>CM023449.1:79758187-79810687 GCA_013339765.2 Haemaphysalis longicornis | reverse complement strand
CGATGCTTTTCACAAAAATTAACAATGCCAATGCGCACACCCCTAGTCCGATACATATTAGCCGGCCTGAATGACAAGGGTATACCAGAACATCCAATATTGGAGCTTGAGTTTGCTGTGGATATAAACCTTTGGAAATTAACACCTGCACATAAGAATGCTTCAGGCAGGGCAATACCACATTAAACTGAAAAGTTGGTTCTCAATACTGACGTCAAAAAAAAAAAAAAAAAAAGAATGCCCAACTCCTTGCATGGCAAGGACTCAGCACAAGGATTTTGTGAACTGCAATACAGGCAACCAGCCAACCTACGTAAAAAATTGTTCTGCACCACGGTCACAAAACCTGGGGCCCACTTGTCTGGAGGCCCACACAAAGGGACCTCCAGGCAGACAGTAGGGCATCCCATGTGCAAAAGTCCAAAAGCCCAGAAGCAAAAGCAAAAGCCCAGAGCAAAAGCCCAGAAGGTCATCTGCAGTCCAAGTCAGCAAATAGAGCATTGCTCATGCGCTACGAAAAACGTGAACGGGTCTAAAACATTAAAGGAGTACTGACACGAAATTTCAAAGCTCGGATAACTATGTAAAAGCTTCACTTGTGTATGGAGATATCCTCTTGGAAGTTCAAACCGTAACCGTTAAGAAGAACATATTTTAAATCAATTTTAATCTGTGCGCGCATGAGAAAGCTCATCCGCACCATCGAGCAAGCTCATGACGTCACCTGCACTTCGACCCAAACGGTTGACATCAGGGCTCCCGTGATGTATCGGGGCGGCCGCGGTGCTGTTGGCACGCTTTTCCGCCTTGTGAATCACGTGACAGTTTTTGAGACTGACGCCCCATGCGGCTACGACCAATCGGGCCGGTCTGGCACGCGTGAGCGCCCAGATTCCGCGTTGACGTTCCGCCCAAATTCCGCATTGGCATAGCATTTATTTTTCTGTGGTTTCATTTCCTTGGTTCTTGCTATATGGCGTGTGTGGGCACATATTTAACGACGCACAGGCTTGGAATATACTTTACATTCTCGCATGGTTTATATTCTTATAAAAGGCATAAGTTATTGTCCGGGATTGGGTAATCACTAATCACATTGTGGACGTTGATTGTTTAAAGGAATTGTCATACTGTGTGTAATCGCAGGCTGCCCTCAATGGGGAGGACAGGGCTGAAAGCTTCTAATGTGATGCATAGAGGCCTCGCCTTTTTTTGCCTTAGCAAAACGATCAACCTGAGGCACCCTTTTTTTGAAGGCCTCACGTACTCCTGCTTCCTGAACTGTTGGATATCCACTTTTCATCACTAACCATTGGCCCTATACACCAATTCTAGACAAACAGCTGTAACTGAAACACCAGCACTCCTCTTGGCGCTCTATGCACTAGTAGCCCTTACGCCATTAAACCACACCGTCACCATCTGTTCCGCCGATGCTACCCAGACCGGACCTCCGGTCAAACTGTCTCCCTGTCTCCCGCGCGCCTTTGCCACGCACAGACCACTGGTGCCATCTGTCGGGGCGCCGACGAACCAGCGGAGCGCCGGACCGCTTTAGGCGCGTCACGCCTCTCCATGTGCGCTCCTGCTCGGGATCGCGGGTCGCGGTTCTTCAAGATTCCCACATCTTATATGTAATTACATATACCATTATATGTATAACATTATATTATACACACGTGCATGCGCGCACACACACATGCAGCAGCGTTGTGAAATGGCATGGGTTCCAGAGTAGTAGTGGCTGATGCCTATTTAACGCCTTCCTCTATTTTGATGAACTACTTTGCCTCCTCTAGACGGCGACGCCTTCGTTCTGGCCGGATCTCAAGAGCACGGCGAGGTACGGAAAGGTCACCGTGGAGCAGACGGACACAAAGGACTTCCAGGGCCTGGTCGTCCGCACCTTCAAAGTCACCCAGAACGCGGTACGAGAGGCTTCTTCGTTGTGCTATATACTATTTCTTCGTTACTACATTTTCATTCGAAGAAGTGCAAATCGCTAGATGTCCAAAAGTGGGAGGAGCAATGCATAAGAGAGTACGAGCAAATCTTCAGTTTACGGGCTTTAATGTTTCCTCTGTACGCAGCAGAGCTTGTTGCGAACTGAAACTGGCTAACGCTATTCTTATGCTAAATTTTCACGTAAATAATTTCATATCATAAGGGGTTCATTACGAGTATCCGGAGCAATTACCGTGATATTTATTTGTAATCACTTAGCATGAAAATTACCGCGAAGACGTAAGTCCGCATAACTGTGAGAACGCGAAAGCATACGTGTGCTTCGCGAAGTTTGCGGAATTTGTTGTTGTGAACCCGCACATTCGGGTGATGTGGCTGAGCTATGATTAAGCTATATTGTTGTGTAGGCGTCGCGCTCTTAAGACAACACCGGAAAGTCGCTTCCGGCCTAACGTCACGGTCGGCGCACACTCGCGTTTCCCACTTCCGTAGCGCCGTCAGCAGTTCAGCTGTCCCCGTAGCAACGCCCACATCGTTGCTAGGGGCTCACATGACGTGCAACAGCTATTGCGTACGTCAGGCCATCGCATATCCTCGTCCGCAGAGAGCAGGGATTTTTTTGTGCCGCCAACACCCATTTTTCACTCCATCAGCCACATGCACATTAAGAAATCGCCTCACGTGGGCTTCACCACAACGTTCAAGAACAACCAATCAGAATGACCAAACGTGGGAGTTTAGCGAATGGCGAGGCCAACCTTGTGATTAGAGTAAGAAGTAGATTCTGCGCTCGTGCAACAGCGCACATGCACGTCTTGCACTGTTTGCGACTGCGCGGATTCTCTTTAGTACTTTAATCACATACCGCGCCTCTTCATTTGTCAGATTCATACGTTGGTCACGCTGGTTGCTTGTTCTCAGGCGTTCTGGTGAATCCCGCCTGCGGTGCGCATTTCTTAGGGTGCATTCCTCCGATTAAAAAATTAAAAACAATACGGTCAAGTATCAAGAAAATTTTATATATGATTGATGTTAAATCCTCAATGACGTTCCTAATCCTTGCATATAGCATGGTTAGCATTTGTTGAAATATGATTGGGGACCACTTTAACTCACCACGGGGAGCATTTATTGTTCTTTTTGCGTGTGTGCGGAGCGGGTAAAAGGGGTAGGGTCTGTTACAAAAGCTTCTGAATTGTCTTCTCAAACGACCGTTGTCTACTTCGTAAGGGAACTGATAATTTGTTCCAAACATTTCAAACGAACCCTGAACTTCTACGGAACATACTGGAACTAAGGTAACGCGGTCTTTTTGTGCGGCCAACACTGCGATTTATTGCTAAGAGCTGGAAAAGCCTTTTCTCGACATTTGATAACTTTTCTGTTGCGATTAGTCACCACAAGGTGGCGCTAACAGATTTGCATTCCTACTTCGAATATTTTCTGCAGAACTGCTGTTTCTTTATGGTTGTGTAAGCAACTGAAACTTCCTTTTACTGATATCTAAGGTTTTAGTACGCTCAGTTATATCAGGTACACGACCACGTAGTTGCATCCTTGGAAGTCGAACTACACAGTGCATTTGCAGCCCCGCAGGTAACAATGCCAATGAGAACCCACGCAAAGCACCTAAGCTAATAAATTACGTTGCCATCGCTCCTCGCTTCAAACGAGCATACCGTGCCCGCAAGATACCAATGTCACAAAAATGTGTTTTTGTTTGTGCTGAAAAACAAGCAAGTTGCTTGTCTACCATTTTTACAAAATTATTTTTGATTTACAGGCAGACCATTGGCCGCACTTTTAGGGCACACATGTATTACTACATTAAAGTAAGACGAGGCGGCGGCTCGAGAGAGTGGTTTTGGGCTGGTCCAAACCATGGGCCACCTCCTCAGGAAATGCTCCCACAACCCATTCCCCCCATATTGAGACGGTGGGCACTGGGCGAGGGCGCTGGGCAGCTCGAATTCGACGGTACAAGAAACCATCGTCGCTCGGGCTGCCAAAGTCACCGGGGACCATCCTCCTTCGGTCACCACCCCTCCCCCTTATTAGCCCTTGGAGCAATAAAATTTCTCTCCTCTCTCTTTCTCTCTCTCTCTCTCTCTCTCTCTCTCTCTCTCTCTCTCTCTCTCTCTCTTCCTTCTCTCTCTTTCTCTCTCTCTCTCTCTCTTTCTCTCTCTCTCTCTCTCTCTCTCTCTCGGGATAGTGGTTGACCTTTTTTATGTTGACAATGCAACGGCGTCAAGAGCATGTGTACACAAATGTCGTAGAAGTGCGCGGCAGACCACCTTATTCCCAGGCCAGTGACATCTCTTGTTTCGGACAACGGTGCACAGCGCAAGAAAAGCAGGAACACTGGACAAAAGAAGGCACAGGACGTGGCTGTGCACTGTCTTACAGGGCAGACAGTCCTGTCCTGTAAGACAGTTTTGTAAGTCATGTCCTTTAAGACAGTCCTGTCCTGTCCTGTCCTTCCTAGTTCGCTTTTCCTATTTTTTGCACCTTAGTCGAATAGGAACCACAATAAAACCAGGCATTCTTTGGTGCACGTCTCTTCTTTTCGTGTGAAATCATTAAAAAAAGGCAGCATTCGCATTTTCAACAATTTGATTGCAAGCACCTTTCAGCGCAGAATTTGATAAACAGTTTGCTGACGGGCGCTCTTGCAGCAACACGAATCGTTAACCTTCCCCTTTAACCAGCAGTATTTCACAGATATCAGGCCAGTAGAGACCGCGCCCAGCCGTGGAGGTTCGTGCCTAGGGCAAAGAAGCACGTTTATTGCAATGTCAATTAATTAAAACCCGTCCGTAAGCCTTCTTCTACTTAAGTGCTCGCGCAGACTGTTTCGTAAGGCGCCTTCTCTCTTTGTTCTTTCTAGTTTTGTTCCTTTGTGTTGTCGCTTAGGGAAAATGTAAGCGGTCAGCATTTCGCGTGTCCTTCCTTACTGCCGTGCACAACAGTAAAAGTTTTAAAAATAATATATTTAACCAAAGTCAACCCATCCTATAAACGGCTTCACTATTTCAGCAGCAAAAGTACAAACCTTTTAGAAAATTATTCGTTCAGTTAAATTCTCTTTTTCCTGGTTCGTATGGTGGTTATCATAAAAAGAGCGTTGATTAGATAAAACATGCACAGCTAATTTTACTCTTTCGTTTCCAGAAGCCAACGCGAATTCTGAGGCAGTTCCACTCCCAGTCCTGGACGAGGCACCGGAGCGTTCCCAGCTCCACAGCCGTTACCTTAGAGATCCTGCAGCACGTGGAACGCTGGCAGATGCACGCCGAAGGCAAAACAGTCGTGGTGCAGTGCCTGTGAGTTCACAAACTCGTCTCAGGACTCCGTCTTACAATGTCGAATGGAAGATAAGCAGAGATGTGCACTAGCAAATCCGGGGGCCGATTCACGATTTTCTAGGGCGCCTTAACCCTTCGACAAAGTAAACTTTTCTGGGTTAGAAGGACACTTTGTATATACTAACTGCCATCGTTTTGTGCTGAAAGATGCAGGCATGGGCACTGGGGTATTCTCATACACACATTCACAAACACATCCACATTTACAAACGCGACCATAGGGAACCGTCTACCCAGACTGAAATGAAAACAGGGATACCGCAAAAAAAATTCACAGCATATCCACGGGGTGAATGATGATGAGTGGGCGAAGCTCCTGAGGGCAAATCATCAGTAAAACCGTGACTCTTCAGTGAAAGTTCGCCCACTACATCTGTGTCCGAACGTAACGTCTAGAAAGTCTCGCTGAAACCGCGCGTCGGCACCTTGGGGCTGAGCTCGCCTGATGCGTTTTGCAGACGCCTCACGAGCTCTCACTGCATCGTGGTCTGCGAATATAAAATCGTGGTCACTGACCAAGTCAAAAAAAAAAGGAAGGTCTGCCTGCCGATACGCGCGCTTTCTCGCCGCTTCCCGTTCTCTGACGTTTTGGAGATCCTCTTCGCGCCGCAGCCGTGCCGCTTCGCGTACGGCAGGGTCCTCGCGCCGTTGCCGTGACGCTTGGGCCTCTCGTTCTCGAACGCTGGGATCTTGGCGGCGGCGTCGCGCAGCCAGACGACACGCTTCGGCCTCCCGCTCTCGTACGGCAGGATCTTGGCGGCGGCGTCGCGCAGCTTCACGGAGCGCTTCTGCCTCGCGGGCTCGCACATCTGCAGCCTTATCCATCGGGCGACTCCGAGCGCGCGCCAACAGCGAACGGATTTTATTACAACGCTCCCCGCCATCTAGTAAACAATCCAAGAACTAAACTAGAGGTAGCCACGCCATCTAGTAAACAATCCAAGCGCATCTTTTCATCATATGCAAGTACCGCCATCTAGTAAACAATCCAAGAACTAAACTAGAAGTAGCCACGCCATCTAGTAAACAATCCAAGAACTAAACTAGAGGTGGCTACATACATACGTCGAGGATGGACAGACCCACGCCTTAAGGAGCTTCGCCCCTAAAACCCAACAGGAATTCTTGTCGTACTGTTGTTACAATAGAAGTCCTGCTGCTACGACACAGCCGTCTGTTGTTGCGACACGCATTTCGGTCGTAACGACAGAGTCCATTTTCTCAACGCCAAACATTCCTGCAGTCACAAAACAACTGCCATTCACGCTACTCTACACAATGGGCAATAATATTCAAACAATGTGCAACTACTGATGGAACACTCAGAATCAGGACAAGACAGGAATTCGCCACGACGGAACATCAAAATCAGGACAGGAATACGACACACGACAGAACATGGGATCACGCACGACAGGAATACGACAAGACGACAGTACGACACGCGAAAATACGACGAAACTACAGACATCTTTCTTGTTGACAGTTCGTCTGGGTACTACCTTTGGCGCATCCAAACTATGACAAAGCTTGTTGTCGGCTAGTGGGTTACCGTTTACAATCGTGATACGAAGCAAAAAAATATTAGTCCACCGTACTATGCTGACAATACGGGTTGCCTTGCCTACTTCCCGCTCACTCGTACGGTTAATTTTTGAAATGTACGCACAGTTTATTATTATTAGAGTATGGTCAACTGTCTTCTTGATGTTTTCTAATTCTGATATTGGACGTGCACTCAAATTAGCAGCGAAAACGCCCGGATAAGAGCCTGTACGTGTGCTGCATCACTCCTGCTGACGCCAGAGACTCTGATTTTTAAACATCACGGCGTTCCGTTTATACACTTCTTCTTTTGCACAGTCCCATCATTTCAGAACGTAGGGACTCATTTCATCAGCAAAATATTAACGGAGACGTACTTTGTAGCAAACCAAGTAGGTGAAACCGGGGTATACGCGGTCGTTCGTTTGCTGGCCCACAAATATGAAGTGTTAGAATATAGTGGAGGATCCCTTTGGGGCCACGCATGCTTTATTTGCACAGAAGTGCTTAGAAGCACAACCTATGCCTTGCATGGCCGCGAGACAACTTCCGTGTCTCTTGTTTTGGCCGTAACGGAGAAAGGCAAGACAGGAGAGGGAAAGAGTAAAATCTTTTTTTATTATTTATGTATTTATTGCTACTCTCAGGCTAAGGCATTAGAGAAGGGAGTGGGTGGTTTAAAGGGAAAAGGCATAAAAACATACAAGTATTTAAAAAAAATACCCGGCTCAAGCAATGTACAAAAAAACTTAACACATTTCGACAGACATTGTGGGAATTACGGAGGCCCGCCATCTTCCCTATCTCTCTCGGCTCCCCACGGAGGCGAGAGGGGATGGTCCCTCTCTCCAACGCCAAGACCACCTTAGCCAGGACGAAAGAAACAGGCGCGAGGTCGGATAAAGGGAGGCCAAAAGGAGCAAGACGTACTTACGGCCGCTCCCGATAGTGGCTCCATACCAGGTCGCCCGGAACTTCTGGGCAAAACCTGTCACGTGAGGGGTTCGGCAGCGCCCCCGCCGTCATCCTCGCGCAGCGGGGAAATGCGCGGCCGCAGGGAGAGAGGGACCTCCCCATCTCGCCTCCGCGGCGAGCCGAGAGAGATAGAGAAGATGGCGGGCCTCAGTAATTCCCACAACATGCAAATTGGTACACGTATATACATCTCGGGAGTAATACATAAATGTAAACACATATCACGAGTACGAAATTGTGTGTGCACAAAACAATGATTATTTAAGTAGCACTACACAATACAGGGTGAAACAAACTGACATGGTTAATTTCAACAATGTCTCGCGGAAGGTGGTTCCAGTACGCGGGATGGATGGATGTATTAAAAAAGCCGTAGTAGTACAGCTGATGACGCCGACTTTGCGCATGTGATCCAGACGCGATGACACATATGGCGCCGAAGTGATTAAACAATCTCCTAAAGTAATGTGTGAAAAAAACTTTATGAAATGGGCTCATTTGCAAGAGAACTATGCAGAATACATTTTGAGCGCGGCTAGGTGGTGTGTCTGTAGTTATATTTGGTTTATTCGCACTCCGTAGTGCACATATCACTGATCTTTGCTAAATGTCGCAACTCTTACTCTCTTTTATTGCGCTCTAGTGACGGATGTCAGGAGTGTGGACTCTACTGCGTGTCGGCGGCAATCTGCGACCAGCTCAAACTCGAGCAAGAGCTGGACGTGTTCCGCTCCGTGCGCAATGTTCGCGCCAGCCGCCCTGAGTTCATCGTCGACTCGGTAAGACAGCTACGGGGCAAAACCTTCTTTCTCAAAATAGGGTTGATTTTACGCACGAAACAGGTCCTATTTCACGCACACCGTTACAACCCACTAACCAAACGTTTAAAGGTGCATTTTGCGCAAACCATTTGATCACTGGTGCTTGGATGGACAGAATTTCTCAATTGTTGCCCCTTTTTTCGATGGTAAATTTGACGTCAACGCATGTTTTGAACATCACAACGAAAACGCTCCCAGACTGAAATACCCTCTGAAAAAATAATTATCTCAGTGTAACCAGGCACCCTGTACCACATTGCATGGGAGGGCCAGCAATCCCCTTCCCTCACCCCTAACCCCTACCCTACCTATGAGAAGTGGGTGGAGCTGCTGACCAGCTCCGACCTTCCACACCAGCGATCATTGGTGGAGAGGGTACGGATGGCCAGCACAGCCCAAGGCATCCCTGACTGAGGAAGCTTCCCACCGGAGGGGTGCCCTAACATCAGCACCTGGTCTCCAATAAAGTTTATTATTCATCATCATCATCTCATTGTAAATGTGGGTGGCTCTTAAGAGTTATCAGTTATTTCAATAAGACAAAGCAGGTATTCATATCGAACTTTATTTTATAAGAAAATAACTATAAAATGCAGTCTTTCTCAAATACAGGATTTTGAGCCGGCTTGCGGGAGTTTTATTTATAATCTTTGACGGAAGGTCGGATAATATTATATTATGAGACGGCATTTTACGGCTTTAGTGAAAATATTTTGGTATACTTTGCGAAGGCCCGCTATGCTTTAATTTGCCCCTTTTGCAATGGCGCCCGACGTGCTCTAGAATAGTGTACGGTTTGCAAGACGCGCAGTGTGGAGGTGGAACATAGTCCTAACACGAGAGCAAGACATCAGTTTTGTCGCACTATCACCACTCCGAACAAAGACATCTCTCGTCTTCGCCCCTGTGACCTCGCAGTTAAAGGCAAGAAATGCGGCCGCCTAGCTATCTGCCCTTGTATGCTTATCCCTTTCATGAGAGAGAGAGGGAGAGAGAGAGAGATCTTTATTCAAAAAGCAAATACTTTTTTTCCGGCGTTTGCAATCGCCTACTTGCTTCCCTGCTAGGGGTCGGGGATGTAGGGAAAAAAGGCCTTAGGAAACGGTTGGCAGAAAGCAAAAAGAAAACGCTGGCGTGGCTTGACGTTCTTGGCGGAATATTTTTCAGATTGTGTCACAGGATTTACAACTTTAAAATGTGAAAAATGTCCTCCCAATAGGAAAACAAACTTTTTTAGAGCCTGACGCTGCTTTGAGGGGCAAGTCCATGGTCTTAGGATAGACTTGAGAGTTACCAGCCCTTGCTCTAGGCGTTCAATATCTTCAAAAAACGGGATCTTGATGCCAAGTAGGCCACCCATTCAAATATAATATGTTCAACAGTTTCTACCGAAGAACAGTAGTCGCAGTACGGGCTGGTCGTCAGTCCGAGGCGAAGAAGTAACTGTGGGTATAAGTCAAGTTCAGTCGCAGGCGGTGGTATAATGTTTCGGTAAAAACTGGTGGCGTACGCACGCAAGAACTATCTTTATCGCTGTGCAATAACCAGTCGGGGGTATATTTTAGGCCTGTCGACTGGCTCTACACTTATTTCCTGTACGGCGTTGGACATTCCTAAAAACAATGGGATAGTGGCGGTCTACTCATAAATCGGTTGACCTAAATAAACGAAGGCACTGTTATTCGTGCAAAAATACGTTTAATATAATGAGGGCGAATATTTTTTACATTATAAAAACCACTTTACCGAATAGACAGATTTTTTAATTTTGCGGGCTACAACCAACGCCGCAAGGCGTTTGATGCGGACACTGTTTTTACAGCAGGGGGCCGAGAAGCGTGTACGTTTTATGAAAGACCTCGTGCTGCCGACAGTTTTCTTAAAGTTGTAAGAGGCGGTGCTGCGGGATGTAGTTTCACTTACGAAATGCCAGAAAAAGGGGGTCTGCAGTACCTTGACATATGCCTATGAATCATCCGTTAAAACGTAAGCTGGGGGTATAATCCGCAATCTCAAACGGAAATTATTAGTTACAATTCGGCCCACTCAAACATTACGAAAAGGATAACAGCGAAAAACTGCCTGCTCCTTGCATTAGATAAATCGTGCGAACACCGGGTCGGCACTAGCGTCACGACACAGGTCCAGAGCCTAAAAAGGGCAGGTTTATTCCCAGAACAAACCGTTGCTGGTGTGGCGGAGAGCCATGTCGCTGAAGTAAAAAGCGGAAGAAACACAGCTGAGAGAAATGAGGAATCTGAAAGAGTGAGACCAATGGTGGTCCCTTACATCCATCAGTCTGCCATCGCCTCAAAAAAGTGGCTGAGAAATTTGAGGCGTCCGCTGTGTTTGCAGTTCCCACAAGTTGGCGCAAATGCGTCTCGAAGTGTTGTCAAACGAATCAACCTGAGTCACGGCCGCTCGATGGAAACCTTGTTTCCATCGAACGGCGGTGCCCGAGTGCTCAAATAATCAGGCCACGCGCTTTGTACCCTGTTGTAGTGGCCGATCCATGCTGATCCATGTTATCCGATCCATTCATGTTATCCATATTATCCGATCCGCTCAGCCGATCCATGTTATCACGCGGAAGCTTTTACTAGGTTATGCATGGCCAGTTAGTAAAAGCACAAAGTACCTAGTGTATACTTTGACAAATAACTGGTTAATGTTCTGTTAGTAAGTGCCGCGACCTTTTTTTCTAAGAGTGAATTGTGGTCTCCTACATCCGGCAGATCTCCCATCGCCTCAAAAAGGTGGCTGGGAAATGTGAGGCGTCTGCTGTGTTTCCGGCTCCCCACAAGCTGCAAAATGTGTCATAAAGTGAATTGTGAAACGAGTGTAATGGACCTGAGTGCTCGAAGAATCGCGCCACACGCTTTATGCCCTGTTGTACTGGTGAAGTCTATCGCATCCCCCTGTCCTGCCGTAAATGCTGCATTGGGCAGACGGTGAGATGCCTAAACGACAGACTTAGAGAGCATATGGCTCAGCAGTAGAGGCTGCCATGGGACGGGGGAACTTGGACGACCATTGTAGCAGGTACAAGTGCACTCCAGCGCAGGATACCTCCTAATCACTATACTCCCTTATGCAAAATTTGTAAATCGCGTGAACTGCAGTGTGGTCTGTCACGGTGCATAGCTGCTGTGTATCAGGAAGTGATCGTGGGATGAGCGAACTCACGGCGGCGCGTGCTACTCTGTCATTATCACGCAGCGTCTCGCCTCTGCAGAGCATGTTATTGTAAATCGTGTGTTGGAGCCTCCCGCACAAATGTTAGCAATGGTAGGCCTCTGCGTCGGCGGCGCGAACTGCGTCTCAGGAAGCGATCGCAATCTGCGTCTCGGAAAGGGACCGCGAACTGTGTGTCTCAGGAAGTCAACGCATCACCGTCGCGCGCACGACGGCACGCGCTGCAATGGCATCATCTCACAGGGCGGTGTCACCGCCCAGCATGTCTCACTGCCTCCCCCTCCCACTTTCACCATACGTCGCCGCCGAGGAGCGTCTCTCACAGCTTAGGCATATTGCCCTCCCCCTCACACTTTCGCAACCCTCCTCCGCCGTTTTATTATTATCATCGGTTCTCCCTTCGTTCGCCTGGTAACGAGGCCAACGTCGCCGTCAAACTGCAGTAGCGGGCGCCAAAGTGCTGCGCATTAAAAACAGAGGTCTTGCGCAGATCGAGCCGCTAACGCGAAAGAGAAATTTGTGAGGCATACCGTAATGGCGAAGAAGGCGACGCATGTATCAGCACCACTTCCGCAACGTTGTTCAAAAAAGAAGTGTGGTTCCTGAATCACAGAATAACTCGCATACGTGTAAAATAAATAAGTTCTCTCTTTTTTTTCTTTTATTGACGCATGCGCCGACAAGGTAGCGTCTTTGTGTACGTCTAGTAAAAAATATCAGTGGAAGTCTAGCGTCCGTGCCATGCTTTTCTTTTTCCGTGTTCCGTCTTTTTCTGTTTCCCGGTGGAGCTATATACAGTCAAAATCTTTATGAGAGTAAGCACGGGAGCGCGTGTCACTCATTGCATCCAGAGCAGTCTAGCGATTGGATGTTGAACTGTCGTAGTTCGTACATTTGGAGGATCCACTCCCTGACAAGGTTGATTGCGCTGTAGTATGATGCGGTAGCGGCGTTAGATATCGGGAAACGATTCCAGAGAATACATGTGCCGATGAGGAGCCTTTTATCATGCGCTAAACAGAGCGAACCCATCAAAACGTTTGCTTTCCTCTGCCGGATTGGGTGATAAAGACTGCGTTATCCTCCGTGACGTAACTAACGCAGCAGGCAGCCTCGCGATAAAGCGCTTTCAGGGAGTGGGCCCGCCCACCGCACAAACTGCGAGAGCGCGCCATCCTCTCACCAGAGCGCTCTGCATATATTGAGCGGCACGCGCTCCCGCGCTTACTGTCATAAAGCTTTCGACTGTACCCAGCAACGTTTTATCAGTTGCTGAAGTTTACATATGTGATCTCCGGAGTGAACTAGATAGCGCCAGAATGATGTCCCAAACGCTCTCTCAACGTGATGAACGCCAGCCTTCATTGTCGCCGCTTTCTTAAATGACCCGGGAACACTGAGCCACGTCGCACGAATATCAGCGCCGTCAAATTCAAATTACGAACAACCTCTAATGACAGTGTCAGTTTTGAGCGGTGCTTCGGGGAAAGAACGTGGAAGAGTTTTGTCACTAAAGTGCTAACACTGAAGGGTGTGCGGTTATGGAAAGAAATAAGTAAAAAAACTCAGTGTAAACATAATGTTCTGCTGTAAGAGTCGGATGATAAAAATTGGATATTTTCTATCGAGAAAAGTACGGTATTCTCATGGTTCGCAGCAATACTGATCTACTCTCCTTTTACCGTTGTGAATTTTGCAGGATCAGTACGCCTTCTGCTTCGACCTTGCCCTGAGCTTCCTGGACACCTTCGAAACTTACTCCAACTTCCAGTAACCGCGTTGGAACGCTTGTGTATTTATTGAAGCAATTTTATTTAGCACAGAAATGTAACACTATGAATGAAATTGTCCATGTAAAGTAAGAGCTTGCGG
The DNA here is from genome assembly GCA_013339765.2 of Haemaphysalis longicornis. Taxonomy (NCBI): domain Eukaryota; kingdom Metazoa; phylum Arthropoda; class Arachnida; order Ixodida; family Ixodidae; genus Haemaphysalis; species Haemaphysalis longicornis. The sequence continues at coordinate 79,796,949 of CM023449.1, read as the reverse complement.
AAATTAAATAAAGCTTTTTTCTACGTGTCTTGCAAATCCATCTCCATGTAATTCAAGCCTCATCAGTCGCTGAGGTCGGGAAGATACCAGTTTGCAACCACGACTAATGAAAAGCGTCCAAGCGGTCATCATAGATCGGCGATATATACCGACAGACAGACAACCATACATACAGGCAGACAGACAGACAGACAGACAGACAGACAGACCGACAGACAGACGGACGGACGGACGGACAGACAGACAGACAGATGGACGGATAGACGGACGGACGGACAAGAAAAACAACGAAGTGAAGAGACAAGGACAGAGTGAGGCGCTGAACTTCCAAAAGGTTTTATTGCGAACGGGCAATATATATAATATATATATATACATTATATATATATATATATATATATATATATATATATATATATATATTATATATATATATAATATATATATTCGTACACCCAGGGACTCGCCTGCTCGTGTATGCAAATTGTAGTTTTTCAGGCAAGGTGCCATAGGCCATGCTATCGCATTAAGCGTTGAAATTCGCAGTCCTCGTCGTTTTCTCTCTGTCCTTGTCTCTTCTTCGCGCTCTTTTTCTTCTACCAGACAAAGGGAAGTGCGCCAGATGACAATGCTAATATTTTTAAGGAAGGGAAACTGGTAGGAACGAAACTCAAAGAAGTATATTTGCAACAACGCCTTCCTAATATTCGGAACAATCTAGTGAACTGTAGAGATCACCGAAATTTATTCATACAGTATAGAAATCGGGGCGAAGCTCTTCTCGGATGTGCAGTTCAGCTGTTCTTCCCTGTGGCGGATCCAGGCGCCAGCGACGCGGAATGTGTCCACCGCAGAGGGAGCGGCGCGGTTCCAGGAAGTGGGAATGAATGACTTTATGGCAGCCAGCTTGTTAAGAGCGAGCGGCCCTCCGGGTCACGCCGCTCGCGTGAGGACACTTAGTCTGGGGCCGCAGCCGTGTCGTCGCGTTGTTTTGGCCCGAATGCGTGGTGTAGCCGTGGGAAAACATTGGCGGTACGGCGGCTTGAAGGGCACTCAGGGAGCTTGGCAGTAGCTGGCTCCGGGCACATCGCGTTTTCGTTTAGCAGGTTGTAAAACCATTCGGTCCGCTGCGGCTCCGGAGACGGGGAGGCTTGGAGCTGTCAACTGGAGCGAGACGGCGGTCAATTTAGGGGAAAGTGCTCTCTTTGTTGGCCCGCGCGCGCGGAGTGAAGGCGCGCGAGGGTGTGTGCGTAACGGCCCGGTGTGCGCGTAACGGCCTGAGCCGGCCGCCGTGTCCTGTTGTCCCTACGCGCTGTTTCTGGCCCACGGTCCAATTAACGGGGCATCGCCTGTCAACGGCGGAGAATCTTGGGGACGCGCCGGGTCGTTAAGACGGATGGTTATGGGTTTCAGCTGGCGTGGAGTGGTTGTCCGGTTTTGGACGAAAATCGTGGGAACAGGCGATGCAGACCGCGTTCGTAGAAGCTTGTCCCTGGCGCTCGCACATGTTTCCGCGGGTTTCCGAATGTCTGTTGTAACTGTCTCATTTGCTTTTGATATGTTCCTTTTTGGTTGGTGAGAGAGGGTGACCAATGTTTCAGAGTTACGGGGGGCGTCGCCCACCGCAATTTAAACCCGGATGTGGTAACACGACCAATCAGATCGCCAGGGGATTATGATTGGCCCGTGTATCGGGGTTGGAGACAAAGTGATCCATTAAAGACACGAGACACGAGGTCTCAGGGTCGAATCCTCAGGGTTTTAATGTGCTATGCACGGCCGGCGTATTGCCGAGCTAGCCAGGTCAGGCTAGGGAGGATATCACCACTTGGGTAGTCTTAGGTCAGGGTCCGTCGCTGACGGGGGTGCCGCGGGCACAAAGTCTTAGCTGACCTAGAAACCCACTTTATTACTTACTCTGTCGACTTCAGTCTGTAAATATCCTGTATATGTCTCTCGCTTAAATATACAGTTTTAAAAACCCTCAACAACTCTCATCGTCGTGTCATCAGTGCCGCAACCATCAGGCACCAGCACAGACCATCGGAAGACTTCTTCTACACGCCACAACATCGGCGCATCGAAGCAAGAAACAACGAACCATAAACCTTTACTCTCCCATTGCGGCCGTCCCAACTCTGGCTGCTTCTTCGTGAGCGTCATCCACACGAGCACTGCGCAGCGTCGGCCGGAGAAGGCGGGCAACACGCCGTGCGGGTTCCGGCTGTTGATGGACACCATTTGGCCGCACTTGGGCCGGATTATGACCTGCGACATCGCCGTGACCAGAGAACTCATCACTTTTTGTCACAGAATGCGACGTTTGCTCTGCTCCCAGCAAACACATAGGTCAGGTAACACTTTTAAACTTCGTTATCACGATAGAAAAGTCTGTTCGGCTTGGTATTGCAAAAGCTATGCGCACAGGGTTTCGTGAAAGTCGCCCTACTGGATGACTGGTTTCAGCCTGTCCGTACTGTTACGGTTCAGTGCGCCACTGCCATGTTCGCGAGTGCTGCAGGTGTTGCGGAGTGCTATTGTGTTGTGTAAGCCTTCATTCACACAGCTGTTTTTCACCCCGTCGCGTAACCGTCTTCAATCATGAGCGACGATTTTTCGTGCGATTTCTCGCTGAAAACAGTGCGACGGTGACGGAAAGCCGAGCTCTACGTTTCCGTTCCGTCACCGCGACGGGACCACGCCGCGTGGTCAACCAGGCAATCACAAAACAAATTTTTACGGCTAAATTTAGCGAAAAGTGAGCCCACTGAAAAATCTAAACCATTTTTTAGGCTAAACTCTAGGCTAACCTAAACTGGACGAGGTTGAGCAGTTTCGCGTGGCTCCTGGATAACAGTGCTGCGCATGCGCGAGGAGCAGTGACGTCACACGGTGCACAGAACGTTGCTCGTTTTCCGGCGTCTCTCACACGTAAACGCTTACCGGAAAATGTGCTCATCATATGGACGCCAGGACACACGGGTCACAAGCGGAATGAGGCCGCCGATGCAACAGCCCGAGGTCTTCTTATCCCGGCCCCCATGTACCAAGCCCCGTCCTTGGACATGGTGAGCGTAACCTTCACCGAATATTTGAGCATACTGAGAATCAACAGAAGATTCCACCCCATGACAAAAGCCTCACTAAAGATGACGAGCACACTATCAGGAGACTACAGACAGACACATTACCCACACTGGCTAGACTGCACTGTTGGTGCCCCACGTTATATTCACCTTTTTGCCCGCACTGCCGGGAGAGGGTAGACGCGTACCACACAGTGTGGGAATGTCAGTACATACCAACCGTACACCCCCTGCCAGCGATGGCTGGTAGAGAGAGCCATAGCGGCTATGGAGGCCAGTGGAATCGCGGAATTGGGATAGCCACCTTCTTTCCTCCGTCTTATTTTCTTTCCTTTTGAATAAAGATATTTTCAATCAATCAATCACACACCCCACGCGCCCAGCGTCTTCGCCGACATCCGTTCCGCACGTGGCGGCCCGGTCCACTTGATGATAATGCGAGGTGTGGCAGGGTGTGGAACCGATGGCTCGTGCGTCGCAGCAACACCGGCGTGCGCCTGTGGAACTAGCTTAGCCCTGGGGCTATTGGTGACGCTGCGCCGGAGCCGCTTAATAAATTTTATAGGTATTATTCTTAGCACAAACAGCAGTAACATAGGCTGGACGTTTTAATAAAAAGGTGTAGTCAAGCCCCGCGTAAGAGGTGATAAAACCGAACGTTTTGTGAAAATCGGTACACGGTTAATGCTCCAATCGAAGAACATGTGGACGTGAATGTATTGGTTAGTGCTGCAAAGCTTAGGAACTTGGAGAACAATTGCAAGGTGCCGCTTCGAGAACATTTACCGCAATGTAACAGAATTACAGGTATGCGGACACTATCATCTTTTTTTTTCACAACTGACTTAAATTGCCTAAGACGTCCACGTGGCCTGCCCATCGTATCTTTTGGTATACATATATCGGGCTGTGGGGACACCCTAATGATGGCAAAAGACGTTCTTTTAGGGAAGCAGAATTGAACCTGGCCACCACACTCTTGTAGCATATTGTACCAGTGACCAGTATCGAGTGAAGCAGGGCAAGTGTTTTTCAATGGGCGAGATAAAACTCCTCCGCAAACCTTTTAACGCAACACCGTTACTTGGCTAGGTCAGCAAAAGCATGAACCCTGATGGTGTCCGCGGAAAGCGTACCCACCCTTTTTCGCCCTTAAAAATAACAACAGCTGCTAAGCGTTTGCTAAGGCGTTCCATACGGTTCCACTCCTTCCATTGCACGCGTACACACAGAACAACAAACAAAATTATCAGCGCACTTTTTTCCTAAAATGATAAGAAAACAATCACAAAGGCTTTTTTTTAAATAGGATTAAGTGGTTTTGCTACGGGGGTAGTGGATAAAAAGGTATCCCCAATGTAAATGCGGTTCTCAACCCACGCGTTCACGGGGGCGGCTTTTAACACGAAAGTGTTTTATGCCAAGCTACACCAAGATCTGACCAGCGTCATATCTGTCATGGAAATGACGTCGCCAGAAAAAGTTTCATAGACGCGGCTGCTCCCGTATTGGAGCCACCAACTCTCTCGCCGCAATGGGAAGTACACAGCGCTCTGCCCACTGCACTATTTTTTTTTTTAGTTCAAGCGCAAGTTGTTCTACGAACACGCCTTATATCTTTCCCAGTACTTTCTTCATTCAGATGCCGCATAGGAGAAGTGAAGCGAAGTAGGCCATCATAACACTAATGAGCGCCTACATGGGACCTCGATGCCAGCGTCTTCGTGTACACGGGATGCGGGTGGATCTTGGGGTGGATTGAGGCACCCTCCGCCACCTACTGCTTTCGGTTTCGTTTCGTTCGCACGGTTTTCAAGGGGCTGTAGTTTCAGTCGGATTAAGCAATGTTCCGGCGCGTCAAATCCAGTTGATACGTCTAACGGTGCCGTACCGATGTGCAAGTTCATATGGGTGCACAATAAATGCTCCCGTGAAGTTCACTTTCGTGTTGTACCGATTCCTATGAAAGAGGCGTCGACCACATTTTTTTATACTTATGGTACCAAACTTCGCAGTTTGTTGCACTTGCGAAGCCACTCAACGAAAACTGTTAAAAGTGTGGCACCAGTCATGGTGAAAAGGATGCAGCACTACTTATCTTGATCCCGTTGCTGAGAATGAAGTCATCGCTGGGTTTATGTCTCTAAGCAACAGCAATTCCTCCGACGTGGACGGTTTTCAGATAAAGCCCGTAAAGTTTGTCGTTGATTTATTAGCGAACTGCCTAACACACCTTTTTAAAGTATGTTTCTGAACTGGAGTTTTTCCACGCAAAATGCAGTCTGCTAAAGTTGTAGTACTATTTAAAAAGGGAGATCGCAATAATTTCTCAAACTACCGGCCTATTTCCATTTTGCCTGTTTTTTCAGAAAAAAAATTCTGAAGCGCTTATCATCACTTTCTGATCGCTATAATATCATTTCCCCCACTCAATACGGTTTCAGAAAGAATAAATAGACTGAGTTGGCATTGCTTGATCATAAAGAGTTCATCCTGGACAGTTCTGAAAACAACAATGTCGTTCTAGGTATTTTCCTTGACTTCACAAAAGCATTTGATTACGTAAATCACGATATTCTTCTTCATAAGCTACATCGATATGGATTTCGCGGGAAAGTTCATTCTCTAATATCATTTTATCTATGCTATCGATCGCAGCTCATTGAAATTGGAGAATACTTTTCAACAACTAAACCAGTTAAGTGTGGCGTGCCACAGGGTAGCATTCTAGGTACGTTTCTTTTCATTTTGTACATCAAAGAGATTGTTAACATCTATGAAACAGTTAAATACATAATATATGCCGATGACACAAGTTTATTTTTTGCCGGTTGCTCAGGTATTGATTTCGCAAATCGCGCAAATAAGACTCTTGCATGCATCCAACAATAATTTAAAACTGAATACTAGCAAAACAAAAGCAGCACTTTTTCATCCACGTCGTAAAATCAGCGCAGTTGAACCTATTGTAATCAGTCAGACTCCAGTTGCATTCGTTAAATGTTTGAAGAGACTATGTCATGGAATAAAAAAACTGACTATTTAATCCAGAAATTATCCCAGGCCACTGGTCTTATGCGCCGTTATTGTCGTTCTTTTCCCGCCTCAGTTAACTTTCTACTTTACAACTCCATTTTCAGCTCTATGCTTCACTACGGCGTACTCATTTTGGCTACCACAACTCGGGAAAATATAGGAAAAATAACAGTTTTACAAAAACGAGCTATTCGCCTAGTCAGAGAGGTTCCATATCTTTCTCCTACACGAGAACTTTTTAAAAGTACAATGTTATTAGCATGGATTCTATTTACAGTTATAAACTTTGCCGATGTTACAAACAAGGTTCACTAATTAATTTAGCCAGTCTAGAAAAGCTCTCTCCGATAAAGCTCTCTCTCAGCTCTACCCGCAATCCTGAAACCTGGAAAGTAAAAAAATCCCGAACAAATTACGGAGAACAAATGTTGCAACACAGATTGCCGTCTTTACTCAATAATTATCAAGACATTTCTACCATTCCTTTTAACCATCTACGCAGCATCTTTACGCTTAACTAATGATGTTGTTATAAGTATAAATATCTTCTTCTTTCTCGCTATCTTATTCGTAAGCTTACTACTTTTCCAAACCCTGCTCAGTATGTATTTTGAGTGATAGTCACTGCGTATATTGTATATACGTTGCGTTTTTTGTTTGTATTGATTTTTGTTAATATTGGCAATGCCACTTGCCGCCTGTCTGCACCGGGGGGCTGGTACTAGTCAAGCTGTTTTTACGGCTTTTTTCCCGGCTCCCTTTGCGCGAAAGTGATTGGTTTATTGTTTTTTCGCGCAATAAAAACAAATCAAATCAAATCAAAACCAAAAGAAGTCGCCGTCGGTGAGTGCTCTCTTTGCCGCAAAAACTGTTGAATTCGCTCAAAAATGACGACGCTTCCGCACACAGAATCACCCTGTTCGGGCTCCTTTACGCAAATTCAAGCCTTCCTTGTGAACTTTTGCACATGCATAGACGACATTAACCTGAAAAGAAAGCTCATCGAGGTAAAGCCAAAGTTGCCCAACATTCTAATGAACGGAAATGCTCAAAAATAGAGAATTGTCGTCGAGCAGGCAGGTATGGTAGAAGTGTGGTTTACTTGTGTACGTTGAAGTTTGCTTATCAAAGAAGCGGTTCTATTCTCAGTGTTGGCCGGCATTATAGGTGCTGATGGGTGCAATCGGTATTGATTGGTACGACCGCTACATTTTATGCGAGGAGTTGCAAGTTGCACTGCGAGCAAAGCAAACCTGGTGAGGTTGGAGATTACCTTTGGCACCACGTGACAGAGTGCGCTGTCCCTACACGACCTTCTATTGTCACCAGCTGTTATGGGCTGGTGGCTAGCTATATAAAGCCAGTAGTGATTTTCTCTAAAGTGCTGATGTATGCAACTTAAAGAAAAAAAAATCGTGCCAATCCACCCCGTGAATGTGGTTGGAAAGCAAAGCTGTAAACGGCACCCATAACGATTACCCATGCGACGTCACTTAAATTCACTCACATTGCTCTGCAAATAGTAAAACCAGAGAAAAGGGGAATGCAACACACCATTTATTACCTCAAATAAATATTCTTGGTAAGGTTAAAGCATTGCATGATGCATGAACGGTGTTTGGTTGAGTGGTATTGATGTAGCACAAGAGTGGAAACTTTTTTTATAAAATTAAAGTAAGCTCCAACCCGGTGTTAGACGATCTGACTTCTCCGTCTCTGCGCTGCGGACGGAGGCGACGAGATTTGCGGCAGAGAAGAGGAGGAAGAATAAATACTTCTGTTCAGATTTCTGAACGGCCCTGAGTGCGGTCCAGGGGAGTGGATCCTTCTTCACTGTAGCCCATACACAGTCCGTGCAGCCTGTGCTCTCTCCACCAGCTGAAACTGGGTAGGCAGAGAGGGGCTCGACAGCAGCATCTCCCATTGCTCTTGTGCGGCAGTTGATGAAAATAGAGAAGGGTGCCCAGGGCTAAAGTCGCGCACCCCGATTATGTGGCAGAGTGTTCCTACTTCTGAGCAAAATTTACATTCAGCGTCGGAGCGATTCGGGTGCATTAAGTGAAGGCGCGTCGGGTGTGAGAAGGAGCCGGATTGTATGAGCCGTAGGGTAGTGTGTTGTTCTATGGAAAGGTCAGGGTAAGGAGAAGGTAGGGTCTGTCTCAGAAGGCGATGATGCTGCGTTATGTCCCTGAACGAGACAAGCGGGTGACTGTCCTCGTGCAGCTCCATAGCACGGGAGGTAAAAGCGCAGGCTTGTTGGGTGAGCGTATTTGTTGCCCTCCATTGAAGCGTGAAGGGGTATCCAGATGAGCTGAATGGAACCGTTTGGGGAGTGTTTTTTTAGCACGCGCAGTGCAGATCAGGACACCCAACCCGACTGTTAATTCCAGTAGGCTTGCTGGGAATCGGTAACTACCCTCCGAACCCCTGGTTGAGTGAGAGCCAAGGTGATGGCTGCCTCTTCTGCTGCCGTCATTTCTTGGGTCCTAAGCGAGATACAAGCAAGGAGGTTGGTTCTGGAGGTAGCCACGATGATGGCGTATTGCTGCCCTCGATGTTTGGAGGTGTCTGTGTAGATAACTGCATGATCTCCACCGAGGGTGGTGTTTAGCGCTTGAGCCCGTGCTTTTCGGTGACTTTCGTCATGTGAGGGGTTCATATTTCTAAGCAAAGGGAGCATCTTTAGTTTTAGTCGCCAAGAGTCTGGGAGTACGTCAAGCGGAGTGACATTCTGGGCTGCGCAGCCAATCTGGTGAAGCATGCGGTTACCCACCGCAGTTCTGAGTCGGACCTTCTGGTTAGAAAAATGGCCTTCTATCAGCTCTTCCAGCGTGTTATGGAGCCCTGTGCTAAGCAGCCTCTGTGTGGACGCACTCATGAGAAGTCGAATGGCCTGCTCGACCGCCTTTCTAATCATTATATAAAACATCTCTATGTCTTCCTTGTCGAGAAGAAGACAGGGGGTTGACGTAAGTGACTCTCGAGAGGACAACAGCTTCAATTAATCGAAAGGTACCGGATTCCTTTAGGCCTCGCTTCTTGGTGGCAACTCGCCTGATCATGTGTATGATTTGATTAATGCTGTTTTTAAGGCGCTGCAAGGAGACGTCACTCTTGGTGTTAGCCTCGAGATGTAGGCCCAGGATCTTGATGCTGGGGCTTGGATTGATGGCCTGGTCATCGAGGAGTATTTGAATGTATTCCTTGTTTTGGCGTGAGGGCGGACAAGGAGCTGCGATTTTTTACGCCAACACTGGAGGCCCCAGTCTTTAGCACATTGGCGTACTAGAATTGAGATGCCATGCATTGGTGTGAGTTTCCTTTAATTTTTGTAACTCTTAGCACATGAGCAATTGGTGCGCTCAGGGACGTTAGACGGGCGTGAGTGGTCGCGTGACGCTTTCACGTGGCATTCAGGGAGAACGCAGGGGGTAAACCCGTAGATTATAGATATGCTTGGTGAGTACACCACCTGTCTTCTCCGCCCTCGCGTGGGCTCGTAGTTAAATCAAGGGATGTAAGAGACCCTTTTCTTCGAACAGTATGTCAACTAAGGCTGGGCAGGGTACTTCCTGACTATGTTGTCACCCCCGAGTACCTGTCGGGGGGTATTTCTGGATTTTTGAAAGAAGTAGTTGGGAGTGTGAACTTTTTGAGTGCACGTTTCTCTAGAGATTATTTAAGCACAGTGAAGCGGAAAACCCTGTACAATGGTATTTTGGATGTTGTCTTCCCTGTGCCCTTGTACAGAGCTATGTACTGTGGAGGACCCGGCCAGGATGTGCTCAAAAGGGTGAAAAGAATGCAAGTACAGCCTGGAGTAAAGTCTTTTATCTTTCGGCTACACACGGGAACATTATTAGTCCGGGCTTTTACGGAAGAAAGGGGGCTTTTTGTGACATGGGGGACAGATTCCTATAGCTGCAAATCGCCGGAGACGATAGACCACGTTTTTTTGCATTGTTGGGAGGGCGTATATTTTTGGGATGTTTTACAGAGGACACTTTGCAAAGACTTCCCACTAAACCCTCATGGCATACGGTATCTCTCCGTAGACAAAGAGGGTGGAATGCCTTATGACTTAGTCATGGCGCTGGGCCTCCACAGCATATGGCGCTTACGCACAGCAAGACTGTACAACGACGTAGATGCCCGTTCCGCAAAGCAGCACTTCAGAGAAAGTGTAGGTCATTATGTGGAGGTAATTAAATCTCAAGATGTCTCGCCTGTGTGGCTGCCAAAGATAGAGCAGCTTACGTCATTGTAAGAGTTTTAAAGGACATCACTAGGCCTCACCACGTTTTTGTCGCATATCATTTACGCTGTTGATATGTGATGTGTTGTGAATTGTCGAATCCAGGCAATGAAGAAAAAAAAAGGGCTCGTAGTTAAATCGGTAAGACAACGGGCTCTCGCTTTGTTAGTCTATTAGTTCCAGGTTCGATTCCCGGCGATGCCAGTAAATTATTTTATTTGTTCGCTGGAGTTTTCTGGTGACACCAACGGTCGCGAAAGAACCCTTGGGGGGTATAGGTAAAAAGCTTTGCTTTAAAGGGGCACTGACACAAAAATTTTGCATCTTTTTTTTTTTTTTTTTGCTGCGATAAGTAGCTAGTGACTTACTTATCACCTGTAGAAACCTCATTTGCTTCAGTGTGCGGCGGTTCTTTAGTTAGAGGCATTTTCAATGCGACCTGTCGCAGTTCCGGTTTCAGCGGGTGCCGCGAACCGATGGATTTTGAGTGAACAAAGCTGACCACGTGACCGTCGGAGGGATATCACAGAGGAGAGCTGTCGTAGCACTGTCGAATCCGCATAGCCGGCAGTTTCTGCGAATGCCCCCACATAGTGATCTCGTGAGCCGCTTAATTAAAAAGTGACCGTGGGCGTGACGCAGGCGCTGCAAGTGCTAATGCTACCGCGGCTAAAGAACGACGCGCGACGCTCGAGACAGTGGGTGGCGAGACGCGCGCTGGGAGCAGCCGGCCGGTCTGCCTACAGGTCCGCCTACAGATGTGTTCGGCTTAGCACTGCGGCGGATATTCGATTGCCGCTCTCGTAAGCGGTGCAGATGACAATTTTTAATGTAACCCGCCATCGCATCATTAACTCCTTTCTCATAAGCTGCCACTTGGGTACAATTTCGTGCAGCGGTAACAACCTATCACTCGAGCTACCTGCGCCGGCCTGCGCCACTTCGCGGCCGTGGCCGCCGCCTGCACAGAGACCATGCGGCTCGCTCAGTGGGCTTTCATGTCTCTGGAGCGTTTTCGCGCCCAATGTAAATAAAAAGTAATAGAAAGAGTGCCTTGAATCGCTGTAGAACTTTGGTCGCAGCCAGCTGCCCGATGAGCTGACTCGAGTTTTTGATGAGTTCTCGAGACCAGAAGCTCCGCCCTCCGGCCCTCCGATTGGAGCGGCGAGCCGGCAAAAAACGCCGGCAGTGCGGAAGCGGCAAACACAAATTCGTGACGTGTTTGGATGTTGTTTATTTACAAAATAACCGCGGGATGTCGATTGCGCGCGGCCGCGGTCCTCTGCTGGCTGCTCGGTTGCGTATCGCACACTTTAAAATTGATTTTAAATATGTTCTACGCTGTATTCGCCGCTGATATTTTGCAGATGATGTATATTTGTTCACACCAATCTATCTCTGAAGTTATCTCGCCTTCAAAATTTTGTGTCAGTATCCCTTTAAAACGTTTTTGCGCCCCAAATACCCACAAGCATGGTATCACTAGCGACTTCGTTCTTTAGGCTGGGAAAGAGATCGCAAATGAGTGGTCGTCCTGCTGGCCGCTGTGCTAGCTCATCCTGCAGAAAAAGTGCTTCCCGTTCATTCGTTTAAAGGAGCCATGAAGAGAAAACACAAGTTTGGTTCATTCAAAAGATTGTCTCGTTAGAATCATACTGACGCCACTTTTAACGTAAACTTCGCTCAAATAAGCTACATAATTGGGAAAAACGGGAATGGTCATGCGACCCACCAGCTCATTTCCCACAACAGAACCTATGATGTCACATGAGCTAAGCTCTGCGATTGGCGGAGGCTGGCAGAAGCAGACGCAAATTAGGTAGAGCTTACAAACTAGACGAACGAGCGATTTGCGCTTAAATTTAGGGCACATTCTTTACAAAGCAATAAGGATGATGGAACAAACAGTGGAAGTTACGAAAGCACATGTAAACATAGAAGTACTGATGCGTTCTGCTGTTCGTAGTGCGCACAGCATGCTTGGTTTAGCCAGCTGCACAGCACTACGGGGCTTGGGGTTGTCTCAGACGACACTGGCCGATTGACGCAAGCAACGGTGTCTTACGTGACCCCATTTGTCGAGCGAGCACTGTTTCAGGGAACGAATATTTTCTCCCAGAACAAAAACAAGCCAGGTTTAAATGCGGGCAAAAACAAACCAAACACTTGCCACGGTATGGTGGCGCCATCTAGGTTACGGAACGTAAAGAAACGCAGGGACAAACCAACACCGCTGTAGAGGGTGGAGACAACCTTTGAACGGTCCCGTGCCGCCGCAATTGGGCCAACGGGCTCAACGCGTTATTCTTTTCGTTTCCCACGAGACCTAGCAACGCGAAACAGACAATATGATTCAAACTTCTTCAGTAAACCGCGTTGCGGCGATAATTTTAGCGCGGTTTTGACACAATGACTTGCTTCGGCGGCGAGCGAGCAACCGAAAATGGCGGCGCCAGCGTATACGTGTCTCTACCCTGTACGGCGGATGCGTGAATGAAGGTACTCTAGGCTGCAGAGCGGTCGGTTCCCGTGATGTCACTTGGGACCACGAAAACGCACGATTGAGCGGGAAAATCAAAATTTTAACCTAAGTTGTTTAATTTCTCAGTGAATAAAGCACCGTTTGTATCCGGACAAGCGCTGGGGGCACTATAAAACACGAAATCTTTCGAATAAAACCAACTTGCATTTTCTCTTCATGGCTCCTTTAAGTCAGGGACTACATTTAAATGAACGATCGTTGTTTCGAGCCGCGAAACTTCGCGTATTGCGGCACCAATCTCGAACTATCTTCACGTTCACGTCCCTGTTCAGAAAGACGGAATGAATAAGCGGGAACCCAGCTGACAGCGTAAAATAAACCAGGGAAAATGTCGGCCATGCACTTAACGCCCAAGTGCGCAGTCGCAGCCGGATAAGGCGCCGGCCATGTTAGCTGCCATAATGGTGCCTAATCGGGAAGGCCGTTTAAGCAAACCCTGACGGACAGCCAATCGCGTTTTAGGAGCTATCGTTTTCCCCGAATTCCTGTTTCTGCCGCTTGTGCGTTTGTAAGTGACCAATGAAAAAAGCGGTGAGCGGAAGGCGCGACGCCTTCCTCCACGCTGAATTTGACCCGAGTTTGAAGCTGTTCGAAGCGTTTGAAGCTGTTGTCGAGCAGGTTGGCACACTTTTCGTGCTTTTGTTAGAGTAGCTTGGCACAGGAAAACAGAATTTTATGAAAACTGCGCAATATGCACAGCTGTCTCACCCCTGCATTCGCAGAAGAGGAGTTCCTGACAAGAAAAAAATACAACACCCCGAAAAATGAACCAAATCACAAAGGTCTATTTAATATAGTTTTCTTAGGCACCTAAGTAAAAACGAATAACACAAGGATGCTGAAACAGCCCCGTGGGTTTCTAGAGTCAGGATGACACTCTTGATGAAATCATCCTCAAAAGTACGCGCTTCACTGAGTCTCACGCAGAATGTTTTCGCATTTAATTGACAACCACACAGGAGGTTTTTTCAACACTCTCCTATCGAGTGGCGGTGCCTGTGAAATGTAACGGTAGTTCTTTCAAAGTCAAAGCTTCATGTGAGATGGTGTATTAGGGCCATGCACGTATGTTAGGCTTGGTAGCACGGTCAATTTGTAGATTATTCAAGCAGTGGAATCAATATAATTGTCGACCAGTGTTCCGCTGTATTTCATCCCTGTAATATGTGTTTGGATTCGTTTTTGTGAATACTGTTATGGATCCATTACTAGCCATGTCGTGTAAGGATCCAGATGATGTTTCACCTATTTTCTGTATCTATCCTTTCTTCATGAAATGAAGCTTCCTTACATGATTACAAATTCGCGTGCGGTACTCTTCAGATAGCACTCTGGGAATAATTGTCCAAGACATCCTATTGCCACAGTACTTACACAATGCAGGCAGCGAGGCATGGTGCATTTAGCATGGTTTCCTGAGCCTCTTCTCTCCTACAGCAATGTACATAAGAAGCCATAGAGCACTTTTAGAAAATTTGAGGACGCCTAAAGGGGTACTGACAACAAATTTTTGGTGTTAATATTATTATACAGATCGCTTCGTTTACACTACAGAATACCCTGGCTGAAATATGAGCGGCCTGTGATGCGTGGAACATAATTCAATTTGATATGATTTATCGCGCCAACGGAACAGCTCGCGGAGCAGGGCGCAGCAAACGGACATCACAGTGACATCACTCTGTGAGAGGAAAAAGAAGTGACATAGCCGTCTGCCTCCAACGATCATCAGAAAGTCGTGACGTCACTTCACGCGCTCAGCCTGGCGAGCTGCGACTGGGCGCTGGCGTGTTCATGAAGTGAAACACGTAGCCAGAGCTACAGGCATAACCGCTGTCCAGAAACACAGTCTTACAAAAATAAACTTCCGCACGGGGGGAAATAGCAGTTAATAAAGCCAGAATTGCTGCAGAAGCCAGTATCAGGTCTTTTATTGAAAGCGGTCATTAAATTTCCACCGCAATGCTAGGCTTAACGCCTTCAGGCAGCTCATCCGCTCATCTCCGGCAGCAGGGTGGTCAAAACAACGCCTCCTCCGGCCTTTTCGGGGTTTCGCCATCTGCACAAAACGGTGAGGTTATTCCGTGATTCTGTCACACGCGCCCTCTTGGCTGGAAGCGCGGGAAACCAAAACGGACGATTTTCAGACCGTTCAATGTAATTTATTACCGCGCGCTCCAGTTTTAAAAGTTCTGTTTCGGGTTTGCCAGGCCATTAAGCCTTGATAAAATAAATAAAAAGGAACATAAAATTTTGGTGTCAGTACTCTTAAGCTTCGCCTTTAGCCATATAATTTGATAGTGTTACTGAACTCGGAAATGACGAAGACTGTAGTGTGCCTGGCACAGATCATGATACCTGGCCCGCATCTATCAAACGTGCATCAAGACTACAATAAGTCGCATTACACCCTAGCGCTGACGTCCTCATATACCGTAATGGCAACCTCAAGCGGTGAATGAAAACTTTCTGCTCCTGTTAGCACGCCATCTTTTGGGAAAGCGACTTACGATTCTGAGGCTTTCTGTAGGTACCTTAAAGTGGCACTGCAGGATATTTTTAGCTTGGTTAATGCCACCGATGACTTTTCTGGGCCACAGACGTGTTGTCGCTGCACATCAAAAGAGAATGCTCGTTTGAATGGCTACAGTATAGAAGCAGGTGCCTCCTCCCTCACTGAATCCATGAGAAACGATTACGGTTCCAGCCTCCAGGCCCCGTCTGAAGGCAACATGAGTTGGCATTCGTGTGCAGTGTGGAACTGCAGGAGAGAGTAACACACAGCACACAGTGATGTAAGAGTCGGAGCACTTTGTTCAACCAAGTAAGCAAATACAAAGCGAATTCTATGCACAAAAGCCACGAACAAAGTCGGATGAAAAAAAAACAAAAAACAAAGCGAGACACGTTGTACGTCTGCCCGAAGCAGGAACATACAGCCGTGCTATGGAAAACACACACACAATATTTCAACACCCGTCATCTTCCAAGAAATCAAACATGAGCACTCGTAAAGAAGGCCACTACAAAGTAAGTCCGTACAAAAAACTTCGGAACAAGAAACCGCTCTATGCTTGTCACGACAACCACAGCACTCTCCATTTTTCAACGGGCTCAGGGAGCCACTGGTAGAAAGTAATCTGGGGCAGGGAAAGCCACGCCTGATAACGACGCCCTCTGTGCTAAAGCCCTTGCTCTTTAGACGATGGGTAGAGGTGAAGTGTGCGGTCAAACGCAAACGCTGTGCCTTGGGTCAACTACTTAGTGGTAAGAAGGACGACGATGAAGCCACGACCGTATTCTCGCAGACATTTCCACGGGACCCTCCTTCATCACAGCCGTAAAAAAACACAGGTCAGTTCAATGATCATGGTCGGTAGTTAGCACACGGCAGCTCTGGCAAACAGCAATGCTATTGCATGAGGCACGTGCAAGCCTCGACAATGCTCGACTGCTGCGGATAACACTTTGTGTCCATGTGCCACGATCTTGTACGGGTGGTTTCCACTGGCAAAACCGTAGCCCAAGCTCATAACACTCGCACAACCTTTCCCACACGATTACCGAGCTCATAAAGCTAAACTGCACCATCTTCAAGAAGAAAACATCTTCACTCTCTGCCTGCCGCTTGAACAAAAGCGATATATATCACCAATGTTCAGAAGGATCATTGAACCTGCTTCAGAAAGAGAGCCTGCAGTACCAAATAACACTGCATTTGCACCACTTGGACAGAAAGTGTGGCTCAAAACACAGCATGGGCTCAATGCGAGACTTTGAGGTTTAGAACGAGAGTAGCCCAATAAAAATTAAGTGACGGCTCCCGTGCACTGCGCACAAGGTGAGGGTTCATGGGCACTATTAGTTCCAAAACTCTCACCGTGTCTAAAATGTATCACCTCCATGGTGGCAACCCCATACAGAAATGGCCAAACGCCACAATACAAAATAACTGGCTTTTAAACTTGGCTACATGTCCGACTGCATAGGAGGGGCATTTGTAGAACCAGGACGCGTATAAAAGTAGCCCCCTTAGATGCTTCCTTCCTGGTACGTTCGTCCACCAAACACAAAAGCACGGCACTATCATTCTTTCCAGGACCGCTCCCCAACATCAAGAGTCACACGTAAAACAGTTCCGACACTCACTCACACCGACCCAAACGCGAATCCTGCAGCACCGCTCCAAATGATGGTACGCTTCTCTACCGTGTCAGGCATAAAAAAAAAAATGAAGACTAGAAATTACGACGGTCGCTCTGCTTTCGCGCGGATTAGTGACAGCATGTGCCCAGAATGAATGCCGTTAGAAGAACTTTCCCCCGAAGAAAAGGAGAGAGAGTTTCGAAGCACACGCGTGAACAATGCCGCGGTACATACCACGCGGTACTACCACGTTTTTTCCACTGGTCACAAAACAATTTGCCACCATCTGGGCTGTCGGCTGTAGCCGGCGGGTTTTCGCAAATGTGCTTGCAAGACAAACACGCACACGCATGTCCACAAAAGCACTCTACAACAACAAAAGAAGAGGACAGCATGAATCACCACACACGCACTCCAAAGACCAGCAGCTAGCGACAATAGGAGCAAGCCTAACTGTGCACTTTCGGTTGTTTTGGTTACACAAGGCAATCACAGGCAGAACACACACCAGTGCATGGGCTTTTTATCAGTCTACCACGGGAAAACAGACACATTGTTGGCCGCTATTGGTGCTTTGGTGCACTCTTCTCACAGTGAGCTACAGCGACACCTCTTTCAGACTGATAAAAATGTATTGGTGCAAACAACAGTTGGGAACCACCTCTCCTGAGCAGCAAGTGCCACTTGCACCTGTAGCGGTGACGCTCACACACCAAACCTGATGCCATCTGAGGACAA
The DNA here is from genome assembly GCA_013339765.2 of Haemaphysalis longicornis. Taxonomy (NCBI): domain Eukaryota; kingdom Metazoa; phylum Arthropoda; class Arachnida; order Ixodida; family Ixodidae; genus Haemaphysalis; species Haemaphysalis longicornis. The sequence continues at coordinate 79,779,146 of CM023449.1, read as the reverse complement.
AGGTTGGTGCTACCGTCACACAGTTTAGCTCTGAAGCCGCCAGGAAAAGTCCTTCGACGAACGGGAAGCTCCCGACAGCAGGAATAGTAGTGCAACTGCACATTCACAAGACGACGAATTCCCACTATGCCACAGCGAGTTAAAAATGCGCAAGGTTTCTCACAAATTTTGACACTGCAGTTTGGCGTTTCTGTGACTGTGAGGGCGACCGGAATTCTGGCCTTGATGACTGGAAGAAAAAAAACTCGCACCGTCGTTCTTTGAACGCTGTAATACTGCTGCTTTCCATTCCTCTCACTCCTTTCCCCTCAGCCAACATCTACGCAACCCCTTCTGACAGCGGGAAGGACTCAGCTGTCCGCTGCGATTGAAATGTGGTTATGAAGCAGTGCTGCCTTGCCAAAAACACTATGTCTACACTGAAATCGAACGAACAGACCTGGGACATTATTTCCGCACACTCAGAGCACAGCGGAAAAACAGAACAGTTGTCTGTGTGGAAAACAAAGGCTTGGTCGTAACCGCACCACAGTGTTGCTATGCAGCACCGACAAATTTTGTTGCAATAGCTACGTTTTTGAAAAACAAAACTGCCTGACGTGAACACAGACAATACACAGTAATTTTTACTACGTTGACAGCATAGACACTCAGCTGCACTCTTTCTTTCCTGAGCAAAAGCGATAGGTCCGGAAACGCTGTTTTATGGGTGGTACTCGACACACAGCAACCATATCCGAACCCCTTCATCACATCTTGGACATGGATCAATCTCACCAACTCACGAAGAGCACTAAAATACAGATAGGACACTTCTATCAGGCCAAGCAAACAGATTTGCTTTGAGACTTTGATATGCACCCGTCAACTTTTGCCAACCTTAAACTACAACGGAAAGGCGTGTATAATACACGAGAGCTTTGCAAGACAAACTTTGCATGGAACTTAATGTCAGGCTACTTTCCATTCAGACTAAGCACCAACTGGCGATTTCCACAGATCATTGTGAAAAGAAAGACACGAGCTTTTGCCCACCTAAAGCGATACGTTTTACAAACAACCAAGCCTTAGAAACGCTGGCATCACCAACACTTTTCAAACCCATTGCTTCTCCTGTAGAAGTCGAAAAAGGATTTCTGTGGAGTTTCAAAATGTTGGTGTTTTTTGTTAAACTACTCTCACTATGTTTAAAAGATAGTAAAGGAGCTACAAATTCAGCCCATTTGCCACAGAGCATCACAGCACACAGTCCAAGACAAGCAAGCCCTGCATAAAAAGTCACAGCAAGTAAACGGTTACAGAGAAATGCAGTGCGCTCCTTACAATAAAAAACTCCGTATGACAAAAGCTAGATTTCCAAATATGCTCGCAGTTAGCCACACGCGACGACATTCTGGTCCTCTTTCTTCCCGAAATTCAAAAGCCCGTCAAAGGCCTGCACTGGAAAGTAAAAAAAGTAACATTGACCTTTCTCCTTCGATGTCAACATACATTCAGCTGGGCACAAATCAAGAAGTCAATGAGAAGGCCTTAGAAATGCTAAAATGTTCAAAGATCCTCAATCTAGGCATTTCTCGTTAGGCTACTTCTCAATATGCAACGTTTCTGCATCTCAAGTGGGTGGCAATACATTTAACTAAATGTGGCATTGTTAAATGGCACTTTATTTTTGTGTCTACTATTACAGAGACATTACGTCTTGCAGGTTGTGTTCTGCTAATTATGCACTATTCAGCTAAGCCGATCCACTCGTCTACATTGACACACAAAATAACCATGATTTGGAGTATACCTTAGTTTTGCACAATTTACTCAGTATGCGAGCTGCCAACTGGTCCAGAGGCCATGCCGTAGTACCAAGATTTCGTACAGCTCAAGACGTGTTCACCTCATCGAGTGAGGTTACGGTTAACTTAGATATTAACTTCAGGCCTAAGTTGATTTACAGTGAAGTGAAAATTCAAATGACGGCTTCAGGCAATCGAAGTCCACCAGGTACAGCCTAAAGTTGGCTCAACTTAAGTTGGCATTTTAGGCATCTTGCAAATTCATAACTCGAGACAATCATGCGACAACTTGAGGCAACATGGATTCACGAGGTTCCCCTCATGCATCTTAGTTGCACAATGCAGTGCCATGGAAATTGAAGTTATGCACATAAGCACACACCTACATCATGCAGGATTAGGAATAAACGTGAGGGTTGTACACGCGATCGGCATAAAACATCTGGCAATACAGATTTCCCTTATTTGGCCATGCCTCCAATACGCAGTTTGTGCTACCCCACAGTGATGAAACCATGGCCGAGATCTGAACTGCGATTGCTCGGGGAAGTGTAGGCCAATATACATTGGATTTCTGGGTGGGAACAGCAGCGGTAATACGATCGAACCTTGAATTCAAAGTCTTTGCACAAGGTCGGGTTCAATTTCCCCTTGACAAGCAGCCTGCACACTGTGGAAAGATCTGCTGCTGTTGCTGCAAAGCATTCTTTCGGACCTAACACTTTGCTCTCTACTAATGCGTCAAAACCTTGCACTGATTTAGCCCGAGTGCAACTACTCTCCCGCACTTTCCGTTAACTTTAATACTTGTTATTTTTTGTCCTCTTCACGATAACAGAAAAAGAAGGCACGTTCATTATGGCAGCATTAAAGTCTCATGAGATCCAGGTATGAGCAAACTGCCATGAAAAAAAAACTAAAAAAAAACTTAAGCCCAACAAAATATGAAATTCACATTTATTAAGCACAAACAAAATAACTGCAATTTACATGGATGCAACTGCATCTACTTTATAAATACCGCTACTAAAAGCTGAAAAATGAGAGCTTATTCAGGAGCCTAGACGGCTACTAACCTTCGGGTACTGGGAGTGCCCCCGACGCAGTGACATTGACACCCATTCAACGCACGATTCCAGCAAATACCGAGATGGAAAAAAAGAAAGCACACACTGCATTCCAACTCCTGTTGATTCAAGGTGCATCGTATAATTTTACGACACTGCCTTCACAGCACTTCTGAGGGATGTCCAAGCAGAGTGCACTACCAGTCGACCTTTCACAACAAACTGCATTTACACAAACTGCAGGTTGCCTGAAAATGAGGGAGGAAAAACAGCGAAAAACTGTACACATGTCTGCGGAAAGCCCATATGCTCCCCCTTTTCACAAAACAGTGAGAAAGAAAAACATCCATGCAGCATTTTAAAGAAGCCATGAAGACAAAATACAGCTTTGGTCAATTTGTTCAATTCACTCACTCGGCCCCTTCCCAACCATGAAAGATGTTTTTAACTGAGAAAACGCGAGAAATATTGAAAGACATACAAATTCCGCACTACAGCGACGGGTTATTGGCAGGAGTGATGCAATATTGGCCAGCACTAAGACATTGCTCTCAGTGTGTTAACCGCACGTGAGCATTCTAGTTGGAAATCTGGGCCCCACCACAATCGCCCAATCGCACAAACAAGATTCTGTGACGTCATAAAATTGACAGAAAGTGGCTATGGAGTCGCCACTGCTCCATCTGTTTTCCCCAATATCCCCATTGTTTCTTTGAAGTTTGTGACAAAATTTGTATCGTTATCCGGACAAAGTAGTCTTTTTAATGAACCATTTTTATTTCGTCTTTATGGCCTCTTTATGCCGCACACAGCGTCACGTTCGTGGAGCACTAGTACAGACATCAACGAGAAGTAGCTCTAAGGCACACACACACACAGACAAAAAAAGCATCCCGTCATTCCCACAAAGGCTACAAAAAGAAAAGCCAGGGAATCCACTACAGTTCGTCAAGGCGTAATTTAGCACGGTTCGGGTCGGAGTCAAAGAAAGCCCCACCTGTTGATGTTGCACATTACAAACACTTCGCAGGCATTCACAAGCAGAGCGATTACAATACAAGACACTACGTACACAACTAGCACCGCGTTCGGTCAAACAGATTCTTCTCTGAGTTGGGCACGTAACAAGGAACTTCACAATCAGCAGCAAAGGGGTGCGGCTCATTTTAAAGTTAGCAAGAACGACCGACTGGCTTCCAACCATCAGAATCCTGAAAGTTGTACGAGACCTCTTTCCCGATAGAACCATTTTGCGTTCTGAACCCTCACACGGCTTGCGATTGCGACCCGTCATTACCTGAAAACAAGCAACAGACGAAAGTTCCCACGATGCAATGCTCCTAAAAACTGACCAACTGCATTGGGAAAACTGGCGCTTGCGTCAGCGCTAACCTTGTTACAGAACCCTGCAAAAGGTGGGCACAGCCAGGATCGTTAAAGGCAATGCGCCCATTTAGTTATACAGTGCACGAGGCCTCAAGTCCGTGACATGTCACTCTAATCTCCCATCTTGTGCTATCTCGAATAGAATACAAATGCGCGCCATGAAAAAGGTTCACGGTATAAAAACAAAGGCCACTGACCTGCGTGTGAAGTCAACTCAGCTTCTGAAGAAGTAAGACATCTTTAAAGGATACGGAAATGAAAACAGCCGTAACGATTCAACTAACTTAGTAGGGGCCATATCAACGTTGCTGAATCAAAAGTGGCTCACAGGCGATTGTAGTTATAAAACAGAACTCTGCAACTACAGCGTTCAACATCCTTAGTGGTTGTTTCAAAAGCCAGCAGGCAATGGGGTTTCAGCCTTCTTGCCTGCAACCTGGAAAGAGCCCTCAGCCTTTCGGAGTTCCCTCCAAGCCAGAAGGCAAAAGAAATTTCCCCACAACAGCAAAATAACTCCCATACATGTTCTTGAAGTTCCGTTGCTAAAACAAAATGGCATCAAAACAGCAGCCATCGTTCGCACCACGCATCAAAACATAGGAGACCCGCAATGAAAAGCACCCTCGCCCCTTTCGACCGTCCTCGTCAAAATCGTGGTCCATTAACGAGACCCAAGCAGCAAAGCAGCTGTACCGTGGACACGTGCTCCCCGTTTGGCCAACACACGACGGCCGAAGTGTGGCCGATGGCCGGTCACGCTGTAAACGTTGAAATTAAGATATAAAAACAAAAAGATTTCACTCAGGTTGACACACGCCCACACGAAATCGGGGACAGATTCCACAAAGCACACACAACTCTCTTTCCTTCTTCGCACGCGGACGACGCTTGTAAGCCCCAAGGTCCTTTTGCTTGGGCACCCACGGTCGAGACGCAGTAACTCTGAGCTTTCATCGGCCAAAACGCAACCGCCGCATCGTCACAAACCTAGTCCTAGTCGGCGGCGGCGAAAGCCGGGCCACCGCACGCAGTTGGGTGCGAGGTTGGGCGGGTGCTGTCGACAACGCAGCACACAGCAAACAGTGGTGGTGACAAAGCCGGTGCAGATGCGGGAGGTGCGGCGACAGCACGTGACGGGAAAGTCGCCAGTGGCGAGGCGTACAGTTATCAAGAAAGAGAGAGGTAAAGAAAACGGCCTCGGGAAGAGGGAGAAGACGACGGGCTCATTGTAAGGCGACCTGCCGCGCGCCTAGGACTCGTCGTCGTCCGGGTTTTCCGAGTCGATGAACTCGACGTGCGTGAAGGGAAAGTGTCCCACGCGCCCTTTGAGCTCCCCTTCCCACTGGCCGTTGATGTTGGTCTTGGTGACGGTGATGATGTCGCCAACCTGAGTGGAGAAGACAACGACAGGTCGCATTTACAGAACGATCAAAGCCCCGTCGTACTGCACAACTGCATTTAATCATCACCGTTTGATGATTACCACGTTATTCGATGCCAAGCTGATGCCTTATTAAAACATTTCTCAAAGCATTTAAAGGGACAGAAAACGGATTCTTGGGGTATATGCTCTCTATCCCAAATGAAAGGGCATCACTTAAAACACCTTGAACAGAGCCAGTTTTCCCTACAGGGCCCTAGAACGTTTGAAAGGGGCATTTTTAGATCCACCATTGTCATGTTCGCTGCCAGAATGAATACCGGCAAACATGACAGTGGGCCAGCGAGCAACATAGTTTTGACTGTATGCGAGATGAAACAGGGGTGCTTAAAAACTTGTCCCAAGCTAAAAAAATACCAAAATGCAGTCCCTCCTACCCCTAAAATGGTTTTTGAATCACCCATTGAAACCGACGGAGAAGTTTGTGCCTGCATGGGCAGTGTGACATTTAGACACTAGATGGGGCAACCTTTTCAGACTTCAGAAAGCTTAGTGCCAATTAAAATGATTTCCACCAATTTATTTAAAAATTCCTTCTGATCACCCACCTATATAAAACGGTGGCTGTCATATGAACTAGAGGATATGCACTATCCAGAAATCGGTAGTCTACCCCTTTAATTAAAGGGGCCACGCAGACGAAACACAAGTTTGGATAATTCGAAAGGTTGCCTCGTTAGAATCATACTGACACCACTCTAAACATAAACTTCGCTCAAATAAGCTACATAATTAGGAAAGAAGGAAATGGCCACGTGACCCACTAGCTCATTTTCCACAACAGAACTTATGATGTCATATGCGTCCAGCTGCGCGATTGGCTGAGGCCGGCAAAGCAAATGCAAACTAGGCAGGGCTTTTAAGCTTGCCCAATGAGCTACTTGCGCTTTAAACATAATGCATATTCATTTTACAGCAGTAAGAATAGCGGGGTAAACGATGAAAGTTACGAAAATACATGTAAACATAGAAGTACCGACGTGCACTGCACTTGGTACTGGGTGCACTATGCCGTTTTAGCTGCACAGCAGTCTGCCACTTTGGAGTTGTCTTACAGGACACTGGCCGACTGGAGTAAGCCATGTTGCCTTAAGTGACCCTGTTTGTCCAGGATACCTTAAATTTCACGAAATATTACTTTCTATAGAAACAAAAGCAAGCCAGAATAAAATACGGTCAAAAACAAAGCAACGGCAGACAATGGTGCTTGGCTGAGTATGGTAGCGCCATCTGGGAGGACTGATGGCAATTAAGGCTGCAGGGCCAAATGATGCAGGGGAAGTTTGAATACCCGCACATATTACTTCACCGCAGACATCGCGAAAGCACACGATTTGGCGGGAGAATTTCTTGATGAATGCGGCATCATTTGCTGCCAGACAAGTGCTAGGGGCACTATAAAACTAAAACACAAAATCTTCCGAATAAAACAAACTTGTATTTGGCCCCCTTAAGGAGGAACAGGACTGGAAACTTTCGGAGAATAACCAAAACGTTTTTTGAAGGCACATATCTAGCTCCTATGTTTTGTATTCTGTGCATTTGTAAAGTTTTTCTGCCAAAGTACCATAGAAAAATACTTATACCAGCTGAGCTGACTAAATACCTGCACACGATAGAAAAAACTCAAATTTTCGGAGGATCGTATTTCCAAAACGCCACCAATAGATGCAGCCATTTTGGTATCAGATCGCTTGAGGTGGTAGTATTAACTCTATGATCGGCCAAGCCGTCATTGGACACCTCTTCTGTCGTTGCTCAATCACAAACACACGAATGGCAGAAAAAGACCCTGAAAACAAGCCACCAATAGATCCTGAAACGAGATAGGTTCTCCAGTCGGGGCTCGCTGAAACGGCCTTCCTGATCGGGCGTTGCTGTGGCAAGAAAAGATTGTGGCTGCGCGAAGTGACCACTGTATACACGACTGTGTAGGTCACAATCCGGGTTCCTTTTATGGCTTCGGTTGGCTCAGTCTCTGTTCAATCATTTTATCAGCTGGGGTCTCCAACATGGATGTTATCGCAAGAAGGATGCCTGAGATCGTGAGCCATAGTACGAGAAGTTGCGTGGATCGACAGACGGAGTTTGTCGAATGCGCCTCAGAGAGCGTGACTTCACCTTGACCAGTCCTCGGAGTGTGTAATGTGCTGTGTGGCCTTTGTTATATAGGTGCGTGATGTGAACTTCCGGACTGATTGCAATGTCATAAAACAATAAGTTATTGCCATATTTGACAGCGAGCTTGCTAGGCTTTGAAAAAAATGATCGATGCGTCGAATGGGTACCGCGTGCACTGCATTCCCGCACCACGTTGGGGCATCGCTTCATTGTGGAACTGGTTACATTAAATTACATTACATTAAATTGTTACACTGGTTACATTATATTAACTGGTTACACTTTAATTACATTAAAATGCAATAATTAATGCCTGCAAAGTTGGACAATGTGAAAAGTGACACAGTGAGATACAGTACAGTTACTAAAATGACAATATGATGTAACAAACGTGCCCCGAAGTTACAGCAGTGGGCCAGGCTTGCGAGCTACATCGCCTTCCTCGCACAGCATTTGCCCATGGTTTAGCAGTAGAAAAACAGTTCACAGCATTGGAAAAATGCATCGTTTGATATCAGTATTTTCTGGAACGATGCTTTTCACAAAAATTAACAATGCCAATGCGCACACCCCTAGTCCGATACATATTAGCCGGCCTGAATGACAAGGGTATACCAGAACATCCAAATATTGGAGCTTGAGTTTGCTGTGGATATAAACCTTTGGAAATTAACACCTGCACATAAGAATGCTTCAGGCAGGGCAATACCACATTAAACTGAAAAGTTGGTTCTCAAACTGACGTCAAAAAAAAAAAAAAAAAAGAATGCCCAACTCCTTGCATGGCAAGGACTCAGCACAAGGATTTTGTGAACTGCAATACAGGCAACCAGCCAACCTACGTAAAAATTGTTCTGCACCACGGTCACAAAACCTGGGGCCCACTTTGTCTGGAGGCCCACACAAAGGGACCTCCAGGCAGACAGTAGGGCATCCCATGTGCAAAAGTCCAAAAGCCCAGAAGCAAAAGCAAAAGCCCAGAGCAAAAGCCCAGAAGGTCATCTGCAGTCTAAGTCAGCAAATAGAGCATTGCTCATGCGCTACGAAAAACGTGAACGGGTCTAAAACATTAAAGGAGTACTGACACGAAATTTCAAAGCTCGGATAACTATGTAAAAAGCTTCACTTGTGTATGGAGATACCCTCTTGGAAGTTCAAACCGTAACCGTTAAGAAGAACATATTTTAAATCAATTTTAATCTGTGCGCGCATGAGAAAGCTCATCCGCACCATCGAGCAAGCTCATGACGTCACCTGCACTTCGACCCAAACGGTTGACATCAGGGCTCCCGTGATGTATCGGGGCGGCCGCGGTGCTGTTGGCACGCTTTTCCGCCTTGTGAATCACGTGACAGTTTTTGAGACTGACGCCCCACGCGGCTACGACCAATCGGGCCGGTCTGGCACGCGTGAGCGCCCAGACTAGCATTGGTAGTGGTGCAACGAGAACAGTGACGTCAAACGCGCCTTCCTGTCATGGCGGCTGCCTCGGTGTTCACTTCACTGAAACCGAAACTGACACGAATGCAAGTTATCTTTAAATATTTATGTGGCGTTCGACAATGGAATGTGCCACTCAATCATTAGTGAGCTTGTAGGCACCTATACGCCTCGAGCGCGGCCTGTAGGGGCGCCACTGAAATCCCCCTAGCGGCCCGTTTCGAAAGCAGGCGCGGGAGTCCGCGCCCCGCTCCCCAGTGCCGCCGCTGCTTTTGCGGCACGTTCACGACTGAGATTTACCGTTTGTGAGCGTTTGAAATTCATGTTTGTGTGGAGCAGTCACTCTGCTCGCAAAGGGGGTGTGTTTACGAGAGTGTAAATGTTTCCGACGCGATCTTAGTGTGGTATTTTCGGTCTGTATAAGCGCCAGGTGTGTGTCACAGGCCAGCGTCGCGGAATCAACGTATGATGGAGCCGATTGTAGTTACACTGACCTGAATTTACTAGCCGTGTCTCCGTAACCACCGGTTCCTCAGATGTTCATGCTACGGCTATACACTACGATTTAAATCGGTTTTGTGCGCTTACATAATCAGCGGAGCACTCATACCTGACAGCACACCAGTTACGTTTGCCAATATCATACCTCAGATATTGATCACCACCATTTACAAGCCAGTCTGTGTTAATTTCGGGAATATTCAACAAAAGTACGATGGACAATGCATAATTATACTCGGGGATCAGCACACGACAGAGTCGTCTTGTCGTGAGGTGCGCGCCCGCAGACCTTCATCTGCTTACATACCGTATTTACACGATTGTAAGACGACTCGAATGTAAGACGACCCCCCCAAAATCGCATCTCAAAAAAAAAAAAAAAAAAAAAACGTGCGCATTTTACACAAGGCCACTCGTAAAGGAACAACAACAATAACAACACAAGGGAAATTTATTCACGTGCTTGCGGAGGATTACTCATCGTCGCTGGAGTCGTCCTCGCTGGTGCTGCTGCCGTCATTGCTGCTGCAGTCCCACAGCACGTCGTCGTCAAGTGTGAGTCCACACTTCGCGAACGACCGCACCACGGCATCGCGTGGTACGGCCGCCCATGCGGAGAGGACCCACCCGCACACAGTAGCCAGGGAGGCTCTCCTCACACGCCCGCTTGGCGTAAGTTCGCGGCTTCCTGACGAAATCCACTCGTTGTACTCGCGGCGCAGGAGGTCTTTAAAAGGCTTGTTGACCCCCACGTCGAGAGGCTGAAGCTGCCCCGTCAAGCCACCGGGGATGACGAGCATGTCGGTATGCTCCTTCTGGAGCACCGCTTTTACCTTGGCGGTAAGGTGGCCTCTGAATGAGTCCAACACTAGCATGTTGGGGATGTCTTCCTTGAGGGATGCCCCCGGCCTCAGGAGCCACACTAGACGGTACCATTCCACGACCATGTCGTCCGTCATGAAACCCTTTTCATTCACCCGTACCACCACGCCTTTGGGAAGTGCCTCTTTAGGCATCGTCTTCCGTTTGAAGACGATGTACGGGCGGAGTTTGGTGCCATCAGCCAAGCACGACAACATTACAGTGAAACGGAGCTTTTCGTTGCCCGTTGTTAGTAGGTTTACATCGCGTGCACCCTTCACGCTCACTGTCGTGTTGCTCGTCATGTCAAACTAGACGGGAGTTTGGTCGGCATTGCCGATTTGGCCAAGCAAGCACCGTCGGGTGTCGCGGAGTTTGAGGAAGTGCCTATGGAAGGCGAGGACTTTCTCCTCGTATGCGGCCGGCAACTTCTGGCACACGCTGGTGCGGCGACGTAGAGAAAAACCAGCCCTCTTCATAAATTTAGACGCCCAGGCCCTACTAGCTTTGAATTGAGATCTTGGTATCCCTGCCTGAACAGCGTAGACACGGGCTTGCTGCGTGACCATTTCGCAGGTGACCAACAGCGATCGATCGCGTAGGTCAGTCACGTAGGCCGCAAGCTTCGTCTCTAGTTCCGGAAAGCGGCCAGACTTCGGCCCGCGAAAGCCACGGCGCTTGGAGTCGCATGAGAAAATTTCCTCGCGCTGAAGCCGCCACTTCCGCACCACACATTCACCGATTCCGAACTTCCGTCCTGCTGCACAGTTGTTTGTTTCCTCAGCATGAAGAATAGCAGCCCGCTTAACGCTGCCGTAAACGAGCGCCGAGTGTTCTTCGAGCCTACGGCACTCATGTCAGACAGAAGTGACTCGAGAAAGCCGGTCGTGGACACAAGCGACAGGAGCACGCGGCGACGCGCCCGCTCAGAAAATTGTATCACAAAGAGAAGCTCTTCCGTCAACTACCAATACCCCCCTACGGCGGCTCTTCCATCGATTATCGGTGCTCCCTCAAGAGCCGTGCACTCGTCATAAAGGCACTCGTAATGCGCGCAGTAGATGCTAAAAAAAGAAAAGCTTTTGTATAAGCACGCGGAAAACTATGCGCTTTGGGTTGAGCGGGAAACTATTCGAGATGACAATCGAAGCGACCGGCAGCAGCCACGCGCGATCGTGATTACAACAACATGCCGGCTGACGGAAGCAGCCGCTCGCAATTTCCGTGAGCACGTTACTCGCTTTCACGAAGCATTTTGTTCGTCTCTAACACGACCGGCTTTATCGTCGTGGTCTCTAATAAACAAAACGAGTATTAGCGAATCCCTTTATTCAATGCACGGTGCAAATGTAGCCACTATCATATCACGTTGCTTAGTACACTTCCGAACGCGATAGTGGGAGGTTAGTCGCTCTAGGTCCAACTTACAAAAGGTGCATCATTTTTATTGACGCCAGAATGTATGAAATGGTTACCGTAACCATGGAAATGAGCGTGCAAAGCCGTTCACACGTCGAAGCACCCCTGATTTCTTGTCTCTCTTGTCGTTGCAAGCGGCACATGGTTCGACTTCGATTCTAAGACGACCCCCCCAACATTGGATTGTCAAATTTGAAAAAAAGGGTCGTCTTACAATCGTGTAAATACGGTATATCCTCTGCGAGCAGCGCGGAGACGGGCTTACAATATAATCCGCGTCCGCGACTAAATGCTTCTTCGAAATATCGTCATATGGCACAGGAAGCCTGCAGAATAAACCAGAAACTGAAATCAGAGGGCCTTATCGCATACCACACTCTTCCAATGACACATTTGATCGCTTGTTGAACAGCCTACCCTGTATACTTCCAAAAATGCATCTGCCGTACGATCAGCTCTTCGTTGAAGTAGAAAAACAAAAGGAAAGTGAACGTGAGATTGATGTGTGGGATTACTAAAACGTTCATTGCTTGATTCCGCTCCGCATTTGTACACAGCGTCCCCCTCCCCTCCCCCCCCCCCCCCCCCCCCCACCGATTTCTCGCGAAATAGCAGTGCATTTCGCGTATAGTTGGTCTAGTGAAACCTACCTGGCTTAAGTTTAGACGAACGTCTTTAGCATGCCAGAAGCTGCACTGTTTTTTTTTTTTTCTAATTTCCGTTAGAGCTTTGTTTCTAAATTCCGCATTGGCATAGCATTTATTTTTCTGTGGTTTCATTTCCTTGGTTCTTGCTATATGGCGTGTGTGGGCACATATTTAACGACGCACAGGCTTGGAATATACTTTACATTCTCGCATGGTTTATATTCTTATAAAAGGCATAAGTTATTGTCCGGGATTGGGTAATCACTAATCCCCGAAACATATTTTTCTGCGGCGTATATATGCGAAACGATGCCGCATTCGTTGTCCACGCTGCAAAATGACGCCAACCTCTCATTGTGCCAGTATCAGGCCTAAACGAGGCGTCAGTCGAATTCATTTGTGCCTGATGTTTTGGAGGTGACATGGGTGATATGTTGCTGCCGTCGCCGACGCCCGGAAGAGCGGCGACGAAGAGCACAGAAGCGCGTCCCCGGGTAGCTCTTGCAGGCGATCGCGTACTCTACGAAGACGCAGCTGCTTTTTAAGTGACCTAAACGTAATCTTTGCCTATAGTCGTCACCATAATAAGTTTTTTTAGGGCGCGGAAAGGCGAAAAGAAGCAAAACAGAACCAAAACACTGCACGAGCCCCTATCAGTCACGCAGCGCAAATCCCGTCAACGCCGCGGAGAAGCGGCGGCAGGTGGCGCAGCGATCGCGAAGCTCGAGGCGTATAGTCGCGAAAAATTACGACACAAAGATTTTGTGTGAGTACTCCTTCAAGAGACATTTTCTGGAGCCTCATGCTAACACCACAATGACTGGAAAGATTTTTACATGTTTGTGTTGCTCAATCCTTTGGGTGTGCTTCACGTCATAGCTCCTATAGATTTTTTTGTTTTTGCAATGGCACCACAAAACACCCCAGAAGTTGCCGCAGAATCTGGAGCAGCGGATATAATGCTGCATATAAATTAATGAAGGGTTGGATTTTAAAAATTTTGCGACTGTCATAACATGAACCATACCTTAAGGTAAACACGGAAGGTAATCGCAGCTTCTAGCATGTTGCATTTCTGTGCTAGGCTCGCCATAAGCTAACAATGTGCAAGCCTTTGCACACAAAATACTGCTTATATCTAGGTGAAACTTTATATTTCCAATGTATTGCCATTTCCAATGTGGCTATTAAATTTTGTTGCTTGAAACCAAAAAAGCAAGAAAGTTTACTTTTAATTAGGGGGGACGCGGGGATCAACTCGAGAAAAACGACCCAAAAATCACTTTTTAGAAAGTTCAAGATTTTGAATCTTTGACCCTTTTTCTATAATTTCTCCAAATATTTCCGCTGAAAACGACCGCTAAGTACCACAAATAATAATATTCATGAGGCAATACAGCGAAAAATTCGCGAAAATCGGTGAAAAAGTCACGGTTTTCAAGTGTGCCTAGCTCCGGAACGCCGGTACACAACGCGGCCATTTTGGTGCCGTTGAAAAGCACGCCTCTTCGCCTTGCGACACCTCTCTTTCGTTTCCTGATAGAGAGAACAGCAAGCACAAAAACACAAAAAGTATCAAGGTCGCAGAGCTCCTTGTCGCGGCCGCCGAGTGGCTTGCTCAGTCACGTGCGTTCTACAAGCCTCCCCATTGGCCGGTTCGGAGAGCGAGAGCGGCTGCGGCGTCTGCTTCTCGGGCTCATCCGCGCGCCGGCTGCTGCTCATTTGTCAACGCGTTGGTTGTTTGAGCTACGTCACTGCTTCATCGCTTTGTTTTGATTTGAGTTTTCCATTTTGTTTTGTGCTTGCGATCATGACTGGGCGAACGTGGACGACGAAGTTTGCGACCAAGCACCGCTTCGGCAGCCGCAAGCGCAAACCGCCGAACATCCGAAAGATAAGTAGGCCTAACGGAAATGTATCCGTGCATGAGCCTCCAAGTGAGACCGTCGACGTGTTGCCGAACAATTTGCAGGCTGTTACAGCCTTGTGCTCCAGTGGGGACCATATTGAACAGATGAGCGCATTTTCGAATTCTTCCTTGCCTTCAACGTCCCGTAAATGCGCCGTGATGCATGCCGATTCCACCGCAGCCATCACAAAGATGAACGGCAAAAGTGCGGTTCAAGCGCGTACGTCTGCCGGAGGTGAAGATGAACCATGCACCAGCAGCGGTCGCACCGTTCAAGCGCATCTTGAACCTCGGTTCACCTCGTCGCAGGAGTTGAATGTGACCGCCGCTACTGTTCGCGAGTCACTTGATTCTGTGCCGGCAACCGAACGGAAGTTGTGGCTGACGGCTGGAGGGGGAAGTTCGGCGGCAGCGGACTCTGGCAAGTTTTTACTTGTGAAAATTTCAGCCCTGAATGCGCTGCTCGGCAAAACCCTCTGCCATCAGTGCTTTCAGCCGGCGATAGCGGTAGTGCCGGAAACCAGGCTTGGCCTTGCTGTGAAGATGGCTTTACATTGTTCCGCGTGCGGTGCCTCAGAAGACCAGTGGTCGTCACCGAGAGAGGAAGGAAGCCGGGCCTTTGAGGTGAACTTGAGGTCTGTTTAGGCCATAAAGAGCATTGGGAAAGGTTGTACTGCCCTTACAGACTTTTGGTCTGTGATGAATGTGTCGTACAGAGGCCTCCATCAGAAGACGTTTCAGGGGCATCTAAAAGCGAAATTCCGGCCTGCTGCACGCGAATCTGCCACTAACGTGTGCGCTGATGCTGCTGCAGCTGTGAAAGGCGTGTACAGTGACATGGACCCAACATTCACGAAGAACATCACAGTCGTTTATGATGGCACTTGGATGACCCGGGGTCACAGTAGCCACATTGGCGTAAGGCTGTGACTCAGGTTTTACAGAGGCCTAGTGCTGGACTTTGTGGTCCTTTCGAACTACTGCCATGGGTGCACGTTGGGGCCGAAGCCAGGTGACAGTGGCTACGACGAGTTGCGGCAAGCACATCAGTGTCAGAAAAACACACACTCGAAGTCCGGGAAGATGGAGGTGGAGGCCGCGCTTGTGCTCTTTCGGCGTTCCCTGGAAAAGCACGGCCTTCGTTACACCACCATTGTGTGCGATGGAGACTGCCGGACTTACTTGGGCAGCTCTGTGAAGACAGAACGTACGGATTCATCCGGTTCACCAAAGAGGACTGCGTGAATCATGTAGAAAAAAGGATGGGGACGAACCTGCGCTCTTTGGTCGCCAAGAGCGACAGAGACCAACCACTTGGCGGCCGAGGGGACCTGACGCAAGACCTCATAAAGAGACTGACCAGCTATTACGGACAGGCGCTGAGAGGGAGTGACAATGTGCAGGACATGCAGAGGGCAGTCATGGCGACCTTTCACCATGTCACCTCCACAGACGGGGAACCACACCATGAGCTCTGCCCTGCGGGGCCGACAAGTTGGTGCAGGAACCGAGCAGCTGAAGCAAAGGACAAACCTCAGCCTGCTCACAAGTACAAGCTGAAGCCACACGTGGCTGCTGCCTTGTTGCCAGTGTTTCGGCGGCTCTCCGAGCCTCAGTTGCTGGAGCGTTGCAAGGGGCAGAAAACTCAGAATGCAGCAGAAAACTCAGAATGCAGCAGAAAGCCTCCACTCCGTCATCTGGTCCATTATGCCGAAAGACAAGCATGCTTCCCTGATTGCAGTAGAGACCGCGGTAAGCGAGGCCGTGTGTCGCTTCAACAGTGGCACTCTTCGTGCTTACACAGAGTTCTGCACCTCACTCGGCGTGCAGCCTGCAGGACACGGACTCCGTCGAGCAGCTGAAAAGGATGCCTTGCGCAAGAAGAGGGCACAGAAATCACATGGAGGCAAGGAGATGAAGTCCAAGAAGCACAGAGATTGACCCGACACCAGCAACTACAAGGCCGGTGGTTTCTAGGGTAATAAACATGACCCCAAACTTTGAACCCCTTTTTCTTGCAACTTTTTTTTCACCACCAAGGTCAACCTGCAAAGCCAATATCTCAACAACAACTATGAATATTTTTACCCCGTTTGTTTTGTTACACTCCTTGCACATCACTGCACACAATGACATGTCTTGTTTTCAAAATTGTTGTCTTGCTAATTTGTTATTTTTATGTTTCCACGGTCACGATTTTCATGTTGCTTGAGCAGCTGACAACTAAAGAGAATTAAAAAAAAATCGGTTACGTCAAAAAAATTATAGTAATGTCATTGTGTGGAGAATGGCTAAAGGTGTACTATGAGTGTGTGCTAGATCTTCTACCATCATTTTACAGGTCAGCATCCATCTTGCAAAAATGAGAGAATAAAGTACTTGAGATATTCCAGCCATATTTTGGTGGTTTTGTTTATGTAACATTACTAACAACTGTACCGAATTTCATCAAAATCTGCTGAAAAATAAAAAAGTTAGCTTCGATACCCATGTCCCCCCCTTATACCCCCCCCACATCCTTATTAACGGGAGACACTACTCGAAAACAGGTTTCCTTAAGTTTTCAAGTTAGGACTTCAAAAATTTAGCCAGTGAGAGATATTTTCTCGCATATCCCACAACTGTTATCAGCATCTTATGTAGTCTCATTATTACGTTCTCATATGTGCGGCAGCAAAAAAAGGGTTTTTTACTCTTGCTTTTTCGACATCTTAATATTTGTCCAGGTAATCATGTAATAACTCGTTATGCTTGTTATGAACCCCGCTGTGCACTAAGAGCTCAAAATTATGAGAAAGAGAAGTTTTTACCAGAAAAAATGACCAGACCTGCTTAACTCCTCTTTTTCAGCGGTCCTTGTATCCTTTCTTGGTAGTTTTACACTGATAATGAATGTACAGTTAAAACCCGGTCTAACGAAGTCACCGAAAATTGCGAATTATTTCGTTAAATCAAGAATTTCACAAAATCAGGACTGTCGTTTTAAAAGCAGTTGATTCTATAAATTCGATGTCTAAAAGAAGGCGTATCACAGAAGCTACCATGACATTGTAATTGCGGCGGGCACGGCGCTTGCCTGCCAATAATTTAGCAATGCGCTAAAAGTTCATAGTGTAAATAATAAGCCAGCCAGGGTTTGCCCTGAAGTCGCCGTACCCCAACAGACGCACGAAACAGCCCTTTTTGATGTACCCTTCCTCACTGAGCGGAACAAACTTGGCATTTTAGATGCGAAGCATCTCATGCTCGGGGCCGTATACTTTAATCTTCTTTAATTGTCACTTGTTTTAGCAGTTTAGGCTCCTGCAAAAAAAATTGATTTCGATTTTTTTTCTGTATTAATCAGCATTTTTTTCACTGGTATCGTTAAAAATGGGGAATTCGGTTAGTTATTTTATTAAGCTGCAATACACGCTAAATTATTTGCAGTGGAAAAAGAAAGAACAGCATTCAGAGATTCCTGATAAACGGTCGATGTTCCACGATTGTGCAAGAGCAAAGGAAGTGGCGCAGTCGTCATTCTACCACTTGCCACTCACCTCCAATTTGAGGGCCGTCTTGTCGTAGGCATTGGGCACCCGAGCCTGTTTCACGCGGGCCCTAGCTGGCAGCTTCCTCTGAAAAAATAAAAGAATACAATAAGCAATAATAATAAATAAATGAAACAGCAAGCGCAATGCTGGTCGATGGTTCAAAGAACCAAAATTTAGCACTGAAGCTACCCCCACACACCTCAATGGACGGCTCGGGATTAATTTAGATCTTTACAATACCAGGCCCAACTTACTTTATTATAGTGCCAGACCCAATTTTTCAACTACGAAAGCAAAAACTAAAAACAAAGCATCCCTTTTTTTACAACTGCCTCAAACTGAGGTAGAGGATACAAGTTTTCCAACAAGATAAAGGGAACGCAAGATAATAATAGCAGCGAAAAGCGTGACATTATGTGATGCGTTGTCAAGGAAACGGCTGACAAGTGACACACGTCCATCCACAAGCGCTGCAGGGCAGAAAAATTCCAACCCAACACGATTCCGGCCCAAAGTGTGAAATGCAGAGTGAGCAAAGACCAACCCAAACCAGCACTGGTCAATCAGTCAACAACAAAAAAAAAGCATATCGGGTGCCTGCACCATGGCAGTCCGCTATTAACGATCAGTCAAAACAATTTTGGCTCAAAATTTAGTCTGTTGTATCCGATTGTCTGCTAACGCCGCTATAGCAGGCTGTCTGCTATAGAGAGGATTGCACTTAAAATGCATGGGGACCAAACAAACCAACCGAAATGGTCTGTTGCAACCGGAAGTTCGTTGTTGCCAGATCTACAACAATGGGCGTAGACTGAAGCACATTGCTCCATGCTGCGTGGTAAAATTTACGGCCTCTACAAGGCATGCTCAAGAATGCACGATTTGGGTTAAGCTTGTCGAGTAAATGAAAAATGAGCAGACAGTACAGAAGCAGCGCATTAGCGCGTGCCGACATCTCGCTTTTGCAGAGCCAAGCACGTTCAGAAAATCTACTCGACTACAGTAGAACCTCGTTGATACGTTTTATATATAAAAAAAAAAAGTGAAGGGGAAACATTGTTTTGGGGAAAACATACGATCTGCCGCAGTAAAAAGAAAGCAACCAAGCGACGAACATATGCATTTAATGTCCTTTTTCACTTACACATGTCTGTCAATGTATGCTGGCGCATGCTAAAGCCCTTTGAGAGCAAGAGCTCCTTTTCAAAACATTGCAGACTTTTGTCCGCAACGGGATAGTCCTCCGCGCGAAAGCAGCTCCACCATGGTGACCCAGGCGGCCTGGCTGCTGCTTGGTTCATGCTTATTGCACCGCGCGTGCCGAGGCTTGGTCCGCACTCACGTCAGTATGTTCATTGTAAAATGTATAATCCAGTCGCAGTTGGATGAAATTTTTAAATTTTGAATGTACTTAGCCCGAAATCAGGTTATCGAGGCATGTAGCAACCGGGCAATTGTATGAACTGGGAACATATCAACGGCATTCTACTGTATTGAAAAAAATCAATACTAGTCCACTTATAACAATATCTAAGTGCCAAGGAAAACCCATCGTTATAACCGATGATTATTATAAGCGGGTTCCACAAAAAAAAAAGGCAAAACAGAAATAACATTTTATTCACATGCAACCAAGGTCGTACTACAGTAAGCCTCGTTACAAGAGACACTCAAGGGACCCAGGAATCATGTCTCTTGTTACCATGTCTCTTGTATTCAATTTTGGTAGCGTGGCAAACAGAAGAAAACCAACCAAACCATTTTCATTCAAATGTCTCTTATGACCTAGTGTCTCTTGTAACAGTGTCTCTTATAACGAGGTTTTACTGTACTACTTATTTGCAGAGCAGATGTCACAGCCAGTTGGCTTTGTTTGCTTCACGCAAAGCTACGGCACATCTTTTTCAAGAGCATCTGTAGGTGCTTCCCCTAGCTGAGCGAAAAGCCCTTGGTGGAAATGAAGTCCCTGGAGGGCTGTATCATGTGTTGGGCCTCCTTCAAAGACCCTACCCGAGTAGACTGCGCGACCGTGACATCCAAGTGTCACTGTCACTGCTGTCCACAGCACGTTTCCACACAACGATTGTCTCTTCAGTAAGGCCCTCGGACGTTCCTAAAACATCGACCCTGACATCCCTTTCGCGGAAAAATGAAGGCAGTTGAAGAGGCAACCAGTTATATTCAAAGTGGTGTGCACGTGACACAACAGGCAAACGCACGAGCGAGTGGCGTCACGGCACTGGTGGTGTGAGTTCGCGAGTGGGCGCGGGGACGATACCAAGGCGGTAGTGCTGGGAGGGGGGTTCGGAAGAAAAACTGCTCTCCCCCAGTCCTCACATCCTCGTAAGCAGCGCAGTCAAATCGATTTCTGAAGAATGGAAGGGAAGCGATGAGCATCGCGGCTCTAGACGCATGCCATCGGCACGGAGAGGCGGCGGCAGCTCTAATTCTCGGTACGCGCTATAACCATATTCAATTGTTATATCCAATATCGCAGCACTGGGGCATTATAATAACCCGTTTATTTTACCATACAACGCATACGAAAGTGAACATTGCCAAAGTTGTTCATCGTTATATTGATATATTGTTATACACGGTGTCGTTTTAAGTGGACTCAATTGTAGTAGATATTTAATTTGCGAATCAAACTATTCGCAGCAGTACTATTCGATTGGTACGCAAATATTCGAGTATTTGCCCACCCCTAATTCCCAACCCTGTTGAAGCTGTTCAACTGGTACCTTCCAGAGACACTGTCCTAGCTGTTCAACAAGCACATGTGCTTCCATGCACCACTGTGTCCTGCGGACAAAGCCAAGGCTGAGGCCTTCCATTCGACATACA
>CM023449.1:79650687-79753187 GCA_013339765.2 Haemaphysalis longicornis | reverse complement strand
CTTTGGAGATGACCGTCAGCACTTCGCCCTTCCTGAAGGGCAGGTCGTCGGAATCCTGCACGGTGTGCACCACTCAAAGTTACAACTCCAGCTGCACACGCCACTAACATTCTACGGGGAGGGGGGGGGGGGGGGGGGGGGGGGGGGGGGGAGAAGGTTAGGCAAAGCATATGGGCACCAAACTGCTCTGGAATGAAATGCTCACAGCGCGGTAAAAAGAACGACAGAATAAGACACATGACACGGACAACCGCTTTGCCTCTCTTCCGTTCTTTTTTGCCATTCTTTTTTCCGTGCTATTAGCGTTTCAATAAATTGAGCACCAAATAGTCCAAACTTTCTCTTAACCAGTTGCATTTCAAACACGGCTTCCATATTATAAACGGTTCTCATGTCAGACCCAGCTTGCCGAATTCATACATGATCAACTACAGGAAATGGACAATAGGCCCTTTGCAAAATGGCCAAATCGTTGGCAGAAAAGCAGCGAGCCACTCTGGCAACACTGTGCACCCGCTGTGCCGCCATTAGAAAGGAAGGGAAAAGGTTGCGAGAACAGAGTTTCTATGGGGTAGCTACCGTCCACCGTCCACGTAATTGCATACGCGTCCCGCGAAGTGGTGTTTCCCACTGCAGGATGGGAAAATAACTTTGCCGCCCTCCCTTTGAAAGAATAGCGGCATATTCAGGATTTTTATTCTTCGAGGTCGACCACTAAAAGGTCCTACGAGTACGAGCGATCATACGTCAGCGTGGAGTCCTACGTTACGCCATCGTCAGTGTTGACAAACAGCAGCAAGCAAAGGTAGGATTTGTTGCTAATAAAGAATAGCCTTAGCGCTGCCTCCTTGTTTGGTTGTCGAGTTTTAATTGTGTTTAATCGATGCGCCCTTGCCCCGTGGTAGCGGCGGCTGGCCGCTATGAACGGGCTATGAAGGGTCCGTCTCTGCTGAGCGCTCACTTTGCGTATGTTCAAACTTTGAAAACTATTCGCGAAAACGACCAAAGCATGCATAATGAAACTGATTTTGATGTCTCTGCTAAAGGTCGTGTTTGTGATTCACCGCCTCTGTACTTGCGGCGCTTAATTTTTCCGTCGGTGAATGCGGTGCTAATGCGGGAGGGATAGGTCGCACACGTGCGTCAGCAGCGAGCAGAGGCAGTCGACCTTGAGAGGAACTCATATGAAGGAACGAACACAGAAGAAATAGGAGAAAAAAAGGGCACATCTCGACTCGCCCCAGACCAGCCGTTGTGCAGCGGGGTAGATAAGCGGAAGCGATTTGACCAGCGTTAATCTTCGATATGACTACAGCGACGGGGCAACAGACTCGTGAAGCCGTGGGCGAAAACGTGCAACCGCAACAGCGTTGCTACGACCTGCTTCCTTTCTAATGGCGTCGTCGCGTTCACCACCAGTGTTACCACCGCTGAATTCTCAGTGTTGTCCGCCTTTTTGCAAAGGGTCTATACCCATTAAGCAGACGCAATTTTCTAGGATTTTTCTAAAGCATTCGATCGCGTCAGCCACAACCAACAACTAGCTAAGCTATCATCACTAAACATCCCTTCTAGCCTGATATCATGGATCGAACACTTCTTCAAAGGATGCACGCAATTCACCTCGGCTAATGAGCACAAGTCTTGTTTAACCAGTGTATCATCCGGTATCCCGCAGGGTGCAAGCCTATCGCCTCTGCCCTTTTTATAGGCTTGTGCGAATAGTAATATCTAAGTTTGAAGCGAATTCGAAGCGAATAGTCCTTGGGGTCGAATACTTTCGAAGCGAATTTAATAGCTATCAGGTGTCGCTGAGCTTCCTGTCACTGAGACACTGAGCTTCCGGGCCTGGCGGGACCTTCATAAAAAAAGT
Organism: Haemaphysalis longicornis; assembly: GCA_013339765.2. Lineage (NCBI taxonomy): Eukaryota > Metazoa > Arthropoda > Arachnida > Ixodida > Ixodidae > Haemaphysalis > Haemaphysalis longicornis. The sequence continues at coordinate 79,751,314 of CM023449.1, read as the reverse complement.
CCCACACAGTGGAATCTTGACGATACATTTCTGGGTGATGCGAATTTCGGGATAATACGAATTTCTGATAAGTCCCGGCGAAATTGGATTGTTTGCAATGGGAAAAATTTCGGCTCTTACGAACAGACCTACGTGGCCCGGCAGATGATACGACCGAGCCGGCGAGGCGCTTGACCGCCGAGCGAGCAAGTGACGGCCATGTACAGGCTCTCTTCCCTTTCTTTGTCACTCTTTCTCCAGGAACAGCCAGGCTGTTGTTATCTGCTCACGAAAACACGCCGCGCACGTCACAAGCGTGCTGATGCTACCGCGGAACCACCCGCACGCTGCACGCGGCTCGGCAGGCGGCACCAACATGGCGGCGGCCGCCACCGCAAAGTGGCGTCGAGAGCTCAAGCGACCGCTTTTAAGCGCTCTCTAAAATGCCACTATGCTCAAAGGATTTGTTCCTTTATTCCCAGAGTGTCCACAGCCCACGAGCAAGATGTGCTCCCAGCCACTCAAAGGACAGCAAAGTTAAAGCCCCCCAAAAAAGAGAACAGAGCTTTGACCTTTGGATAATGCTTGGATCGCACTTTCAAAGTAAAGACAAATTGCCGACTAATCACAACTACATGCCCATCCTGGAAAAACCGACAAATAATGAAGAAGGCGTCCAGTGGAAGAAGTGGTTACAGTGGAAAGGGAGTTTACTGGACTGCAGGTTCGTTTTCTGGACTTGTTACACCTTCCTGGCACAGGATTTCCTGCCTTTTCAAGCACGTGAAGGGTTGGGCGGCGCACTTCGCTCCGGTCTCATCGCAATTTTTCAGTCCACGAAAGTCATCATCATCATCACCAGCCTATCTCGCCTACTGCAGTGCAAAGGCCTCTCCCATTATTCTCCAATTATCTCGGTCCTGTGCTATCTGCGACCAATTTATCCCTGCAAACTTCTTGATCTCATCTGCCCATCTAACTTTCTGCCGCCCGCCGCCACGCTTGCCTTCTCTAGGGATCCACTCTGTTACCCTTAACGACCAACGGTTATCTTGCCTTCGCAGTACATGCCCTGCCCACATCCATTTCTTCTTCTTAATTTCTACTAGTATGTCCTTAACACGTGTTTGTTCCCTGATCCACTCCGCTCTCTTCTTGTCCCTTAATGTTACACCTATCATTGTCCGTTCCATTGCTCACTGAGTCATCCTTAATTTAAGTTGAACCCTCTAAGTGAGCCTCCGAGTTTCTGCCCCATAGGTGAGTACCGCGAAAGAGTGGCACAGTTTAACTCTTTCGTTACCGCAGGAAATTGACCAATTTTGAGGGGTCTGACAAAAACTTTTTTCTGTGCTATACATATTGGTTAGGCACACATTGAAGTGACATGAAATGCAGATGATTCCACGCACTTCCCAACGACACCAGTTTTAATAATGTTTTCATAAATAATGATTGCGAAAAAAATTATCTCATTCGAAATTTTTGTCAAGGCGTCGAAAAAAATATGTGCATAATAAACCACCAGTAGTACAAAAAAAATTATAATATACATTTTGTAGCTAAACATTTCAAAAACCTGTCCTAGAAAAAAAATTGAGTTGCGCGGTACAATTTGTCAGATATAAAAGAAAATGTTAGCCCGCGTGGTGTACGTGCCTTGTGGTGAAGCCTAACCATTATTTCAAATTTTGCTATTTTGGATGGTTCTCTAGACGAAATCTGGTGGTTTTACATTATAAAGGCCCCAATTAGCCTCCACGTGATGTAAAAACACCTGGTCAATGATTATGACCAGCACAATATTGAAGGCAAGCAAGCGATGCGAAAAAATCTGCTTGGAGTTGAAAACCAAACTCTTCGGTGAATGCTTGTTGAAGTTCGGATAAGCACTTATGAGTCAGAAATTTCATTTCTGGTTTATTATCATGTTTTTACTCGCTATGGTAGCCCTGCTTGCACGAATAAGGTACGATGCGCTAGAATCGTGCCCAGCAAGCTTTCACCAAGCCGCCGTCATGCTATGAAGCGAGTTCAGCACTACGAACCTACTACATTTCAGCGCCAACTAACAATTTCCAAAAGAAACAAATACAAGGCTGTTGGAGACTTTGTCAGAATAGACAGCACTACTAAGCAGCGACACTAGACCTCCGGAAATACCCTCGTATGAAACCGAAACTGGCCGGTGAACAGCTGGCGGTGTTCAAGGCCAATTGGAAGCGTTCTCCTCGTCTGAACTGATATCCGACGACCTGATGTTATCTTCTGACTTTCAGCGGAAGATCTTATCGCAGAAGCAAGGCGTAGATAACTGGAAGCACGAGCGGCATGCTTGTTTCGAGGAGCAGTAGCAGGCGACGGAGGCGCCATGGAAAATGAGCATGTAGTTGGGTAACTGCGTAGTAGCGCCAAATATGAATTTTGCAACACAAAAACGAAGCCGAAACTGCTGGAAACTGGCTGAAAATGCCAGGCATACTTGCTGGACATGTGGGGGACCAGCAGAAATAATCTTTGGCAGAATAAAGCGACTCTTTCTCCGAACCAAAGATCACTAGTGAATAGCTGGTGTCATTTTCAAATAATTATCACCTCTCAACGCTGTCGGATTACAAAGCTGACAACATTATTGGGTACTTTTGACAGGAGCCTTTTGGCAAAAAAATATTATGGTAATGCTGCCTAGCCACGATCTGCATCCTTTGTCAAGTGCAGCAGCCACGCCCCCTTTCTCAAAAACAAACGCACCTCAGCTCGCGAAAAACGCCGTCAAAAATCTTAATGTCGCCGGAGTAGGAAAATTTAAACTGATTCTAAAAGTGCAGTGCCTAGACTAACCACTGCCCGCACTAGGTGTATGAGAAATGACTACAACATGTCGAAATAGGCAATATAAATCATCGATCACCAGTGATCGATTTGAATAGGCGTGGTAAAAGCATGGCCCAGTGCACAACAATAGGCGAAAGACGAAGTTACAAGATGCGGTTACGAGTTCCCGTCGATACCAGAACAGGCTTCGTTACCATCCAGTTTCCGAAGTACAATAAGAAGAGTGAAAAATCGAGTGCCGATAGTCCGCCCTTTATTGTTCTACCAAAGCTACGCGACTACTGCCCTGACCGGGGACACTTAATTTCGACGGACAACTCTCATGCACACATTTGTTCTTTTGTACCTCAAGGAATGCGAGGCACTGCTTTTGGCACAACCTGAAAAGGCCGTCGTGGCTGTGAACTCAAAAAACTACCACATGGGAGTGGACTGCAAGAACAAGGGTCCCCCGTCAGTTGTGAGACCTGGAAGCTTTGTAGCTTTAACGGACGGACTAACTCACACAGTCTCAGGCGAGTGGGTAAAAGATGAACGACTCTAACTTCCTTGATCTACCAGACACAGGTTCGAATCCTGCCGGTGATTTCTTTTCTTTGTACTCTTCCGCTGATTTTTGTGAAAGGCCGGAATCAACGAATTGCTAACAGCTTTGCTGCTAATATTGCAACCTTCAAGGCCCCCGCGCATTGCCATTACTTCATCTGTTGGACTGACCTACTGCAACTCCTGGAGCTTAAAAAAACGCTCCACAATTTGAAGGACATCTCCCTACAATGTCATTCCTCAGATCTGTCCAGCACAAGGTTGGAAGGACGCAAGAAGGCTGTAGAGGCACAAAATTCTACCGGCATAGCGAAACCGAGCAGAAAACAAACGCTGCCAGCATAGCATGCGATGTCGACGCGAGTTTCGCAGTGTGTAGCCACTTCGCCAATTTATGCACAAATCAAATGGAGTGATACGCTTTTTATACCCCAAGTGCTTCCTTCGCAATAGCCCGGATTTTCGGAAAAATAGTGCCTCGGAAAGCTCTAAACCTTTTTAGTCCCTCAGATATCAATTTGGTTGTTCTTTGTTGACATTTTTTTCTTTATAAGATGCAAGAATACTGTCCTAAATACCCTAAAAGCTGCATTTGTTATGTCTGCCTGACAGTTTCTTTTGCAGTACTCATGGTAACATTTGCGTCATAAACTGTATCATTCAAAAGCAATTGCAGTATGAACACTGGTGGATATTTCTACACTGTAAACATTTTACTCTATTCTAGACAAAATTCTTACCCAACAAGTGTGTAAAGTGACAAGTTTTCATCGGGTTCAAAAAAAAATTTGTGCCTCAAAAACTAGTTGAGCTACGACACTCATCTCATCTGAGTACAACTGCAACGAGAAGTGTAAACAATCTATAAACGTCGGAATTTGTCAAGTACAATTATCTTGTACATTTGCTAGCCTTTAAAAAACTCGTACACGTTTTTTTTTTTAGTCACTCCAGTTTCTTCTTTTGCAGTCATTAAACGAATGACTTCTTTTCAACACCACAGAGTTCGTAGAATTTTTGGTTACAAGAGACCTTGGTTACAAGAGACATGTTTCCCGGCTCACTTGAGTATCTCTTGTAAGGAGGTTTTACTGCAAAATAACCATTTTCACCTTCCTCCATATGCACACAAACACAGTAAAGCCTGGTTCGAATTTAACTTCACAAGGAACAAATTTACCACACTAAGTGGTGCAAATTCAACCATAAATTTATAGATGCAGCAGCACTCGTATCACAGAGTGGCCCCTTTTTGCAACTCTGGAAAATCGCCAAAAAAATTCTTTGCGAGTGTCCAGTGTAAAAGACCACGTGATTTGCAAAGATAGATTTTTGCGAGAAAACACCGCGAGTCGCACAGACTCGGCACGGATCCGTTTGAGGAAAGAAAAGGTGAAGGGAATGCGGCTACACAACTACTACTCACGCTTCCGTCGAAGTCATACTTGGCCTTGACTCGCTCGACTCTTTTGGCAGCCTGGAAAAAGAAGCGGGAAGACCGAGAATTACCACCTCCAAAGACAGGTTGCGCAGCACACCGACGAGAGCGATTGTTGCATGGGGGGAAAAGGGGTAAGAATGCCACAATACTCATATACACAATGCTCCGGAGCTCCAGCATCAACAGGCCCTGCAACCCTTTCCACTGACCAATTAGAGCGCCTTTTGTGATGAAAGTCCTCTGCCCTTCAAATCTCCACAAAATAAACACTCAGTTTCAGCTGCTGATATGCGCAATCGCTTTGTTCCTCCCGCGCTCATCGTGAGGTTCCACCGACACACAATTGTCACCAGCCGATTTCGGTATGTGCAAAAAAAAAAAAAAAAAAAAAAAAAGAAGAAGGCACTACATTCCTCGTGCTGTATGACTATGCCAGCTCACAACCCCCCACCCAAAGCTGGCCAAAAAAATCGAGGACCCACATAAGTGTTTCTTAAGGTTTATAGATGTGATAGCAATAGTGTCCAATGGAATTCCTGCAGCGCTTTGCTCGCGCCTAGCATTGTCGAACAGTGAAGTGAACACCGAGGCAAACGCTATGAAGGGAAGGTGCATTCGACGTCACTGTTCTCGTTGCTCCACAGCCGATGCCGGTCTGGGCAACTAGTAACGTTTGGTCTGGGTAAGGTGGCTAGAACCATTCTAACCACCTTAGTCTGGGCAAGCTAGCCCGGTTCGACCAGCACTACCGGCCATAGTCGCACGTGACGTCAGTCCCAAAAACTACGACGTGATGCACAAGGCGGAAAAGCACGCGTCAACAGCACCGCAGCCGCCTCGATACATCACGGGAGAACTGACGTCAGCCATTTGGGTGGAAGCGCAGATGACATCGTGATCTTGCTCGATGGCATGGATGAGCTTTCTCGCACACGCAAGGATTAAAATTAGTTTAAAATATGTTTTTCTGAATGGTTACGGTTTAAAATTCAGAGGAAGTATCTCCACATACAAAGAAAGCTTTTTACATAGCTATCTGAGCTTTCAAATTTTGTGTCACTACTCCTTTAACGCTTTCAAATGGCTTCCATCTGTCTCATAAGCAGTGCACCGCTGCTTGCTCCCAACACAGTGTAATGGGACAGTGAGTTGACAAAACTGGTGGATTTCGCTGTTCACCCGCCCGGCAGTGTTCTTCGTCTCCCTAACTACCTGTGCGGAGTACTGGTGTCAAGCTGAAGTACGTGCTACAGAACGCCTTGTGCTATGGAACACGTTTACAGCACATTTTCTAGGAGCCGCTTCACTGCTGCCAGCTTTTTTTGGTAAATGAGACATTTAGCGGATCAATAAATAAATAAAAATTCCTCCTGGTTTCATCTGGACCACGAGGAATGTTTCTTCATCTGTGAAGTTTCTGAGAAAGCTGTTAAGCTTTCCTTTGTAGCCATACGGCTGCATTGAGGTGGATGCCAAATTTTCTTTCCCAAGTTTGTTCTATTCGAAAGATTTGACATTTTATAGTGCCCCCAGCACTTGTCCGGCAGCAAACTTTGCTTTATTCCATGAGAAATTAAACAATTTAGGCCATAATTTTGATTCTCCCGCTAAATCGTGTTTTGCGACGGCAGCGATGTCCTATCCAGGGCAGCTACTTGAAGCAATTGTTCATACACAATGACTAGGGTTCCAATGAATGGCCAAGCGTGTTTTGCTGCCTCATTTACCGTTCGTCCTCCCGGACGGCGCCACGATAATGCTCCGTACCACTGTCCGCACTCGCTTTGTTCTTGAGCGGATTTGTACCTGGCTAATTTCCATTATAGTTGATAAAATTGTTTCATGAAACATGTTTGACAGAGTCACAGAAGAAAATGTCGCTCATGCCAGTTGGCCAGTGCAACCTCAACGTGACGGACAGCTGCACAGCGATAAGCGGCATAGTGAGCGCAGTCCACATTGACGCTTCTATGCTTGCTTGTGTGTTCGTAACTTCCATTTTTTTCCCACACCATTCGTACTGCTATAAAGAGAATGTGCATTAAATTCAAGCGCAAATAGGTTTTCCTACAAGCCTGTAAGCTCTGCCTACCTTGCAATTTGCCTTTGGCGGCCTCAACCAATCGCAATGCTGCCCATAATACGTCATAGGTTCTGTTGCTGGAAATGAGCGAGTGGGTCGCATGACCATTCTTTGTCCTCCTAATTATTGAGCTTATTTTAGTAAGGTTTGCGTTAAAAACAGTGTCAGGGTTATTTTAACGAGGCGATCTTTCGAATGAACCAAACTTGCATTTTGTCTTCATGAGCATCTTTTGGCACCGAATGAACGTTGAAACAGCTATGGGACAGTGAGAGTTGCTGGCTGTCTTCCGTGTCCCTTTAATGTGCCTCCGGCGGATAAACAACACATTTTCAAATCCAATCCGCCATCGTGGACAATAAAGTCATATGCAATATACAACTCAAACAGACATCAGGTACCTTCTCAGCCAGCGGTGAGCCTGTGATGTTGTTACACTTAATGCGTGCGCGACGAATGTGCAAAGCTTTACCAACACGTCTGCGTGTACGCCAACCACAAGCTTGATGAAAAAAATAATATTTCGCTTGCTGCTTCCTGCACACAAAAAATGCAGTTTCTGCCCACGTGTACATTCCACTTTGCTCAGTCAGTTCCCAAGTAAGGCGTACAAATAGGCAAAAGCCCACAAACCCACGTTCCGTCTCAAATGCAAAAATTTCCCGTCCTCCACATGATGTCAATGAACACTTACAAAAAAAGCTCAACCTACCAACGACATAAGCACTTTACCTCACACTCGGTTTGGGTCAGGTTTAGTTACTCATCTTAACACCAACTGTCTGCACAGAATTACGGCTGGTTAGTTTCCAATCCTTGCATCCTCCACCTTCTTTATTAAACGATGTTTCTTTTTCCCCCTCCTTCTCTGTATCGCACAATTACCAAGCTAAACCTCCGACCCAGGTTCAATATAAACCAAATACACAGCCCTCTCTCGGACACACCGAAACAAAACACCCACACTCCTGCCAATAAAGTACAGTTGAGCTTCGTTATAACGAACACTGATATAGCGAATTATCGGCTATAGCGAACTCAATACAAACTTTGGTCAGTCACGCTTTACTTCAATGACACTTATGCTTTTATAAGGAAAGTGAAAGTGTGAGAGCTGCGCGTGATATCGGATATAATGAAGAAATATTTGGCCAGGAGTCCGAGAGGCTACTTGAAAAAAAAAAAAACCCGTCCGAAACTGAAGAAGTGTAAAGGTACTTTGTTCGTGGACACTGCGGAAAACTTCATCCTGCTCAGTGCTGTGAGTAGCCACCAGACGAAGACCACAACCTTCATCAAATAAATAAAGATGCAGGCCTGCTTTGCCAAGTGAACTTTGTTCTGTTGTAATTGCACGTATTGATGTTCCGGTTCGTTGAGGTTGAAACGCAAAAAAAAGAAAAGTAAGGGTTACCTTGTTTACAGTGGATTTGAGGCCTGAAAAATACATTTTTGTAACAAGTATTTTTGCGCGAGCCAAATTTTCGATTTGCTAGAGCCGATTTTTTTCTGTACTGTTACAGTGAATATCAGATATAACGAACTAATTTACTGTCCTGGTACTATTCGTTGTAACAAGGTTCGACTTGTACTCCCGTGCAAGGGCAGCCACTGTTCCAACCACAGTCACCTTTCCCCATCTGCGCCAGATCACAACAGCCCCAATCACAACTCCCCCATGACCACAACATCACAACAGCCCCAATCACAACTCCCCCGACGACCACCAGATCACAACAGCCCCAATCACAACTCCCCCGACAGCCACAACACAACAACCCCAGTCACCCATCTCCCTTCACCAGATCACAACAGCCCCATCAGAAACTCCACCAGCACCGCCATCACCAGACCCCCCCCCAACCCAAGATCACCCCGTGAAGAGGACACATGACCGGCCTGACGAGGGGCGTGGTGTCCAGGTAGTGGAGCTTGTAGAAGTGAGCAGCGACGGGATGTCGGGATGTCGGGGAACATCTGGTCGCCGATGCGAAACCGCGTCTGCTCCGCCTGGCTCACCCGGTTCACTATGTAGTGGCTCACTTTGTTCTCTTCCCTGCAATACACACCCGAGATGTGCCGTCCCATCAGGACCACGTCATTAAAAGTACGCGCACATGAAGGTGAAGCTTGAAATCCGGGTTTCACATGCGAACCTGCCCCTGGGCTGTGAAAGCACTAATTTAGACCGCCCAGACTTCTTCAATGCATGCTAAAGTCTCGTAAAACAGGGATTTCGCATTGCTGCACTGTTTGCTGTGACGAGGTTGACGCATGCGGCAGTTGGGTACACTCTGCGCGCATACAGAAAAAGCCCACGCCAACGAAGGGGGATTGGCCAAAAGGTGGTAAACAGAAAAATCACACGGGCAGGAGATCAGCCAATCAAATAAGCAATCCACAATCTCAGCCAACCTGTAAACAACGTCAGATGACACTTAATTGACAGCATGCCCATGCGTTCGTACGTCTATTTTTATTTAGCGTCAAATAGAACACAGCTTGCGTTGGTTATCCAGTACAGTATAGCCCACTCACAGCATACCCGGTTTTAACGAAACAGTGGCTATAACAAACAAATTTTCATTTCCCGTTACCATTTGTATACATATAAGTCCAGATATAGCGAAAAACAGATATAACGAACTGATTTCTGTTTCCCGATGTGTTTGTTATAAGCGGGCTGGACTGTATATAGTTTGAACTACACAAGTAAGAACTCCAGTCCCAGTGCAGCTAACATGTGTAGCCGGCCAGGCTTTTTGCCTCCAATCAGCTCCAAACTTTCCCACCAAACCAGAGCCTCGCTGCGGTGGTTGCCACGTCTTCACAACCAACTTTACGTTGGCCCTGCAGCTTCATCTTAGCGCTAGAAGGAGGCATCAAAGGCAGAGTTCTCAAAATTAGTGGCGGAGGAGCCTCTGCACTCACCGAACACAGAGAACCAGGTCGCCAGATATGGTTGTGCTATTGCGGACCAGAAAGACGCCGACTTCGTTCTCGGCCATGAGGAGGTCTGACGCCTCCTGACGGGACATGGGCCCGAAGAACCAGCTGCAAGCAGACACACACACACAAGTCAGGCTCTCGCATCGGGCGGGAAATTTAAATGTCAGTCACAACTTGCTCAACCCGCAGCCAGTCAGGGAGTACACCCCAGTAGGGCACTCGGTACCAATTAGAACAAGTTGAGTTGAATTACATTCTTCTGTGCTTCAAAAAAAAAATTATAAACGGCAAGGCCAGTTTTCCAACCAGCAATGTTCAGTTTCAGAAGAAACTGCTAATGCCCGATTTGACATAATATGGAGCAATTTTCCCCAATCACATAGGAGCGATGGAAATTAAAAGGAACCAGCCTGCCAGTCACATTTCTGACCATAAAATCATCGATAAAATGGAATACATACAAAAAGTACTAAGCAAAATCGAAAAAAAAAAAAAAAAATCCTCCAAAGTTAATTCTACGAGGCTGATAAAACACATACTTATTTAATAAGCTAACAGGCGACAGTTGTATCCATACATATGCAAATACACACAAACGAACATTGCTGAATCCGCTTCTTTTTAAGGCAAGCCGTGTAAAAAACACTTTACGGTTACTGAGAACGGGGCAAGTTGATACTGACACACAGACACGAGTTGGATAAAGCACACTGAACCTGCAAAAGACAAGGTTCACGATTTAACACCTCATTAGAAATCCACCAATTAGCACAATGGCAATAACCCCAGAGATGCCACTACAGATGTTTACTCTGTTCAGGCATGCATAACATTTAAGTCGACCCAATCCGAATGCACCATATCAACCGTAAGACCCCAACATGCATTAAATTGGCAACTGATGCAAAATATCCAGAATTTTTGAATAAGTGAAGAAACGCATCGCGACTGCCAGGATTTTTTACTATGTCATAAAACGCGTCATGACTATCTCCCCCTGTTGCCTGCACACCCCAATCTGCACAATTTTCCCCTTTTTTACACTGTGGGCTGCTGTACAGACTCGTCAGTCTCCTAAAACGCAGTGGTAGGCTTCTCTGCTTGCCTGTTTTTGGCGAAACGTTAAGATTGCCTTTCATACCCCGAGGGGCACATTTGATGTGTAACCTCCTTCCCTCCTATACTTCCTTCAAAGGGACAGACAACCGATTTTTGTCGAGTATATATTCTCTGTCCCAAATGAAGGGCATCACTTAAAGCACCTTGACGAGAAATGGTTTTGCTGATAACACCCTAGAATTTTTTAAATCGAAATTTTTAGATCTGCGAGCCGTATGTGTCCCTCTCAAAAATGATGCTGGCAACCATGACATAGAGTAGCTCGGCAGCATACTTTTGTTTGTATACGAAATGAAAACGATATTTAAAAAAATGTCCCCAGCTAAAAAAGTTTGAATCGCAGGCTTTTCTGTCTGTTATTGTTTTTTAATGCAACGGTCTATTGTGCACGAATGCGCCATCTGTTGGGAAGACGATAGGTAGAATCTGGCTTTACGTTGTGGAGCTGGGAAGTTCGATTCTCCCCGGGCGCGACGTGCTTTTTTTTTTTTTTTAAGGCTGCCGTTGGCGTATTTGGAAACTGAAACTGAAAGGCTTTGTTTACTGAACGCTGCCATTGATTCTGGGCATGGTGGCTCAGTTAACCACACTGAGAAAAACCCAGCGGCGGCGGGCGGCGTCTTTAAAATTTTTAAAAATAATGTTTAGAAATACATATGCAATTTAACCTTGCACAAATACTTGTGTTTAAAGGTTTTCAATACGTAAATAAACGTTTCAGCAGTTACAGTAGCTGCTAGGTTTGCAGGTCACGTGACAGGGATACATATTGTAGTGTCAAGTTTCAACACTACGAACCGCCACCCTTCTGATTTCAGGAAGTTTGCTGCCAAATTAAATTATTTCCGCCGATTTGTTTAGAAATTGCTTGTGGTTACCGGGCTATATAAAACGCGGGCTTTCATATGAGCTAGAGAACATATACGCGACAAAAATCGGTTGTCTGTCCCTTTAAAGGCCAACAGCACCAAAAATTTTCCCACGGGCAGTATTACTTTGAATGTGTAGTACATGCCTCCAAATGAACTGTGATATGACCGGCACCCCCGCGAAATGTCTTCTCAATCAGTTAGGAGTGTTTAAAGGCCAACTGCACTCAAAATTTCGACCTCTTGAAAACACTATTTCCGTATAGTCTGCTCAAAAAGAAAGCAAGATGCAAAATACAGCAGCTGGAATACGCGCGTAGACGCCGCACGTGGTCAGCAAAAATCGGCGATTTTGAAACTGAAATCGAGAAGAGCACGGCCACTGAAGTGACACTGCAGCCGTCCAGCGAGCGGCTGGACGGTCAGCAGCTCGTGAGCAAGCCTGCGCGCAAGCTCTACGCGCGCACAGGGCAGCAAATGGGTGAAGCATTCGCAGCAGAGCTCAACCGATTCTCCAGCTGCGTGCCTGGCCAGAGGAAGATGCTCCCGTCAGCTGCAGCGTCACAGGCACATCCTGGCTGTTTACGCGATCCGCCCGCAGGTGCGGCGGAGCTTTTTTATTAAACACTCCTGACTGATTAACGAGGAGTTTCACAGGGCTACCACTCGTGTCCCGGCTGATTTGGTGGCACATACTACAAATTAAAAATAATTTTGGTCGAGGTGAAATTTGAGTGCAGTTGGCCTTTAAAATAGCGTCTTAGCGGACAACACTGCACTAGCTGGCAGATCGTGCGAACAGCCATGAAGTTGAAGTGACACTGCGGTCAGCCGGGTGCTTGGTCTGCCGGCCAGCCACGCAGCTGGAGAACTGGTCCACCTCCCCTGGATTGCACGCAGGTTTTCTCTGAAACTGCTGGCCAGCCGGCCGTTTACTGGCCGGCTGCAATGTCAGTCCCTTTAGCCTCACCGTAATGACCGTGCTCTTCTCAATTTCGGTTTCAAAATCACTGACTTTCGCTGGTCGCTTCCGGCGCATTTGCTTGTGTTTCAGCACCAACATTTTGCATATTGACGTTTTTTTTTAGGCAGACTATACAGAAATAGAGTTACCAAAAGGTTGAAATTTTCGCTGCAGTTGTCCTCTAACACTTTCCTGCCCACACCTATTCAAATTGATAGTACACCATGTACACTTTCAAGTTCAAATTTTGAAATTTTCCCATTCGCATTCGGTGCTTTCTGAGTGCGCTCTGGTAGCTGGCACCATCTTGTGAGTAGTAGAAACACTTACACCCACTTTGGTTTGTGTTTCAGCCCTCCACGATTTGTTAAAGCACTGCCGGCGTCATGTGATGAGCGCTCGGATGATACGGGGATAGTGTCAACATCGTGCACTGCAGCGCCGCGGAAATGCCGCACTTTTACTGATTTAGACGACTGTACGCACAACTTTTTGGCTGACATTAGCAGCACTAACTCCAAGGACAGCTTTTAATCATCGGATTTCGATACCAAAAGCAACAGTGCACCAAACCGGCCCAGAACCTGATACCCCTGTTCAACACAAGCCCCAGAAAATGCAAAAGTATCGAAACTGTAAATTGCGCTGTGAACAAAAAAGAGTGACATAGAAAACTAATGCTTTCTGCGATGCAAGTGTGGTCAACCTATGTTTCAAGGAACTGCTCTGTACAGTGGCAAAAAACCCACCAGTGCTAACATATCTTTTTTTTGTAAGCCAAGAAATTTTACATTTAGGCGTTTGACATTTTCAGGAGTTTTGCAGTGAGAGTATATGTAAATAATGCATATCTTAAATTTTTCTGTTTTTTCTCTGTGGAGCAACATTGATGTCGTTGCTTTTTTTTTTTTCGTTTGTCCCAAAACTTTTACGTACAGCTTTCTTGTTTTATTTTTCAAATAAAAAATTCCTATCTGAAACAATCACAACTGCAAAGAAAATGTACTCTTCTACGATTCGATACCAGCATATTTTCTTCGACCAGGAGAAAATTGCCTCCTAGAATACCCAAAATCACTGCTTTTCCCGGGGGCTTAGGAAAGTGCTAAGAGTGGATAAAGGATTGGGATTAAATATTAAATAGTGAATTACACTGCCGCTCATAAGACTGACCCTGCAGTCCAGTTTCGCACAACACTGAGTAGAGTGAAGAGTGGAGAAGTTGCGATCCCATTCTTCGGAACAGCGGTGAGAAGTACATGATTGAGTGAAAGACCAATAACTGTCCGTGCTGCCAACATAATTCCCCATAACAGTCCCCACCTGTCGTCGTAATCCATCTTCTTACCAAGCCCTTCAAAAAAAAAAACTTACCGTTTCAAAACCTCACTTCATTCAACTATGCAAGTCAGGAGCCCTCAACAATTCAGAGATGCAAAAGCTTCAATGATATGTCGATCTACAATATGGCTGAAAGCCAACTGCACTCAAAATTTCACTCTAAAAACTTTATTTTCGTACAGTCTGCCTAAAAATACTGCATAACACAAAATATGACAGCTGAAATACACGTATCCGCAGCGCAAACGACCAATTTTAAAAGCAAAATTGCCAACAGCGCGGCCATTACGGCCAGGCTGAAGTGACGTTCCCGATGGCCCAGCCGGCGAACGAGCGGCCGCACGCAGCTGGCTGGCCAGCGTGAACCTGCGCGCAACACTTCACTCTCGCTGCAGTCCTAGGAAAAGAGCGCCTACCGGAGCTCGACCGGTTGTCCTGGCTGGCCGTAGGAAAAAGCGCAGGGCCGGCTGCAGGGTCCCTTCCGCTTCAAGGCTGTTTGCGCGATACGCCCGCAGGTGCAGCGTCGCCCGTGACGGAGCTATTTTAAACGTTTCTAACTAATTAACCACGCATTTCACGGGACTACCAGTCACGTACCAGCTGGTTCGGTGGTGTGTACTGTACGGTCAATGTAAATTGGGCCGAGGTGGAATTTCAGTGCGGTTGGCCGGTAAGGGGGACTCCACGCCTGTGAACATTCCTATGGGCCTTAGTAGTTAATGACCCACGGGCTTAAAAACCACTGTGCACTTCAACGAAAAGTTTTGCCGATCCATGAAAATTCTCCGAGTGGCCTAGTTTGCTGGAAGTATTCAACTTCTCGAAGTATTCCACATCTGCAAGTATTCCACTTCTGTACTAAAACAAAGAAATAAAAACTCTCGCTTGCTAGACAGCCAGTGCCATCTAGTGAAAACTAGATAAAAGAAAATGTATTTCTTGTTCACCTTTTATTTCATAAATAAACGGCATATTTCTAAAGGAAGCAAACTAGGCCGTTTGGAACGTTTTCACT
Organism: Haemaphysalis longicornis; assembly: GCA_013339765.2. Classification (NCBI taxonomy): domain Eukaryota; kingdom Metazoa; phylum Arthropoda; class Arachnida; order Ixodida; family Ixodidae; genus Haemaphysalis; species Haemaphysalis longicornis. Next base: position 79,736,173 of record CM023449.1, on the reverse strand, counting down.
TATCCCTAAAACTTTTTGTTATCGGTACAGGATGCTTTTTTAAGTCCATGGGTCACCAATTAGTAAGTCCCACAGCAATGTGATGCAATCATTAGGTGGACGTGTTTAAAGGGGCCACGCAGACAAAACACAAGTTTAATTCATTCAAAAGATTGCCTCACTAGAATCATACTGACAGAACTTTTAACCTAAACTTCACTCAAATAAGCTATATAATTAGGAAAAAAAGGGAAGGGCCATGTGACCCACTAGCTCATTTCCCGCAACAGAACGTATGATGTCATATGTGCCAGCTCTGCGATTGGCCGAGGCCGGAAAAGCAAACGCAAATTAGGCAGGGTTTATAAGCTCGCAGAACGAGCTATCTGCACTTAAATTAAGGGCAAATTCTTTTTACAGTAAGAATGGTGGGGTAAACAGTGGAAGTTACAAAAGTACACAGTACCGATGCATACTGCCGTTGGCACTGGACTCACTATGCTTGTTTTAGCTGCACAGCACTGCAGCGCTTTGGGGTTGTCTCAGGCAACACTGGCTGATTGGCGTAAGCGGCGGTGTCTTACGTGACTATATTTGTCGAGCGAACACCACGTTCCATGAAACGAATATGTTCTACCTTAATGAAAACAAGCCAGGTACAAATACGGTCAAAAACAAAGCAAACGTAGAAAACGGCCCTTCGCGGTATGGTGGCGCCATCTACATTGACTAACGGTAAATGAGGCTCTGCAATCGGCTGAAAAGCGGTTCTTGTGATGTCATTGCGGACATTGCGAAAACACGTGAATTCGCGGGAAAATCAAAATTCTAACTTCAATTGATTAATTTCTCAGTGAATTAAGCATCGTTTGCTTCCGGACAAGCGCTGGGGGCACTACAAAACACGAACTCTTTCAAATAAAACAAACTTGTATTTTGTCTGCATGACTGGCCCCTTCAAGGCTATTTCGATCTTCTACATTCTTGTTACTGATTGAGTTAGTGACTGCCATTCTTGTCATTCCGGCACTATGTCTGCGCTCTGTCTTTCGTACGCAGATAAGCTTCTGTGATAACTTAGAGCTGCAAAGGAAGATCATCTGCCCTCGAAGCTATCCACTTCAAGCTTGGGGAAAAAAGGACAGTAGGCCCACAGTGGCTTGAATACACTCACGACTATGATATGCTGATATGATATGAACACGCCTACCAAAGAACTTGTGGTGTGGGAAGATGGCGCGTTATCAATGTGTTCTGTGCATTCAATAACACAAACGAAAAGAATAGGATGGCACTTCACGCTCGAGTCAAAATCTAAGGAGCCAGCAGCCATCTCATAACGCTGTACTATAAACGAGCTTCAATGCTAAATAAGTGCTAGTCGATTAAAGTTCCAAGAAAAAATGCATTTTAGCAAAAATGCCCAACAATATTCAAAACTGCGACGCGACCGGCTGATATTTTCGCAAAAAAATTCGCGGCTACGAGCTCCTACCCCGCGTGAATCCCAGAAAGTAAAAAAAGATTGCCGCCCTTTTGACGAAAAAGTTTCTGGAGGTTCGATATTTATACAAGGTATGAGACGAGTTCATTGCCACCGCTGCGTCAAGTCCGTCCACAACGTCGGGGCGAAAAAGACGCTTTCCGAAACTTTCAGGCGCGGAAAAAAAAAAATCCCCCTCGCTGCTATTTCTGCGTCGCATTTTCCATAATAGGTTAAAAACGAACTGAGTCGACGCAGACGAGCACTTCTAAAACGGCCCACGGGAAGGCTCGACGGGTGACAGCCGCTTCCAAGGTTAATGCAAAGCCACGGAGCGTTTTCGTCACGGACATATCGTGACGCAAAACTTATCAGCGCACGACGGACACAGCAAAACGACTGTAATTTGAGGGCGCGTAGGCCTAGCACGAGAGTGGCCCGTGAAACACGATCTCCGTCGGGGGGGAGATCCCCGAAATAAACGGGCCCTCACGGGGGAACGCTTGTAGCGGCTGTCTCGCGAGCACCACGCCGAAAACGCTGTTTGCTGCCGCAGACGGCACAAAGAATAAAACAAAAATAAAATTAGAATAAACTCCCGGGACGGAAACGTTTAAATGGTGATTGTCGCAGGCGTGCGGTCGCTCTTTTTTATCTAGGCACACAGCGCTGACCGAACAGTGTCACAACTCATACTGACCTGTTCTTATCGTACGGATCAAAGCTCCCGGCCATGTCGTCTGTGTGTCACCTCACTCGCAGTCAGGACACAAATGAAAAGACGAACGCACAGGACGCGACACACGCCGCGTGCGTTGCCGGTCTTTCGCTAGACGCGCTCTCGGAACACACCGACGCACGGAATCGATCAGCTCGGGAGTCGACGAAACACGGCAGCCGCTGGGAGTGTCATACGTTCCCGATAAAAGTCGCACGTCGCCGCAACGCCGGCATCAACCGCACCGTCAGCGGAGTCGGGGTTTGGTCGACAGGAGAACGCACGCCGGTGGTTGAGGGTGTACGATTGTTTCGACGAGTTTCAGTCAGCGCATTGAAACGGACGAGCTAGACGGCGAGGGTCGATCAGGAGCTCTGCGAACGCTTAGGCCTAGCGCACATCGGCGAGCCACCGTCGTCGAGCGACGAGATCACACGCGGAAAAGTACGCCTTCCGGGAGACACTAAAACGACTGCGACGCGCTGGCTGGGGATCACTTCACTGACACGGCCATCACTGGGCATCATCACAGCGAGAAGCGTCGCATATTACAAGTCCACTCACGGACAAACCCCGACGACGCGCGGACAGATAGTCAGGCAAAACAAGCAGCCAACAAAGCTTTCGCAGCCGCCGCCAGGGCGGCATCAGCGGCGGTAAAACTCGTACGTGAGCAGAGCATGGAGAACTGATAATAAGAAAACCTCCACTAGTCCGAACTACATCCGAACAGGTTGAGCGGCCATTGTTAAGTCAGCCGCGTAAAAGTGCTATTAAAACTTCAACCTATGATCGCGCTTTTGTAAACCTCTCATGAGATTTGCCTGAAATGAACTTTAATGGACACCATCAGATTTCGTTTAAACCTCCGCAATAGTTTTTTCTACTCCCATTCACTGGTTATTTCAATGTAGTAATTCACAATTCACTGCCCGGATCAAAGTGGTTAACCATCTATTTTTTGCGTAAAAGATATCCAGCGGAAGGGAAAATGCCTTTCAAACTGCGGCAAAACATTGTCGGAAATTCCTCCCCTGCATCCGTGGTGCGTCCACATACAAAAACAATTTACAAAAAAAAAAAGGCTTGGTTATGGTGTTTGGTGATGAAAAAATTTAGGTGATTAATTTGTGTATTCTATTGATCCCATTGAATTTTTCTAGTAGCTGCGCATGCCGCCAGCTTTTTGGCCGCAGACCCTAGAACCACATCGAGCGCCCCATCAAACTATCGGGTTTATCCCATATCCACGGGGGCAATTCGCCCAGAATAGATTGGAGTTAATAGCAACGTGCCAGGAATATCGCCTTGTTTAATTGCTTCCCTGTTCACTTAATTGGTTGATGCCTTGCTCAGTGAGCCGTTGTGCGAAATCTTTTGACGCTGCAATTGATGGTGCGCCTTTTCGGTCGCTCTTTACGTTTTAAAGCGAATGAAATTTCGAGGTCTTACTTGTGGCGACGTCGAAAGAACTCACAGCAGGAAATGGCAACGTCACACAATCAAAGGCACATGATCATGAAGATTAAACGCAAAGCTCTCGCCGATACAAATGCAAAGTCCACAATTCAATAAGCCAAAGTCAAAATCAACGCCAATGTGGGGCAAACCAAATCAGTACGTTCAGGTGGCCCAATCACAAACTAATTGGTAGGAAATCATAACCAGAGCCGGATTAATGTGGGGGCTAAGGGGTAAGTCGTCGCGGGTCGACCCTAACTTTCGGGCGCCCATTTCGGCCAATTAAAAAAATTGCCGAGCGTGCTTGCTGCCCAATAAAGTTGGCATCGAAAACCGACGGCCGGGCCCTCAACGTCAACATCATACGGGAGCTAACCGCGGTGGGTCAGGATGGGCTCAGAGCTTTGCATTTTATTTATTTATTTATTTATTTATTTATTTATTTATTTATTTATTTATTTATTTAAAATATCTTATAGGCCCGGGGGCATTCAGTAAGGGGGGTTACATGAAAATTACAGAAGGAGCGCAAGCAGCCAACACTCGGCAGAAAAGATTGCAAAGAACTAAAAACGTCAATACACATGTACACAAGGCAAAATCAGAGAGAGAAAAAAAACGGATATGTACATTGCAGGGAAATAACGCAAAAAGTACTACAATGTTCAGTGCGCACAAACCACATCAAACAAAATGTACAAATCTCGCAATAACATTTGACGACAGAAAATGCTAAAAAAGAATGAACATATCTGCGACAGATAGCGTGCATGACACGCACAAAAAAAAAGCTGAATGCAAGGGAAAAAACAATAGATTAGATTGAAAAAACCGCCGCACTTCAAACACCTTGCCCAAGGAAACAAGCTAGATGATGCCTAATTATGTGTGCTGCTCTGCAAGTGCTCGTGTAAAAGTTGACGAATTATGTCCTGATTATTTTCTGCAGCAATGCTATCAGGGAGGCTATTCCATCCCCGAATGGCCACAGGAAGCGCAGAGAAGTTAAACGCTTCTGTGGAACCATACGGGAAAAACTTAATTGGTAATTTAATCTTAGGGACGTGTTTGATGCGATTTGGGTAGGTAATGTGGAACGAGAGCAGTTATAAACATATTTGTGGAGCAATGACAAAAGGACGATATCGCGGCGAAGAACTACAGGCTGGAGGGGATAGCCTTCGTATTTAGTCTGGCCGAAGCCCCGAGTTCGGCTGCGGTCTTTTCTGTACACGAACGTTTCGGTACGCTGGCGTTTGGCTGCGAAAAAGGAATTGAGGCATGCAAATATTTTATGAATATCTGTAGAACATTCCGAACTACCTAAAGAGACGTTCAATGTAAAAGTTAAAACCCTAAGAGATAATGCCAGCAAAATACAAGTTCGGTCAATTAAAAAGTCTTTTGGGTCCTAACGATAAGGCAGATCCGTCCCTATAACAATGATACCAATTTTATCGTTAACCTCAAACAAATAATCAAGAGAAAACATGCGAAGCAGTGTGTACTCCCCAGCCACTTGCCGGCAATTTTTCATGACGTCACAGAATCTTGATTGTGCGATTGGCGGCCGTCGGCTTGAGCCACCACCAAAAACATTACTGGGCGATTGCAGTACGTGGGACCTCTGGTTCTGTTGGTTGGTTGCTTGCTTGCTTGCTTGCTTGCTTGATTGATTGATTGATTGATTGATTGATTGATTGATAAATTGATTGATTTATTGATTGATTGATTGATTGATTGATTGATTGATTGATTGTAGGGTTTAACGCGCCGACGCAACATAGGCGATGAGGCGCGCCGTAGTGGAGGGCTACGGATTAATTTTGACCGCCTGGGGATCTTTAACGTGCGCCGAAACCTCGGACACACGGGCGTTGGTTCTGTTGGTTGCATCACGTGAATGCTGAAGGACAGTCAACACACTGACAGTTGGCCTGTATTACGTCACTCCTTTCCATATCCCGTCACTCTATCACAAAATTGTAAATATTTTCCATCTTTCTTTCTTTGTTTTGTTAAAATATGACTTTCGTGGCTGGAATGTATATTATGTAGTGAGTTACCAAAGGCAAGTTCTTTCAAATTGAACAAAGTTGTATTTTGTCTTCACGCCCCATTTAGTCACGAGTGATGAAGTGATGAAGTTTGAGCCCAACATGAAGGCTTTCCGTATTGTATTAAACTTTAAGATTGATTTAAGGTGCAATAATTTTATATGATTTGTGTCGTTATTTCAATGTTCAGAGGCGGCGACTGTCTATACGTTTTGATGAATTTATGCGTTTATACCTTGAAGCTTGGATGCTTAACGAAATGCATGTTTTTGTTCTAAAAGAAAATGCTTTTCGGTTCTTTGGCGCGTGCTGCGCGCCGATGCAGCACTTCAATTACTCATGAATTTCTGATACACCGACGATTAAAGCAGGCCAACTTCTACGTCAGGTAATAATCACGTGGATCGGCGTGAAAATTTCGCCGACCTGCATTATCTATTCCTCACGCAATGAAGAGATGATCCTACTGGATGACGAAACACTTCCGCCCTTTCTTTGTGCATTCGAGCTGACGGCAATCAACCGAGATAACACTTGGACTAGAGCCTATAGACGGTATTCGTTGAAAAGTTTAGCGGTCAATTTCTTCGCTTGGCAACACTGGAAACGGCCACAGACATGGCCGATGCGCCACGGACACGGCGCAGCCTGGGCCACTGCGGCCGCACGCCGAAGAAAAAAAAGACACCGGCGTGCGTCATCTGCTCCGTTCCAGTCAGATTCTAAACTGTGGCGCCAACAGAGATGTTATTAATCGCACTCACAGTGAAATTTCACACTCGTGCTTAGCACGGACAAGTGCCGCCATCCCGCGGAGCCCGACGTAACGAGTGACGGCGCTCACACGGTTGCATAGAGGAGAAGAGGGGTGCCTGATCTGCGGGCCGTGCGCACAACGTTGCCTAGCAACAGACGCTTGGCCACAGATATGGCGGCGCACACTTGGTTGCCTGCATGCATTCCACGCCATTGAATACCGAGGATAGGACCATGTACTAGGGAAATGAAGAAGAAACCACAAAGAAACTACCGTGGTCGACCATGCTCATTTCCCGAGACAAACAACCACTGGCCACAGATCACCACAAGCCAAGACAAGTGCAGCAGCGGCAATACCAAACCATAAACTGTCTCTAGTGCTGCCAGTACATCGAGCAAACCGAGCACTAGTTAGAAATAAACTGCAGAAGGACTGTCAATTGGACTAGTTGGTACTAGTTCATGATGGAATTAACAGCGCAAAGACGATGAGCTGGAAAAAGAAGAGACAGGACATGCGCTGACTAGCAACTGAGTTTTTTATACCCCTGTCACACGGGCACTTTCAATCGCGATTGAGTCGATCCGGATCGAGCTCAATCCGGATCGGGCACCTGCTACACGGCAGTTTCAATCGCGATCGAGCTCGATCCCGCTCGAACTCAATCCTGGTTTCTCAAGCGCGATCGAGGCTTCCAAGCGCGATCGAACGAAAGCGGCGATACTCTCGTCCCCGCTCAGTAATGGCACCGAATGTGACAACTTCAACTAACGCCACAAATTGTGTCAAATAACTTGACCCAAATAAGCGCGAGGTAATATTTACATAGTTACGTATACCTACGACCGCGCGAAGTTACCAGACGCCGGCCGCAAGTACATGGTTAGCGCCATCTGGCGAACACGAGCGCAACCAGTGCAACTTCTCAATCGCGATTGAAACGTGCCGTGTAGCAGCGGCAGTACGCCGAGCGCGCTCGAAAACTCGATCACGATTCACTTCAATCGCGATTGAAAGTGGCCGTGTGACAGGGGCCCTGTTATGTCCCTGTGGACTTTCGCTTGTACCACCGGGATACTCAAGAGAATGTAGATGCTATCACCTTCTTTACCGCCTTCCCCATCCCTGCTAGACCTTGAGTCTCCCCTTCCGAATAAAGAATTACAATAATAATAATCCACAGGAAAAGACATGTACACTTACGGAGATTAACATATATAGCGCATTCATTTGCGCATACTGATAGCAAAAAACAAGAACAAAAGAAAGAAACACAAGCCGCACGTGTGCGTGCACGATCACACTGCCCTGGCTAGAAAGTAAATGCCTATCAGCAAGCCTTATAGAGGGTTTGCTAATGCATCTGTTGTTTTTCATATATGAAAGCCCTCCGCAACCTCGCGGGTGAGCTTATCTTTGTGTAGATACAACAACTGAGTATCTTCAAAGCATGGGTTGCATTTGCACTTGTCACAGTGCGCGGATAGATGTTCACCTTTATCAGTCTCTAGTTTGTTCCTGTGCCCGCGCAGGCGCGTGTTGAGGCATCGGCCAGTCTGGCCCACACCACATGATAAGGGTCGACAACCCGCAGCCGGCACTGTACAAAGGACACGTTGTGTTTCTCCTGGCACCCGCCCTACGTATGGTTCGGCGCCTTCGCTTTTTTTCTCCATTGCGGGGCAGACGTGAAGGTTTATTCGGGGCTGAGAATACCACAGTAACACCATACCTGCCCGCGAGACTCCTTAACCCATGTGATAACTGGTGCACATAAGGGATTACCGCGTACTGATCCTTGCGTATAACCTATGCGTGCAATATTGTGTAGCATGATTGATCTAGAGTCCTTGTAGGCAGGATAGTAGAGTAAAACATGCTCGATTGTATCTTCGAAGGCACAGCTGTTGCACTGGAATCGGGAGGAGATTGTCCAATGCGGAGAAACGGTAGCTGTTGGTGCACGCTGCATTAAGTCGGAGCCGATGAAATAATGTTTTTAGATGACGGGGGAGCTAGTGAGGGAGTCTTGATGACAGCTGAGGGTCAAGGGAGTAGGATGGGACCAGATTCTGTTTCTCTCTTAAAAATGGGGTAGTGTGCGGCCAAGGTAGAAGCGTTGTGTTCGGTAAAAAATATTCGTCATCTATTTCGGCAGCATGGCCTGCAGAGGCAGCGTCATCAGCTTTTTGGTCCGCTGTTATCCCACAGCGACCAGTAACCCACTGAAACACAACATTATGCCCAGCGCCTACTGCAAGGTGGTATAGATAGAGAATATCTTGAACGGCAAGTTCCTATGTAAGGCGCTTGCCGCTCGGCACTGAAGGGCAGGTTTAGAGACGCTGAATATGGTCCATTCATTGGGTTCTTGACGGAGGATGTAGCAGACTGCCTCTTTGAAGGAATGTAGTTCAGCTGATGTTGAGGACGCTGGCCTTTCTAAACGGTAGGAGTAGAGTTTACCGGTTGAAGGGACGTATTATCCATAGGAGGAACTTTGAGGCAACGAAGACCCATCAGTGAAAATATAAGCCTTGGTGGAATGCAACCTGTGCATGTAATCCAACGACACTTGGAGCAGTTCAGCCTGATGCGTTATCTTTTTATTTGTCTTGCCAGGGATGTGTAAACTTATGCGAGTAGGTGCTATTGTCCAGGGCGGAAACTGAGATGGCATTGCTCGCGGTGGTTGCGTTGTTTTGGATAGGGACAAGCGCTAATAGCATCTCCAAACCCAGAACTCTGTGGCCGCAATGATCCTGCTCAGACAGTGGGGTGTAGGATGAAGTAGATGGCGGTAATGGACATGGAGCGACTCCTGTAACATGAGTGCGTCCAGAGGCAAGCAACGAGCTTCAGCGGCGGTCCCGGCAACCGAAGAACCTCTGAGTAGACCTGGACCAAGATAAATGCGCAGGCTGTTCCGTCACGCCGCTTCTAGCTTCATTTTGTTGGTAGACGCTGCCGGTGCAGTAAGGGAAGGGTATAGCGTATGACGCTATCGACGTATGTGAAGCTGTAGCATCTAGCCGCAATTGCTGCCCCATGGCGAACCGGCAAGGTATCTCAGAACCTGAGACGTCGAAGAAATGCGGGCACATAGTCTTTTTATCTCAGGCGACTATATTGGAGAGATTTCGGTCGATGATTACGCCAAGATACCTGTGAGTCCGGGCGTACGGGAGTGTGCGACCACTCAGCAGAATTGGGAAACCGATCCATGTGCTTCCTTGTGAACGCCATTGCTACGCCTTTCTCGTGCGATAGTTGAAGTCCACGAGCAACTAGGTAGGTTTAAATGGAGAATAGGGCCTTCTGGAGGCGTCGCTGTGTGGTGCGTCGGGAACGTGATGGGTACCAGATACAAATGTCGTCTGCGTAAATCGTGATGTTGACTACCCGCGGTAGGTACCTTTTCAGTTGTATGAGAGTCAAATTAAAGATCAATGGACTTCAAACGGATCCTTGTGGAACGCCTCTTTTTTCGGGGAAACGTGATGTGTCACCGTCCGATGTGCGCATGAAAAGCTGACGCCCAGCAAGGTAATCCTCGTTAGAGGCATTGAGTCTTCCTCCAAAGCCTTGTGCTACAAGAGAAATAATAACGGCTGTGTGTGGGACAGAGTCGAAGGCAGCTTTTATGTCTACGAAAATTACAGTTGGTATGTGGCTAGAATCCAATTGCTCCTCAACTGACAAGATAAGGGTAATTATAATGTCAATGGACGATCTGTGCCTACGTAATCCGTTCACCTCTTGCGGGTAAAGGCACCTGCTTTCGAGAAACCAGGACATTCTTTTATGTACCATCTTCTCCATCAGTTTTCCAATACAGTTCAACAGAGGTATAGGCCGAAAAGAGGAATAACACGTGGGCGGCCGGCTAGGCTTAAGAATAGGATTAGTTTGCGCGAGTTTCCAATCAGAGGGCGGTTTACCGCTCACCCAAGAGGAATTGTAGCATTCTAGGAAACGGAGCAGGGCGTTGTGAGGCAAGCGTGTGAAAGTTACGTAACCAACACCATCCGGACCTAGACACGACTTGGTTTTTACATCAGAGATGTCAGTTCTTGCAATGTAAATGGCAGGTCAAGTGCTGGAACAGCTGATTCGGGAGGCTTAAGAGGTGCAAGTTTACTGAGCTTTGGTGAGTAGAGGATATTGCAATATTCTTTTGCAACCACTTTTAAAGGGGAGCGCTCGTGCAGTTAGAGGGCAAAGAAAAGGCGCAGCTGCTTAGGTATATGTATGTAACCCTGATATGTATCTTTACCGAGTCCCTCGTCCCGTATCTCTCTGTTCTGCTACATGCATTACGAGGCACTGGATCCAGCAGTTCGGATATGCCAATTGCTAACCCCGACCTCCGACCACGTTCTACGTGGCGGCCGCTGGGAAAGAAGACGTTCTACGTCTCCCGCGGTAGTCGAGGGGCGGCGCTAGTTGACCGGCCTCAGAGCTCTTGTAAATATAAACCCCCGCTTTAAAGTCGAGAGAGAAGCCGCTGTGGGGATAGCGTAATGGCGAACGCATCGCACCGGTTATGCGGAGATGTGGGTTCGAGTCCCGCTCCCGGAAAAACGGCGGATTTTTTCTCGACTTATATTTTCGCTTATTTATCAATGAATCAAAGAAACGTGACAAGCACACGTCATTCGGCCCTATTAAATATTTCGAAAAAAGCCGAATAGCACTGGCAATGACGACTGCAACCCTGATATGTATATATATATATATATATATATATATATATATATATATATATATATATTGTAACGTGGTGGGAGAGCCAATGGCTCGAACGATGGTTGAAGGATAAGCAACGATCTGTTTACAGAATTTACAATGCGGCCTTAACAGCGCACGCTGAGACCCAGCCACTTCGTCGTCCTCGTCGTCTTCTATGATGAGCCATGGCAGTATGGGGCATTGGCCGTCTAGGTGTCCCGTGACATTACCCCCCGGTCGAGGGCGACCGTCCCGGTCGGAGCTGCAGCGCGGTGAGGATGGTGAGCAATGCGCAAAATGCAAGCCAGGCAGCGTGCCCCACCCAGATTCGTCGTCGTCGCAGATGCTTGTTGTGACGCTAGATGCGGCTGCTGTCTTCATCGTCTTGGATGGCGTAACATACCTCTTTTCTCGAAGGCGACCGTCCCGGTCGAGGCCGCAGTAGCATGATGAGCTCGGTGAAGGTGAACGATGTGATGAGAGTATACAGTGAAGCTCTTGCCACCACGGATGTAAGGTATGCTTTGGTGAGCTCCGGCCTGCAGCAGCGACGTCCACAAAGGAATGACGAACCGGTGAGAGCTTGCTACCACGTCGGACCACAGGGCTGGGGACACGTCGTCTTCGTCGTCTGGTCAAGCGTCATCGTCGGATCGGCTCGTCACGGGCTGGGGACACGGGGCGGGGGGTACGTCGTCGAGCTCTTGTAGCAGCGGGGATGCATGGGGCTGCCCGACGTGGTTCACGCACCCTCGAGGATTCCACCAATGCCGATGAGGTGCGAAGCTGGGCGCAGGACGGGGATGACAACCCGCACTCTCCACCAAATGTAACGTGGCGGCAGAGCCAATGGCTCGAACGGTGGTTGAAGGATAAGGAACGATCTATTTACAGAATTTAAAATGCGGCCATAAGAGCGCGCGCTAAAACCCAGCCACTTCTTCGTCATCCTCGTCGTCTTCTATGATGAGCCATGTAAGTATGGGGCATTGGCCGTCTAGGTGTCCCGTGGGAATATATATATATATATATATATATATATATATATATATATATATATATATAGGATTGCAGCCTTGGCGTAGAGGTAGAACACCCGCCTCGCGTGCAGAAGGACCGTGGTTCGAATCCCGGTGCCGGACAATTCCCACCGGATTAAAAAAAAAACTCCGCGTATTGATGGAATTGCACAAACGGGCTTGGGGTGCGGCCTGACCCCGGCGACCATTGCCGGTAATGCACTCCCTCACCAGAGCAGGATTGGCCACCCTGGTGTAGTAGCGGCCACAACCTCCCATGAATACGCCAACTAACCCTCGGCCCTCAGTCCCCAGCGGCTGCGAAGCAACTGACCACGGCGGCGGTCAGACCTGTGACGCAGCAGAGGGTGCTTAGAATCCCTGGATCCGGACAGGCCGCCAATGAAATCTGAACCTGGCAACGTTTAACGCGCGAACCTTATCTAGCGAAGGAAGTCTCGAGGTGTTGTTCGAGGAACTAGAGTGCATTAAATGGGATGTAATAGGGCTTAGCGAGGTTAGGAGGGCAGGCGAAGCCTTTACGGTGCTGAAAAATGGACACGTCCTATGTTACCGTGGTCTAGAGGACAGAAGAGAACTGGGAGTGGGATTTCTAGTCAATAAAAGCATAGCTGGCAACATAGACGAATACTATAGCATTAACGAAAGGGCAGCAGGTCTTGTAATTAGGCTCAATAAGAGGTACAAGCTCAAGGTGGTACAGGGCTACGCGTCCACATCCAGCCACGACGACCAAGTAGTGGAACGCTTCTATGAAGATGTGGAATCGGCAATGGCTAAAGTAAAAACACAGTATACCGTAGTTATGGGGGACTTCAATGCTAAAGTAGGCAAGAATCAGGCTGGAGACAAGGCAGTTGGGAACTATGGTCTGGGCTGTAGAAATAGCAGGGGGGATCTACTAGTTGATTTTGCAGAACGGAATAACCTCCGCATAATGAATACCTTCTTCTGTAAACGGGAGAGTCGGAAGTGGACCTGGAGGAGCCCGAATGGGGAGCACAAAAATGAAATAGACCTCATATTATGCGATAACCCTGGCGTCGTGCAGGATGTGGAAGTGCTCGGAAGGGTAAGGTGTAGTGACCACCGTATGGTAAGGTCTCGAATTAGGCTAGATTTGAGGAGGGACCACAACAAGCTTGTACGAAAGAAGCCGATAAACGAACTAACAGTAAGACGTAAAGTAGAAGAATTCAGGATCGCGCTGCAGAACCGATATTCCGCCCTTAACGAGGAAGCAGAGCTTACGACACAGGAAGCCAGCGACAACCTTACACGCATCATCACGGAGTGTTGCAATAGAAGTCGGGGGCACTATGGCCAGACAGGATACTGGTAAACTTTCACAGGAGACGAAAGATCTAACCAGGAAACGGCAAACCATGAGAATCTCTACCGCAGCTGACAGAATAGAACTAGCCGAGCTCTCGAAGTTAATCAATAAGCGTAAGACAGCTGACATACAAAGTATAAATATGGAGGGGATCGAATACGCTGTAAAGAACGAGGTAGCCTGAAAGCAGTGAGAGACGTCTTGGCGTGGGGAAAAATCAGATGTATACACTTAAGGATAAGCAAGGCAATGTCATCACAAATAGGGATAAAATAGTCACAGTGGCCGAGGAGTTCTAGGGATCTGTACAGTAGCCGGACATACAGGATAATGCCGAACGAGACAGTCGTTCAGAGGAGATAGACATCCCACCAGTAACGACCGAAGAGTAAGGGAAGGCTTTGAAAGAAATGAAAGGGGGCAAAACACCTGGTGAGATCAGATACCAGCAGACCTCTTGAAGGATGGCGGGAGAAATTGTACTTGAAAAACTGGCAAACCTGTATACGCAATGCCTAATGACCGCAAGTGTACCGGAATCTTGGAAGAACGCAAAATCATCCTAATCCATAAGAAGGCGACATGAAGGACCTGAAAAATTACAGGCCGATCAGCTTACTGTCAGTCGTCTACAAGGTATTTACCAAGGTAATCGCTAACCGAATTTCTGCAACCTTAGATTTCAGTCAACCTAAAGAACAAGCACGGTTCCGTAAAGGTTATTCAACAATGGACCATATTCACACGATCAATCAGGTGATAGAGAAGTGCGCTGAGTATACTGAACCCCTATAATAGCCTTCATAGATTATGAGAAAGCATTTGGACCTCGGTCGAAACCCTAGCAGTCATTCAGGCATTACGGAACCAGGGGGTAGATGAGCATTATGTTAAGAATACTAGAGGATAATCTACAGTGGGTCTACAGCTACCATCATCCTCCATAGGGAGAGTAGTAAAATACCTATAAAGAAGGGTGTCAGACAAGGAGACACAATCTCTCCAATGTTATTCACAGCATGCTTACAAGAAGTATTCAGAACGTTGGATTGGGAACAGGTGGGAGTAAGGGTTAATGGAGAATACCTCAGTAACCTCAGATTTGCTGATGACGTTGCCTTGCTAAGTAACTCGGGGGACGAATTGCAAAGCATGCTTTCCGCACTGGGCGAACAGAGTAGAACCGTGGGCCTGAAAATGAATATGCAGAAAACTAATGTAATGATCAATACCTCGTGTACAGCACAGCAGTTTGAGATAGGTGGCGAGGCAGTGGAAGTGGTAAGCGAATATATCTACTTAGGCCAAGTTGTGACCCCAGATCCCAACCATGAGGCAGAGATAATTAGAAGGATCAGAATGGGGTGGGGTGCATATGGCAGACATTCTCAGATAATGAATAGCAGCCTACCATTGTCGCTGAAGAAGAAAGTGTATGACAGCTGCATCTTACCGGTACTCACCTACGGGGCAGAAACTTGGAGGCTCACTAAGAGGGTTCAACTTAAATTGAGAACGACTCAGCGGGCAATGGAACGGAAAATAATAGGTGTAACATTACGGGACAAGAAGAGAGCGGAGTGGGTCAGAGAGCAAACTGGTGTTAAAGACATATTAGTAGAAATTAAGAAGAAGAAATGGACGTGGGCAGGGCATGTAATGCGAAGGCAAGATAACCGCTGGTCATTAAGGGTAACAGAGTGGATCCCTAGAGAAGGCAAGCGTTGCAGGGGGTGGCAGAAAGTTAGATGGGCAGATGAGATCAAGAAATTTGCGGGGATAAATTGGTCACAGTTGGCACAGGACCGAGGTAATTGGAGAATAATGGGAGAGGCCTTTGCCCTGCAGTGGGCGTAGATAGGCTGGTGATGATGATGATAATATATATATATATATATATATATATATATATATATACATATATATATATATATATATATATATATATATATATATATATATATATATACGATAGAGAAGTCAAACTGAAAAACATAACAACATTTATTCTAACGTTTCGACCGGGGGCCGGTCTTTTTCAAAGATGAATAAGACCGGCCCCCGGTCGAAACGTTAGATTAAATGGTGTTATGTTTTTCAGTTTGACTTCTCTGTCGTACAGCTAACCTCATAGCCAGGAACCTTTTCTCTTAACTATATATATATATATATATATATATATATATATAGGAGTCGCCCCGGAACTAGCTCAATGGTAGAGCACCGCACGCGTTATGCGGAGGTTGTTGGGGTTCGATTCCCGCTTCCGGAAAAAACGGCGCATTTTTTCTCGACTTGAATTTTCAATGATTTATTCCGGCATTAAAAAAAAGGCAATCATACTGCATTCGGCACTATAAAACACTGTTAAAACGCCAAACAGACTGGCAATAAGGATTGCAAGTTTTATATATATATATATATATATATATATATATATATATATATATATATATATATATATGACCACTATCGGCATGTAGACACCCGAGAAAATGGAGGGGAAACAGCCCCGTCGGTAGCGTAGTGGTCATCGTACCAGACGTCTATTCTGGAGGTCGTGGGTTCAGATCCCACCTGGAGATGATTTTTTCTCCACTTTCTTTGTTTTTCCAAATCCTTTATCTGTTACAATGACCTGCCACATTCTCGCCTTTGCTTTCTCGTGATGGATTCTTTGGTTGGCCAAACCCACACTGCGATAATGTGGCATTCTGGAGGCATGCGCCACTTTTCGAAAATTCCCACAGCAACTCTCGGGTGCGCACTCTGCAAACCTAACATTTGGTTTCGGGGTGTACTGCGCAAATCGGTACCTGCTGCCTGGAGTTCAGTGAGCAATGTTTTGAGTGAATGCCCGTTTGGGATGTGAAACCCCAAGATGCGACGTTAAGCCGAACGTCCTACACTTCAAAATTGGAAGTTAGACCTAACATCTTGCGGCACGCTGAGTAATGCCTTTATTCTCTTGACGGATTCTTTGGTTGTCTTCTGAGTTTTCCAAACCGTTTCGACCATGTCGAAATGAAGCATTCTGGGTTGGATTCCGGCCACGTTCCGGAAATGTTTTTTGAAGAAAATATTCTTTCTTGGGCTACTTAAACGCAGAAATTTCAGTCTGTCTGTCTGTCTGTCTGTCTGTCTGTCTGTCTGTCTGTCTGTCTGTCTGTCTGTCTGTCTAAGTCCGGTGTAAATATTGATACTTGTCAACATTGTTAAACCAGAACAAGATATTGCGGAAATGTAAGCAGAAAATCGGTACATGAGTGATATTTGTAGTGTTCCTTTATTAAAAAATCACGGATGATTGGTTTTTGCGACAGCAAATAAAATACTACATCAACTGCAGAAATCCGCCGATGATGATGATCATGATTTGTGGCTCTCCCTTTGAATCGGGGGGTCGGCTGTAAGCAACCGACTTGCCTGTTTTATTACGCTTATTTGCCCTACTCCCAGCTAACCTAATAGATTTGCTTCCTCCCTCCCATCTCCCTTTCTCCCCTGTTTTAAACTCATCATCCCACCCCCTTTTTTCTCCCCTCGCTGTTCTAAATTCTCATCCGTATGATTACTCCGCCTGCGTACCCATCTCTTCCCTACTTTTCCTCTACCACCACTCCAGTCGCCTCTTCGTCACCTCTATGGCCTTGAAGTTAAGGTTTCCCCTCGCCCCAAATCCCAAAGCTTCCGCCAGCGTCGTTTCCCCCTCACTCCGCGGTGGTCGTATCTCTGTGCAGCTCCTGACAATATGGTCTATAGTTTCCCGATCACTGCCGCAGCATGCACATGTTTCATCCTGCTGCCTGTAGCTATCCGTGTATGCCCTGGTTCCCAGGCACCCTGCCCGTGCCTCGGAGAGCAAAGCACTGCCTCTCGTATTACCATAGAATCCCTCCTTCTTAATTTCCCGTGTCTCTGCCCTGCAAGTCTCCAGGGTTTTTTTCGCTTCCATTTTTTTGTGCCCACTTCGTCGTCTCTGCTGCCTTTACCTGCTTTTTAACTGTTGCGTGAACCCCACTTTCCCCCACCGACTTTCCGTACCGTTTGGTCAGCTGTGTGGTCCTCCGTCTCCACCATGTGTCCACGCTCTTCATATACAGGTACTTAAACACCCTCGCAGCCGATTTTTCGTCCTGCATGTCACGAAGTCACTCTTGCTCTGCGCCTCCCTCGCTTCGAAAGACGACCAGGCCATATCCCCTACACCGCCTCATTTGTAGTTTTGCTGTGGGCCCCTAGGGCCAATCTGCCTACCACCCTCTGATTTACCTCCAGGTCCGCTTGGGTATCTGGCTTCATGCACAGAACCGAATTTGCGAGAGTTAATCCTGGTACCATGACCCCTTTCCAGACTCCCCTTACCAGCTCGTATTTGCTGTATCCCCAGAGAGCTCTATGCTTCATTATAGCCGCGTTCCGTCTTCCTTTCGTCTTCCTTTCGTGAGCCTCATGCGGCTGCGTGTAATCGTCTATGTCGTTCAGCCATACTCCTAAATATTTATACTCTTTCACCAATGGTATTTCTACTTGCTGCGCTGATACTGTTTTGCGCTCCGCGCCATCGTTAAAGACCACGATCCCCGAATTTTCTATGCTAAAGGATAGCCCTAGGTGTATCGCTTCTTCACCGCATATATCCATCAAGCCCTGCATACTTCTCCGGTTGTCCGCCATCAACAATATGTCATCTGCATACATTAGTCCCGGAACCCGTTGTTCCACCACCTGCCCGTTTTTCATGTATGACAAGTAGAACCCCAGCGTACTGACTTCTCGCTTCCTTTCTAAGATCATGAACAGCACCGCAGAGAGAGGACATCCTTGTTTCAAACCCTTGTAGGTGTGTACAGGCCTATTGTATGTTATCCCCTCCCACACTATTTGCACTTGGTTCTCCCAGTATAGCTCCCTGAGTAAGCTAATGAATTCTGCCCCAACTACCTCGCCCTCCAGGATACTCCATAGCCACTCCCGGTCTACATTATCATACGCCGCTTTAATGGCCAGAAAGGCTACCCACAAAGGCCGGTTTTGCATCTTCGCCACCTCTATGCATTGGCTTACCACAAATAAGTTGTCGTCTCGTCTTCTGTCCTTTCAAAACCCATTTTGAAGTTCCCTTAATATCCTATTTTCTCCCACCCACTGCTCTACATCGAACTTCACTGCCTGCGTTGCTAACCTGTACAGCACTGACGTGACGGTTACTGGCCTATACGAGCTCGGGTTTCTCCTGACTCCTTTGTCCTTGTACACTAATTCATCCTGCTCATTTGCCACGCGGCCGGTATTGCCTTTTCTTCTATCCTTGTTCTGATGGCTTGTACTAGCTTTCCCTTGCTCTTTGGTCCTAACTGAGTTAATCAACTCCATCGGTATCCCATCCGTGCCTGCCGCGATATTTTGGGGACCTTTTCCTCTGCTATTTTCCATTTCAGCTTGTCCCCATCTATCTCCAGACATTCCGGCCTACCCGTCGCGACATCTCTGTGTCGCTGCGGGGCCTCTTCATCCACCTTACCGAACTTCTCCGTGATGATTTCGTGTAGGCATGCCAATGCTTCCTCTCCCTTGAGCATGTATCTGCCGCTGCTCGTTTTATATAGTACCGCCTTCTGTGGGACTCGTGCGTTTCCCTAATGCCTGCAAATGGTTCCAAAACCTTTTCGGCGCGTCTCTACCCCTCCCTCATATTTGCGCTACCCATCGCTCGCTGTCCCCCTATATTTTCGCCTGCACTAATTGCTGCACTTGCTGTTTCATTTGCTTATACTGCTCCCATTTTAGGTCCACCTCCTTCTGATGTCTCCCCATCCTCTTGGCCTGCCTGTGCTCTCTAGACGCCTGTTTACGCCTCTCTATCACCTCCTTGATTTCTTTGTTCCACCAGCTTTCGGGTGTTTTCTTTCCTCTCCATCGATTGGCCCCCTCTGCCTTGATTATTTTTTCCTGCATAGTCTTGATGAGCCTGTTATATTCCCACTCTTCTCCAGGATTTCTTTCTATGTCAGCCTTTACGCTTTTGGCTATAACCGCAATTTGTTTGCTGTTTAACGTTGTGCGCTGCCCCGGTCGACCCATGTTTTCGCCTTACAGTTTCCCAAAACTCATGTTTATGCGCTTGTGGTCACTGCCCAGGCTGTGGCCCCCTTCCTCATCTATGGTCATTCCATCCAACCATTCATAAAGTCCCTCTGAAATAAGGCTGTAGTCAATACTCGACTGTCTCCTACCACACTCCCACGTTATTTGACCCTCGAATTTTTGTTCCCTATTTACTATGATTAAGCTTTTGGTACTCACACATATCTAGCATTAGATTTCCGTAGAAGTCTGTGTACCCGTCTAGATCTTCAATGCGGGCGTTCATGTCCCCTACCAATAGCACCTCCCCGGAACGTTTCAAATTCTCGATGTCCTTTTTTAGGCACACCACCAGTTTTTCGTTTTGTTCTTTGCTATCCTTACCCGTGCACAGGTACGACACCCACACATGTTCTTTACAGTCTTTTTTCACTCTCTCCCAATTATCCCCCTGCCGTATAAGCATACCTACTCCTCCGCCTTTTCTCAATCCAGCCATCCTGTTACAACCTTCCCATACATACTCTCCTATTACCAGAAGTTCTTCCAAGTCCCGTAGGTGAGTCTCGGTCACAGCGTATACCTGGATATCTTCCTCTTCTAACTGCTTACTAATATCCATCTACTTCTCTCTTTTCCTGCACCCTGCATGTTTATGTACACGATCTTCACTTTCCCCCTCTCTTCTTTGCACGCCATCGTCGTCCCTTTCGTTTGCCGGCACCAATCTGCACCAGCCCCGCTATCTCCCTTTGCTCCTTCATTTGTCTACGCCATCTTCGCAAAGACATGCCATCTTCGCAAAGACCCCCTAAAAAAGCCACAGTTCGCGCCGCGTGTCGTCTTCCGATGGCTGCTCCCACCTGCCCGCTGAAATGATCTCCGTCACGATGGAAGCCCTTTTCCGGCCCACCCATCGGACATCCCTGTTGAAGTCAACGACAGCGAAACCCAGCTCCTTGCCCAGCTCCCGTATGTCTCGGTTTACCGCTACAACTTCCCTTTCAACATGCACCCCTCTCCCAATGATCTCTGGTACTGTGCTCACGACGACATGCACATGTGGGCACAGCGCCCGAAGTTCCTTCACCCCCTTTTTTAGTTGCTTGCGCACTCCCGTGCCCCTTCCCTGCAGAACGTCCTGGGTTTCTCCTGCGATAATCACTAGGTTCTGACCCTGCATATTTTCCCATATTTTATCCTTTGCCTTTTCTAACAATACCCTGACGCCGTCCGCTATTGCCCGCGCCACCTGGCGGCATTGAAAAAAAAAATCAAACGGCAACAGCAACGAAACGTTCCACTAGATAGGCTCTACGTTCCGCTTAGAACGCTCGCGGAGTAGGGCAACGTGGTTATATAAACATTGTAGTAGGATGCCTCGATCCACGCGGGGGGCGCTGCGAGCGTTCGGAGCGAGCGGACGCACTTCACATCGGCTCCGTGTGGCATGAAGAATTTCGGCGGTCCATCCTGCCCCAACTCGACCGAAAAGGTGCGTGGAGTTTCAGCTCGATCATAGCTCCGATCGGATGAAAGAAGTTTCCAAATCGGTGCATTTTTGGGCATTTTAGGCCCATAGCTCTGAAATAGGCGTGGCGAGTGCGCTAAGCCTAACGGGCCGGCGAGGCCTAGCGACGGCTCCGGCCGCCTCGGTGTGTGCATCGGACCTCATCGCGGGCGAAATGTCGTCGTCGGGACCCTCGACGGACATGGAAGTGACCCCGACGGAGGACCGGAGTGAATTTTTGGACCGCGGCTCGGGCCGCACGGTGATTACGGTGCGTGGCATGCCGATCGACGACTCGTCGCCAGAGAGCCACGCCGGATGGGTGGTTGCGACCCGACGCAGCCGCCCCGCCAAAAGGGATTCGGCCGAGCCCCAGCAGCAGGCCCGGCAGCCCGGTAAGCGTTCCTCCGTTTCTCAACCCACGAGGGCGCAATTTGCTCAAAAAGTGAACGCGGCATTCGCAAGAGCGGCACGCATGCCCAACGTGCCCCTGGGCGAACACAAGGTCGTGGTTAGGCCTCGTGGCGGACTACTGGTCGGGAAATTGGACCCGCTCCAGCTCATCCGAGCGGTGGCCGCCGCGGCCAAGATTGAGTTGAATGCTTTTCGGACGGACACCGTGTGCCCGAACGTTAGCCAGAACATTTTGGTGATTAGTACTCCCAGCGAAGAACGCGCCGGGCTGTACGATCGCGTGCGGGAGATTTCTCTCGGGGGCCGCAGCTACGAGGTGTTTGCCTATAGAGCCGCACCGGAAAACACTGCAAAGGGGGTGATCGACAACATCTCCCAGGCTTATACGCCAGAAGAAATTCAGGAATGTGTGGTGCACGACCACAATCCCACGGCGCTCGCGGCGCACAGGATCGGCGACTCCCGGGCAATAATCGTGCTGTTCCAGGGGGTCAAAGTCCCGTCGCACGTTAACTTTGCGGGCCTGTGGGTGCGGTGCAGGCTCTACAGGCAACACAAGGAAGTGTGCTGGACGTGCGGGCAAATTGGGCACCGCAAAGATGTCTGCCCGCGTCCGGACGCGAAAGTCTGTTTTGCATGTGGCTGGTCCAATCCCGGACCCAACTACGCCAACGAGTGCAAACCCCGATGCAAATTGTGTGGAGGCCCGCACGCGTCGGGCACCGGTAACTGCAGTAACAAGTATAAGACTCCTTTCCTGATCCGCCAGCGCGAGCAAGAGCGCAAAATGGCGGCCGAAAAGGCGGCAAAATCGGCCGGCCAGAAGGCCAAGGTCCGGTTTCCCGGAAAAGAAGAGTTCCCGAAGCTTCGAGAACCGGGACTACGTCACGACAACCGCAGCAAGAGCCGCGAGCGCGGGAAGAGCGGCGAGCGGAGGCGGAGCCAGTCGCGCAACCGGAAGTCGTGGGCTGGGGATCGCGACCACGTGCGGCGGCGGCGGTGGCGGCGGCGGCGAACGCGGCGAACGCAGACGCTCCCGCACGCCGGCGAGGAAACAAGCGGATCCGATGACGACCAAGATGTCGCAGCTGGAAGCCACGATCAAGCTGCTACAGGACACCATCAAGCAACAGCAAGAGGTGATCAACAAGCTAACGACAGCGCAGCAACCGGTGGTGGCGACCACGTGGTCGTTCGGCGCAACGCCCCAGCCTGCGAGTTTCACGGCGCTGGGCGCCAAACCCCCCGCGACGCGGTCGCCGTCGCCGCCGTCGCCGATGCCGGAGACGCCGAAGGCCAAGCCATCACCCGCCAAGACCCGGGAAAGAAGGGCCGCCGTGCTTGACTCCGACAACGAGGACGAAAGCCCCATGAACGTGACCAGTAACGAGGACGCCCGCCCGCCCGCGGACGACGGTATCAACTATGGAGTGCGAATCCGACAGATCAACAAACGATTAGACAAACACGACCGCGAAATTCGGTCCCTCAACGAGAAGGTCACCCGTCTCGACGAGAGGGTCGGCCGCCTCGAGGTCAGAATGGAGAAGGGCTTTGCCGAGCTCCGCCAAGAAATGTCCGAAATGAAACAATCATTTGAAGAATTGAAACAATTCATCATGGGCCAAGCCAAATTCGCAGGCCAGGGAGTCCAACAACAGCAGCAGGGAGCCAAGCCCAAACATGGATAAGCGACCCCAAGGTGACAGATTGATCGTGTGGCACTGGAATGCCAACGGCTACCGGTGCCGCAAGGCAGTGCTGCAACAACACATGCGATCGCTAGAGCCGAAGGACTTACCCGACGTTATAGCGGTCCAGGAGACGCACGCAGAAGATCCCAAGATCACGACCCTGCCGGGCTACCGTGCATACGCCCGGCCGCCCAGCGCCCGGACCTGCGGGAAGGGCGCGGCCCAGGGCGTGTGCACGTTCGTCCGAAAGGGCATTACGAGCGTCGATCAAGACAAGATCCTGAATTACAAGGACTCCGCCGTCGAAGCGTGCGTGACGGAGCTGGTAATCGCGGGGAAGAAAGGACGAAACAAGAGGAAGAAGAGCTCGACCACGTTGTACATAGCCAATGTATATAGTAATCCGCAACACGGGAATCAGCGTTTCAAGGCACTATTGCACAAGGTCCGCGACGCCGCCCACGGCGTTAACGCCGCGGCGGTGATCTGCGGAGACTTTAATGCACCGCACGAAGAATTAGGCTACACTCGCACGACGGTAAAGGGTAGACGTTTTCACCGACCCCAAGCAACCGACGCGCATCGGCACGTCGACTGCCCGGGACACCACCCCCGATCTTGCCTTCGCGCTCCTGCCCCGCGGCGGGACCGCGCGGTGGCGCAACACGGGGTGGAACCTGGGCAGCGACCACTACATTGTCGAAGTGACGATCCCTCTCGGTCACGCACGGGCGGACGACGGGACAACCAAGTGTCTGCGTCAACAGCTCACCGACTGGCACAAATTTCGGGAGGCCGACCTGGGTGAAGTGGACGACGTGGACCGATGGACGGCGAGCCTGGTCGCCGCCGCCAAGGAAGCCACGACCGAAGTGGAAGTACCGGAAGAAACAGACCGAGTGGATCCGCGCCTGGCGCACCTCGTGGAAGCGCGAAGATCGCTGCAACGGCGGTGGAAGCGCCAGCGCCACAACCGCGCGCTGCGCAAGCGGGTGGCGGCTCTCGGTCGCGAGATCGAGCGTTACAGCCGCCAACTGTGCGCGCAGCAGTGGTACGCGCTGTGCAGCGAAGCCCGACGGTTCACCTCCAGCGATGGTTGGAACGTGGACGCTCCTGCGCCACCTCCATGGACGAGACGAGAGATGCTAAAGAACACCAACGGCACCGCATGGCGCAGATCCTTCATGCCGCGGCCCACCAGCTCGGCGAGGAGGAGATGCACCGGCGACTCAACGACGATACCTGCCGGCCCACCCCGCACGAAGACCACCCCGGATTACGCACGGCCGCCCCCAACCCGGCCCCTAGATCGCGAGATCGAAGAATGGAGGTGCGCCAGGCGACACAGGCTTTGAACTGCCGATCGGCCGCAGGAACCCGATAGGGTGACGAACAAGGCGCTGCGTAACATCAGCGACGCCGCGGTTGTCGGCCCTGACGAAATACTTCAACGCTGCTGGGCCAGCGGCCGCCTCCCGCCGCATTGTGAAGACGGCCAAAAACGATACTGCTGCCCAAGCCGAACAAGCCGCCGGGGATAGAGGGCCTGCGCCCCCATCTCGCTCACGTCCTGCGTGGGCAAGGTGCTGGAGCACGTCCTCAACACCCGGTGGCAGCGCTACCTGGAAGACAACGGCCACTACAGCGACTCCATGCTGGGCTTCCGCTCGCGCCTGGGAACGCAGGACGCGATGCTGTTGCTGCAACGCGAAGTGCTGGAGCCCCCCGGAGGAGTCCCGCAGAAAGACAACCGCGCCGTCCTGGGCCTGGACTTGCAGAGCGCCTTCGATAAAGTGAAGCACTCGGCGGTCCTGGCCCAGGTGGTGAAGCTCAACATGGGAAGACGCACCTACGATTACATACGATCGTTCCTGACCCGACGCACGGCCAGGTTGGAGGTGGGCGGAGACCGACTGGAAGAAAGAGTGCTGGGAAGCGTGGGCACCCCCCAGGGGTCCGTGATCTCTCCGCTCCTCTTCAACCTGGTCATGATCGAGGTGGCCCGGCGCCTGGAGACGCTGGGACCGCGGATAAAATTTTGCATATACGCGGACGACGTGACCATCTGGGCGACCGGCGGCAGCGACGGGGACATCGAGGCCGGTCTCCAGGCGGCGGTGGACGCCGTCGAGGCCGCGCTCGAGGGCACGGGCCTCCGGTGTTCGCCGCAAAAGTCCCAGCTGCTGGTCCTGCCCCCGCCGGGACGCTGGAGGAAACGAGCCGCAGAGGAAGCGGAGCGTAACATCATTGTCAGGGCCGGCGACGGCACGCCCGTCCCGCACGTCCAGGGCCTTCGGGTCCTGGGTATGTACGTGGACGCTCACCGCACCAACGGGACAGCGGCCCGTCACATCGCGACCAAGATCGGGATAGCGACACGCCTGATCAAGCGCGTGGCGTCGCGGGTCGCGCGGAGTTCGAGAGGCGAGCCTCCTGCGTATGCTGCAGGCCTTTGCAGTCAGCCACGCAGCGTACGCGGGAGCGTTCCACCGGTGGACCGAGGCGGAACGGCAACGCATAGACGCGGCTATCCGCAAGGCATACGCGGGAGCCCTGGGCCTGCTGAACGGGACCCGGACGTCGGCCTTGCTGTCTCTGGGAGCACACAACACGCTCTCGGAGATCAGCGAGGCCCAGAGGACTGCACAGCTGACGCGCCTGGGCCGCTCCGCGGTCGGGAGGCGCCTCCTGGAACGAGTGGGCCTGACGTCCCCGGAGGAACCGAGCCCCGAGTTGACGCCGCTGAGCGAGGTGACGACCAGGAGACTGGTGGTGTATCCGCTGCCGAGGAACGTGAGCCCGACGGAGAACGTGGAGAGACGAGCGGCGCGCGCCAGGGCGCTGCTCCGCCAGTACGAGAACGACGACGGCGCCGTGTACGTGGACGCCGCCCGTAACAGGAACAGACCGAACACCTACGTGGCGGTGGCAGTGTCCGCGACCACGGGTGAAGTGAGAACCGCGTGTAGCGTGCGCGCCCGAAGCGCGTGCCAGGCCGAGGAGACGGCGATAGCCCTGGCCGCGTGCTCCCCGGGCGTGCGAACAGTACTGAGTGACAGTAAGGCAGCGATCCGTAACTTTGCGCGCGGAGCCGTGTGCGGTGCGGCTGCGCGAGTGTTGCGTGAGGACAAACTCACGACACAGTTAGTGCTAAAGTGGTTCCCGGCCCACGCGGGCAGGGACTTAGTGCCGAACTCCCCGAATCGCAACGAGGAGGCGGACGCCGCGGCCCGTGGTCTCGCCACGTGCCGGACCGCGGCCGCTCCCGCCCCCGAAGAGGCGACGACGACCACGAGTGAAGACGACGAGACGCCGCTGACAGACTACGGCGGTATCCTCGCATGGCATCGGGAACAGAGGCGCGACTTTCCGCCCCCGCACCGGGACCTGACCCGGCGAGAGGCGGTGGGACTGCGCCAACTCCAGACCGAGACGGTGCTAACCCCGGCGCTCGCGCGCCACGTGTGCCCCGAGCTCTTTGCGAGCGAAGTGTGCAGTGTTTGTGCGCGAGCGACGGCCAGCCACCCTGGCCCACCTGATGTGGGGTTGTGACGCAGTGTGCGCGGACGGTCAGACGTTACCGCCGCGAGTGAGACAGTGCGTGGGGTCCGCGGACCCGAGTGACCAAAGGAGGGCCGTCCAGCAGCTCGAGGCTGCCCTGGCCCTGCAGAGACGAAAGGGCGACCGCCCGAGTAGTCCGAGCGGGGTAGGGGCAGCACCAAAGCCTTGGTTCCTAGGCCCGACGTGAACTCTTAGGACTATAAGAGTAGCGTAAGGTAGGGTGACCCCCGCGCCCTGCGCGGCCGGTGGGGATCCCGCATGCGGACGTGTGACAATAAAGTCTTTTCTCTCTCTCTCTCGATCCACGCGCGTCTCAGCCGTAAGCAGTAAGCAGTAAAACTTGGAGCAGTAAAACGCGGTAAGTTTAAATTAGATTATACTAGTACACTTTAGTTTAAATTGACTCGAGTGAACCTCTAGCGTGCTATCTTGGGAGGAAGATGGGAGAGGAACAACATGAGAGGTGAGGGGGAAATAGAACGGAGGAGTTTACTTGCCAGGAACACCAGTCAGATATCGCCTTTCGCCGACATATGCAACAAAAGGAGCAGATACGCAGACAATTTTTTCTTT
Source organism: Haemaphysalis longicornis (assembly GCA_013339765.2). Classification (NCBI taxonomy): domain Eukaryota; kingdom Metazoa; phylum Arthropoda; class Arachnida; order Ixodida; family Ixodidae; genus Haemaphysalis; species Haemaphysalis longicornis. The sequence continues at coordinate 79,708,769 of CM023449.1, read as the reverse complement.
CACTTCACCCACGATTATTCATTATCATCGTCAGAGAAAGTTGGCTTTCCTGCAGGGCGTATTGGCGTACAGCGGCATCAGTGAGGACACTAGAACTTGGCTTTAAAAGGAGCGACGCGACACGCCACCAATGTCGCTGCTAAAATGACAAAAACTGGACCCTCTGATATAGACACAGCTCTAAGCATGGTCGGCATGGTGTACGAGGGACGTGCGAGAAACAGCTCGTTAAGCAGGAACAAGTCGTGCGAATCGGACCAATCCACAAGTTCTCAAGGAAGAGAAACGAAAGGCTCACTAATTGTTAAAGGTCTACAGCAGATCTTCAACTAACTTCTCCTGTGGTATTTTGACTTCACTTTGCTGCAAACGCTGCAAATACGCTGCAAACGACTAAGGCAATAAAAATTAAGTGAGAAAAACAGGGACAACGACCTTGAAGAAGAGGATGGATGCGGAGAAGTCCTTAGATATCTAGAGGATCGGGAAGCAGGAGATCACAAGGGAAAAATTATTCGATAATACCAAAGGGAGTGCATTGCTTGTTGAAGCCCGGGCGGGTTGCTTGCGGACACGATCTTCATTTCCCCCTCTCTTCTTTGCACGCCATCGTCGTCCCTTTCGTTTGCCGGCACCAATCTGCACCAGCCCCGCTATCTCCCTTTGCTCCTTCATTTGTCTACGCCATCTTCGCAAAGACATGCCATCTTCGCAAAGACCCCCTAAAAAAGCCACAGTTCGCGCCGCGTGTCGTCTTCCGATGGCTGCTCCCACCTGCCCGCTGAAATGATCTCCGTCACGATGGAAGCCCTTTTCCGGCCCACCCATCGGACATCCCTGTTGAAGTCAACGACAGCGAAACCCAGCTCCTTGCCCAGCTCCCGTATGTCTCGGTTTACCGCTACAACTTCCCTTTCCACATGCACCCCTCTCCCAATGATCTCTGGTACTGTGCTCACGACGACCTGCACATGTGGGCACAGCGCCCGAAGTTCCTTCACCCCCTTTTTTAGTTGCTTGCGCACTCCCGTGCCCCTTCCCTGCAGAACGTCCTGGGTTTCTCCTGCGATAATCACTAGGTTCTGACCCTGCATATTTTCCCATATTTTATCCTTTGCCTTTTCTAACAATACCCTGACGCCGTCCGCTATTGCCCGCGCCACCTGGCGGCATTGAAAAAAAAAATCAAACGGCAACAGCAACGAAACGTTCCACTAGATAGGCTCTACGTTCCGCTTGGAACGCTCGCGGAGTAGGGCAACGTGGTTATATAAACATTGTAGTAGGATGCCTCGATCCACGCGGGGGGCGCTGCGAGCGTTCGGAGCGAGCGGACGCACTTCACATCGGCTCCGTGTGGCATGAAGAATTTCGGCGGTCCATCCTGCCCCAACTCGACCGAAAAGGTGCGTGGAGTTTCAGCTCGATCATAGCTCCGATCGGATGAAAGAAGTTTCCAAATCGGTGCATTTTTGGGCATTTTAGGCCCATAGCTCTGAAATAGGCGTGGCGAGTGCGCTAAGCCTAACGGGCCGGCGAGGCCTAGCGACGGCTCCGGCCGCCTCGGTGTGTGCATCGGACCTCATCGCGGGCGAAATGTCGTCGTCGGGACCCTCGACGGACATGGAAGTGACCCCGACGGAGGACCGGAGTGAATTTTTGGACCGCGGCTCGGGCCGCACGGTGATTACGGTGCGTGGCATGCCGATCGACGACTCGTCGCCAGAGAGCCACGCCGGATGGGTGGTTGCGACCCGACGCAGCCGCCCCGCCAAAAGGGATTCGGCCGAGCCCCAGCAGCAGGCCCGGCAGCCCGGTAAGCGTTCCTCCGTTTCTCAACCCACGAGGGCGCAATTTGCTCAAAAAGTGAACGCGGCATTCGCAAGAGCGGCACGCATGCCCAACGTGCCCCTGGGCGAACACAAGGTCGTGGTTAGGCCTCGTGGCGGACTACTGGTCGGGAAATTGGACCCGCTCCAGCTCATCCGAGCGGTGGCCGCCGCGGCCAAGATTGAGTTGAATGCTTTTCGGACGGACACCGTGTGCCCGAACGTTAGCCAGAACATTTTGGTGATTAGTACTCCCAGCGAAGAACGCGCCGGGCTGTACGATCGCGTGCGGGAGATTTCTCTCGGGGGCCGCAGCTACGAGGTGTTTGCCTATAGAGCCGCACCGGAAAACACTGCAAAGGGGGTGATCGACAACATCTCCCAGGCTTATACGCCAGAAGAAATTCAGGAATGTGTGGTGCACGACCACAATCCCACGGCGCTCGCGGCGCACAGGATCGGCGACTCCCGGGCAATAATCGTGCTGTTCCAGGGGGTCAAAGTCCCGTCGCACGTTAACTTTGCGGGCCTGTGGGTGCGGTGCAGGCTCTACAGGCAACACAAGGAAGTGTGCTGGACGTGCGGGCAAATTGGGCACCGCAAAGATGTCTGCCCGCGTCCGGACGCGAAAGTCTGTTTTGCATGTGGCTGGTCCAATCCCGGACCCAACTACGCCAACGAGTGCAAACCCCGATGCAAATTGTGTGGAGGCCCGCACGCGTCGGGCACCGGTAACTGCAGTAACAAGTATAAGACTCCTTTCCTGATCCGCCAGCGCGAGCAAGAGCGCAAAATGGCGGCCGAAAAGGCGGCAAAATCGGCCGGCCAGAAGGCCAAGGTCCGGTTTCCCGGAAAAGAAGAGTTCCCGAAGCTTCGAGAACCGGGACTACGTCACGACAACCGCAGCAAGAGCCGCGAGCGCGGGAAGAGCGGCGAGCGGAGGCGGAGCCAGTCGCGCAACCGGAAGTCGTGGGCTGCGATCGCGACCACGTGCGGCGGCGGCGGTGGCGGCGGCGGCGAACGCGGCGAACGCAGACGCTCCCGCACGCCGGCGAGGAAACAAGCGGATCCGATGACGACCAAGATGTCGCAGCTGGAAGACACGATCAAGCTGCTACAGGACACCATCAAGCAACAGCAAGAGGTGATCAACAAGCTAACGACAGCGCAGCAACCGGTGGTGGCGACCACGTGGTCGTTCGGCGCAACGCCCCAGCCTGCGAGTTTCACGGCGCTGGGCGCCAAACCCCCCGCGACGCGGTCGCCGTCGCCGCCGTCGCCGATGCCGGAGACGCCGAAGGCCAAGCCATCACCCGCCAAGATCCGTAAAAGGGCCGCCGTGCTTGACTCCGACAACGAGGACGAAAGCCCCATGAACGTGACCAGTAACGAGGACGCCCGCCCGCTCGCGGACGACGGTATCAACTATGGAGTGCGAATCCGACAGATCAACAAACGATTAGACAAACACGACCGCGAAATTCGGTCCCTCAACGAGAAGGTCACCCGTCTAGACGAGAGGGTCGGCCGCCTCGAGGTCAGAATGGAGAAGGGCTTTGCCGAGCTCCGCCAAGAAATGTCCGAAATGAAAGAATCATTTGAAGAATTGAAACAATTCATCATGGGCCAAGCCAAATTCGCAGGCCAGGGAGTCCAACAACAGCAGCAGGGAGCCAAGCCCAAACATGGATAAGCGACCCCAAGGTGACAGATTGATCGTGTGGCACTGGAATGCCAACGGCTACCGGTGCCGCAAGGCAGTGCTGCAACAACACATGCGATCGCTAGAGCCGAAGGACTTACCCGACGTTATAGCGGTCCAGGAGACGCACGCAGAAGATCCCAAGATCACGACCCTGCCGGGCTACCGTGCATACGCCCGGCCGCCCAGCGCCCGGACCTGCGGGAAGGGCGCGGCCCAGGGCGTGTGCACGTTCGTCCGAAAGGGCATTACGAGCGTCGATCAAGACAAGATCCTGAATTACAAGGACTCCGCCGTCGAAGCGTGCGTGACGGAGCTGGTAATCGCGGGGAAGAAAGGACGAAACAAGAGGAAGAAGAGCTCGACAACGTTGTACATAGCCCAATGTATATAGTAATCCGCAACACGGGAATCAGCGTTTCAAGGCACTATTGCACAAGGTCCGCGACGCCGCCCACGGCGTTAACGCCGCGGCGGTGATCTGCGGAGACTTTAATGCACCGCACGAAGAATTAGGCTACACTCGCACGACGGTAAAGGGTAGACGTTTTCACCGACCCCAAGCAACCGACGCGCATCGGCACGTCGACTGCCCGGGACACCACCCCCGATCTTGCCTTCGCGCTCCTGCCCCGCGGCGGGACCGCGCGGTGGCGCAACACGGGGTGGAACCTGGGCAGCGACCACTACATTGTCGAAGTGACGATCCCTCTCGGTCACGCACGGGCGGACGACGGGACAACCAAGTGTCTGCGTCAACAGCTCACCGACTGGCACAAATTTCGGGAGGCCGACCTGGGTGAAGTGGACGACGTGGACCGATGGACGGCGAGCCTGGTCGCCGCCGCCAAGGAAGCCACGACCGAAGTGGAAGTACCGGAAGAAACAGACCGAGTGGATCCGCGCCTGGCGCACCTCGTGGAAGCGCGAAGATCGCTGCAACGGCGGTGGAAGCGCCAGCGCCACAACCGCGCGCTGCGCAAGCGGGTGGCGGCTCTCGGTCGCGAGATCGAGCGTTACAGCCGCCAACTGTGCGCGCAGCAGTGGTACGCGCTGTGCAGCGAAGCCGACGGTCAACTCCATCGAGGTGGAACGTGGACGCTCCTGCGCCACCTCATGGACGAGACGAAGAGTCAAAGAACACCAACGGCACCGCATGGCGCAGATCCTTCATGCCGCGGCCACCCAGCTCGGCGAGGAGGAGATGCACCGGCGACTCAACGACCACTACCTGCCGGCCACCCCGCACGAAGACCACCCCGAGTACGACGGCGCCCCCAACCCGGCCCTAGATCGCGAGATCGAAGAATGGGAGGTGCGCCAGGCAACACAGGCTTTGAACTGCCGATCGGCCGCAGGACCCGATAGGGTGACGAACAAGGCGCTGCGTAACATCAGCGACGCCGCGGTGTCGGCCCTGACGAAATACTTCAACGCCTGCTGGGCCAGCGGCCGCCTCCCGCCGCAGTGGAAGACGGCCAAAACGATACTGCTGCCCAAGCCGAACAAGCCGCCGGGGATAGAGGGCCTGCGCCCCATCTCGCTCACGTCCTGCGTGGGCAAGGTGCTGGAGCACGTCCTCAACACCCGGTGGCAGCGCTACCTGGAAGACAACGGCCACTACAGCGACTCCATGCTGGGCTTCCGCTCGCGCCTGGGAACGCAGGACGCGATGCTGTTGCTGCAACGCGAAGTGCTGGAGCCCCCCGGAGGAGTCCCGCAGAAAGACAACCGCGCCGTCCTGGGCCTGGACTTGCAGAGCGCCTTCGATAAAGTGAAGCACTCGGCGGTCCTGGCCCAGGTGGTGAAGCTCAACATGGGAAGACGCACCTACGATTACATACGATCGTTCCTGACCCGACGCACGGCCAGGTTGGAGGTGGGCGGAGACCGACTGGAAGAAAGAGTGCTGGGAAGCGTGGGCACCCCCCAGGGGTCCGTGATCTCTCCGCTCCTCTTCAACCTGGTCATGATCGAGGTGGCCCGGCGCCTGGAGACGCTGGGACCGCGGATAAAATTTTGCATATACGCGGACGACGTGACCATCTGGGCGACCGGCGGCAGCGACGGGGACATCGAGGCCGGTCTCCAGGCGGCGGTGGACGCCGTCGAGGCCGCGCTCGAGGGCACGGGCCTCCGGTGTTCGCCGCAAAAGTCCCAGCTGCTGGTCCTGCCCCCGCCGGGACGCTGGAGGAAACGAGCCGCAGAGGAAGCGGAGCGTAACATCATTGTCAGGGCCGGCGACGGCACGCCCGTCCCGCACGTCCAGGGCCTTCGGGTCCTGGGTATGTACGTGGACGCTCACCGCACCAACGGGACAGCGGCCCGTCACATCGCGACCAAGATCGGGATAGCGACACGCCTGATCAAGCGCGTGGCGTCGCGGTCGCGCGGAGTTCGAGAGGCGAGCCTCCTGCGTATGCTGCAGGCCTTTGCAGTCAGCCACGCAGCGTACGCGGGAGCGTTCCACCGGTGGACCGAGGCGGAACGGCAACGCATAGACGCGGCTATCCGCAAGGCATACGCGGGAGCCCTGGGCCTGCTGAACGGGACCCGGACGTCGGCCTTGCTGTCTCTGGGAGCACACAACACGCTCTCGGAGATCAGCGAGGCCCAGAGGACTGCACAGCTGACGCGCCTGGGCCGCTCCGCGGTCGGGAGGCGCCTCCTGGAACGAGTGGGCCTGACGTCCCCGGAGGAACCGAGCCCCGAGTTGACGCCGCTGAGCGAGGTGACGACCAGGAGACTGGTGGTGTATCCGCTGCCGAGGAACGTGAGCCCGACGGAGAACGTGGAGAGACGAGCGGCGCGCGCCAGGGCGCTGCTCCGCCAGTACGAGAACGACGACGGCGCCGTGTACGTGGACGCCGCCCGTAACAGGAACAGACCGAACACCTACGTGGCGGTGGCAGTGTCCGCGACCACGGGTGAAGTGAGAACCGCGTGTAGCGTGCGCGCCCGAAGCGCGTGCCAGGCCGAGGAGACGGCGATAGCCCTGGCCGCGTGCTCCCCGGGCGTGCGAACAGTACTGAGTGACAGTAAGGCAGCGATCCGTAACTTTGCGCGCGGAGCCGTGTGCGGTGCGGCTGCGCGAGTGTTGCGTGAGGACAAACTCACGACACAGTTAGTGCTAAAGTGGTTCCCGGCCCACGCGGGCAGGGACTTAGTGCCGAACTCCCCGAATCGCAACGAGGAGGCGGACGCCGCGGCCCGTGGTCTCGCCACGTGCCGGACCGCGGCCGCTCCCGCCCCCGAAGAGGCGACGACGACCACGAGTGAAGACGACGAGACGCCGCTGACAGACTACGGCGGTATCCTCGCATGGCATCGGGAACAGAGGCGCGACTTTCCGCCCCCGCACCGGGACCTGACCCGGCGAGAGGCGGTGGGACTGCGCCAACTCCAGACCGAGACGGTGCTAACCCCGGCGCTCGCGCGCCACGTGTGCCCCGAGCTCTTTGCGAGCGAAGTGTGCAGTGTTTGTGCGCGAGCGACGGCCACCCTGGCCCACCTGATGTGGGGTTGTGACGCAGTGTGCGCGGACGGTCAGACGTTACCGCCGCGAGTGAGACAGTGCGTGGGGTCCGCGGACCCGAGTGACCAAAGGAGGGCCGTCCAGAAGCTCGAGGCTGCCCTGGCCCTGCAGAGACGAAAGGGCGACCGCCCGAGTAGTCCGAGCGGGGTAGGGGCACACCAAAGCCTTGGGTCCTAGGCCCGAAGTGAACTCTTAGGACTATAAGAGTAGCGTAAGGTAGGGTGACCCGCGCGCCCTGCGCGGCCGGTGGGGATCCCGCATGCCGGACGTGTGACAATAAAGTCTTTTCTCTCTCTCTCTCGATCCACGCGCGTCTCAGCCGTAAGCAGTAAGCAGTAAAACTTGGAGCAGTAAAACGCGGTAAGTTTAAATTAGATTATACTAGTACACTTTAGTTTAAATTGACTCGAGTGAACCTCTAGCGTGCTATCTTGGGAGGAAGATGGGAGAGGAACAACATGAGAGGTGAGGGGGAAATAGAACGGAGGAGTTTACTTGCCAGGAACACCAGTCAGATATCGCCTTTCGCCGACATATGCAACAAAAGGAGCAGATACGCAGACAATTTTTTCTTTCACTTCACCCACGATTATTCATTATCATCGTCAGAGAAAGTTGGCTTTCCTGCAGGGCGTATTGGCGTACAGCGGCATCAGTGAGGACACTAGAACTTGGCTTTAAAAGGAGCGACGCGACACGCCACCAATGTCGCTGCTAAAATGACAAAAACTGGACCCTCTGATATAGACACAGCTCTAAGCATGGTCGGCATGGTGTACGAGGGACGTGCGAGAAACAGCTCGTTAAGCAGGAACAAGTCGTGCGAATCGGACCAATCCACAAGTTCTCAAGGAAGAGAAACGAAAGGCTCACTAATTGTTAAAGGTCTACAGCAGATCTTCAACTAACTTCTCCTGTGGTATTTTGACTTCACTTTGCTGCAAACGCTGCAAATACGCTGCAAACGACTAAGGCAATAAAAATTAAGTGAGAAAAACAGGGACAACGACCTTGAAGAAGAGGATGGATGCGGAGAAGTCCTTAGATATCTACAGGATCGGGAAGCAGGAGATCACAAGGGAAAAATTATTCGATAATACCAAAGGGAGTGCATTGCTTGTTGAAGCCCGGGCGGGTTGCTTGCGGACAAAAACGCTTATTTCGCGAGCCAGTACAGGAAGAACTATGCGCAGGTTGCGGAAATGAGCCAGAAACCATGCGACATATTGTAACAGAGTGCAAAAGTATCCGTCCAGCCCTCAGTGATGGAGCCATCCAGCTTCCGGAAGCCCTTGGCTTTAGGGTTAGCGGAAAAGTGAATTGGACAGCAGTAGAGGTTAGTAAACGAAGGTTAGAATGTTGGTGGGAAAAGAGCAGAGAACAATCTGGGAAGACAGGCGAACAAAGAAGTGAGACTAGCACAAAAATTTCGTAAAAGTATTTTTTTTTTTATTTTGACATTATTTTTTATTTATTTTGTTTGTATTTTTTGGCGAGGTGATCGTACAGTGGCGTTGTGACTAAGGCCGCTGTGCAACGCCACCCCGTTACAAAGGGGAAGCCGCTAAGCATCATCATCATCATCATAATCATAATCATCATCAGACTTGACTGCACGGAGCCCATAGGCTAAGTGTTATGGCTACTATCCCTAATATCAAGGTCGGTCGCGCATATCCGCAGAGCTGCACCGGGATTTTTCGTTTCGTGCTTGTCCCAATACTCACAAAGTGCTGCATACAGATGAGCACATACCAGAAAAGCTATTGGCAGCACTTGCGCTCGTTTTTTTTTTCGTTTTTATGCGAGGCCCCAAAGTCCCTCAAGGTTGTTTAGATATCACTTCGAGTAGTTCCATTGTTACAAAGCTTACACGACATAAACACGGTGATTGGCCGCGGCTTCTTTTTTTTATTTCTGACCATTCAGTTGTCACCGCGTATACTTGATAGAGTGTTTCCCTCTGAACTCTGCATGGTATCTTCCCCGGGTCTTTTCTGCAAGCTGCCCGTTTTCTGCAAGCTGCACTGGTGCTTCCGAATATACTTTACGTAATACCGGATGTTATCATTTTTCTTCTGATTTGTTAAACTTTAGACATCCTACTTAAAAAGCGTACTGAAAACTTTGTGGCGGAACTTCGGGTAACTACGGTCGCAGCGCCGAAGTTACCGAATGCCTGTCAACGCCCCGGTACGTTGGAGTGAGCGCCGGTTAAGACGAACTCACAGAGACCGTAGAAATTTATTCATATTTCTAGAAAGTCGTCTTAGACGGACATTTTTACGTGGTACACGTTAGAAGAAAACGAAAGTGTTCGTCTTAACCGTTCCAGCCTTGGATTTTTTTATTTCAAGCTAAAATTGTTTTTCTGCATGTTTTCGTACAGCTTTGGGCCTCGGAAGGCAGAAATAAAAAAAATTACGCTAATAGAGGAAGTGTTTATTAATGTACGGCCACAACAGTTAATAAGGTCCTTAGGCAATTAAAATTTTATTTTTTTGTAAAAAAGCAGTTTTTTATTTTTGTCGCAAAACGTACGACATCTCGATCTCACAGAAAAATAGAAAGCTGGCAATCGAAGTATTTACAGATTTGCAGACATTTTGACAAACCGGAATTTTCGTTTTCTCTCCCGCCCTGTAGTCATATCCGGTGTCCACTGAAGCGTCTCCTGTTTCATACGGTCCAGCCCCGCGAAAACTCAACAATGGTGATGTCTATCGCCAGAGGCACCCTTGAACAACCCTCGCACAGAGAACTATCAGTTTTCGTTTTGTTCTTAAGGCGCTAAAATATATTATATGTTGTGTCGTCCAATGACGACGCCACGGCCGAAAGTGTTAAGGATCGTCTGATTGCATTTGCACTGTTCCACAAGGTATTTTCTGTCAGAAGTTTCTTCGAACTGGTTTTCAGCTATATGTGCTTCTCAGTATCTTCCAATTTTCTTGCGTTTCGTTCCATTCTTCTTATTTAGTTCTTTCGTGCATTTTATTTTTCAACAATAATTTCCTGTCTTGACCAATCTTCCATGAGCGGACACGCTCTGCTCCTGGTCTGTGGCCCAACCAGCGCCATCGTCGTCGGCATCGCTGCGTCCAGGATGGCGCTCGTAATTCCACTAGTGCAGATAATATTCAAGCTTTTGCTGCCTTTCCTGGTCGGCTTCGACCACCGGGAAGAACAGTGGCTAACGCGGCGTGGCGCCGTCCGTCTATCCGCACTACGGCGTCTGGGTCCCGTCGACCCAGCGTGCGACCCTCGCGGTCGAGAGGACAAATTCTGCCTGCGTGAGCTGCGGGGTGCACGCCTGGCCGAACGCGAAACGGCACGGAATCGCTTGTGGGGAGAAGAGCGAACTTGGCCGACACAGCAAGCAGCAAAGGAATTCTTATCTCTTCCCGGCTCGTCTATGTGCCCGAAGGTAAGTCTTGGGTTGGACGCGTTGTGGGTGGAAAGAGTAGCGTACATCGTAAGGCTTCCTCAAATTATCCCGGCAAACGTGAGAATTACTGTCACAAATTTGTTATGGCAGTCGCCTTTCATTGGCTATGCACGCTACGCGGATATTTTATGGGATAAATATTCACAAAGCCGTGTTTGCGGCTGCCCCTGTAAGCACTGTTGTATAGTACTTGGTTTCAAACGAGAAGGCTCGGGTTCAGGTCCGACAGTGCGGGGTTCTTTTCTAGCTTTCGGAATTTTTCGGTGATCGTGATTTCGTTAATACTTTTTTTTACTCTGGTTTTTTCTATATCGAGAGATTGACGCACAGGACTTCTAGAATGTGTGGAATTACGTTTAATATAAGTTCTTTTCTGTGTCGTTGGGCTGGGTTAGATTAGGTTTGTTGCAGTTGGGCTGGATTTGGGTAGGTTATGACGCATTCGGACAGGTTACGCGATTCTCGGTGAGGTTATGTTATGGTAGCTTACGTTGGGGCGTAATATTATTCAGCAAACTTTAGGCCAGCCAGATGGAAACTGTCGTGAGAAATTCTCGCGGCTGTCGTGAGATTAGAGGCGGCCTTCAATTTCGAGGGGCAGCCCATTTCTGCAACCTGGAGTATCATTGTTTTGAGATGACCAGCGCGAGATAACAGGAAGTATGAAAAAGAGAGGCGCGGCGAGGCGGAGAGAGAGAGAGAGAGAAAGAGGGAGAGAGAGAACATATTTAATATGCTTCATGTGGCTCAGGGGACGGCTGTAGGTGCTGGTTTGTGCCGGGCAGCGGCATCGGCAGCTCTGACGACCAAGGAGGTTTGTACCTTTAGGTGTAAGGTCCATTGCTTCCCTCCCACTGATCGTAGCAGGAAATTAAGAAAAACGGCCCTTAGGGCATCCTCAGAGAATTTGGGGAACGGTTTCGAGGGCGCCGCGCATAGAAGGCAATCTGGGCAAGGGTGTAATGAAGGGTGGACTCGGTGGTATTAGGGAACGTGTTCGTATGAAGGGGACGCTACATGTGTTCTTGCGAATTGGCAAGAGGCCTCCCGATAATGATATCCGATTCAGAGGCGGCCATTCAAAATTTCGCGAACAGCCGTATTTTGCCACGCATCCAAAATTCTCCGACGCCACACACCCTAGTAGGGCGGGACGAATTGGCTGGACAGGACAAAACACCTCCCAGGGAAAAACCTACACCGTTAAAAAACCCGCCGGAGATGTATCAGGGTTATAGGCATGCAGTAGTAAAGTGTAGCATGCATGCTAATTAGACCACCTCTCGCAAACATGAACGGTATTTATTTATTTATTTATTTATTTATTTATTTACTTATTTATGGCATACTGCCGACACTAGGTCCAAGGAGGGTGGGCGATGCAAGTGAACACATTTCACCAGTAATACACCACTTTACGACAGCACATTTGTGGTGGCTAGGTCATTCCACTCACTGATGGTGCGTGGAAAAAAGAACGCTTGAAAAGGTTAGTTTGTGCGAAGTAAGGAGTAAGGGGACACGCGGGTCGAAAAATCGCCATTTTTTCGAAATATATTGTTTTTTTGTTTTCACTTCCATTATCATCTTTGACTATCCCTCTTTCATGGTAAAAAAAATGAAAACGAAATACGAACGAGAACTTAGTGAAAATCGTGTCTGAATGACTCGCGGTGAGCCTAGAAATCACGCAATCAAGCCGAATTTCGGCCGTCTTAGAGAGTTTTTGCTGCACAGCAGCGCGGCTGGCCGCCATTTCAGTCACTTGAGAGAGGTAGACAAAGCCTTCTTCTCTAAATCAAACCGCTCGCCAGCTTGGTATCTCCGCGTAAAAAATAAAGAAATAATATTTCTTCCCGCTTGTTTTGGGAGCTGCCACTGGGTATTTAAATCACGTGACGCGAAATCGGGACTGCCATTGGCTCTCGCCGCTTGTGAGCCGCCATCGCCCGTGTCGTTCCGTTCGCTACTTCGCGCAATATTTTCTATCGTGTGTTGTTAATCATGAACGGTGAGAAGAAGCATGACTTCTATCGCCGCAAGTCCCGGACATCACTCCCGTACAAGGGAAAGCGGAAGCGGCGCGGCCTTGCGACGATTACGGCCAACGCCGGCACGACCGGCACGGCGAGGCCTAACGGCGACCCGCCTTCAAGCGTTGCGAGCGCGGCTCAACCAGGCGAGGCTGGTTTTATCAGTGACACTATCAGCTATGTAAGCGCATCGGAGAAGAAGTTTCAGCCTTCCAAGTCGGGGAGACAGTCGGCAACGGGAACGGTGCAAGCGCAGTTATCTCCGAAGTCGACGGTCTGAGTGACCTTGTGAGCGGCGCCGTGTGCGCGATGTGCGGGAAGTACGAACTCGTCGTAGTTGAGGTCGCAAACAAGCGGAAGGGCCTCGCATTGGTACTGGAACTCATTTGCAAAAACATGAAGTGCCCTGCAGGAGTGGTTTCTTCTATCTACTCGTCGCAGCGCGCTGCCGCCATCAGCCGCGGAGGACGCAACCCGGAACTCTGCAGGGGAAGTCCCCATGATAGTTTCGCCATCAATGTGAAAGCGGTACTCGCTGCACGCGCGGTTGGCATCGGACACGATCAGCTGTGCAGGTTTTGTGCTATTCTTGGTCTACCAAAACCACTGCACCAAAAGACGTTCCACAACATTGCCACGAAAGTAAAGTTCATGCCACGGCCACAGAAGTCGTCTCTGACAACCATGCTGAAGCAAGGCAAGTAACTCTGTTGCAAACTGGTCAGACTGACGTCAGTGTGATGTTTGATTGTACTTTGCAGAAACGAGGACACAAAAGCCAGAACTGAGTCGGCACTGCCATTCCTCTCGACACTGGTCTCTGCCTGGATTTTGAGGTGTTGTCAAACTACTGTCAAGATTGCAGCCACCCCCAAAAGCTTGATTAGCAAGAGGAGGAAGTGTGGCAAGCCTTTCATGCGCCTGTGTGTGAAAAAAATGTCGACTACTCATCTATGGAGACAGAAGCAGCACTGCGCATCTGGCACAGGACGGTATCGTACAACCTGCAGTTCACTGTAGTGGAGACGGCCACTGCTCTCACGGTGTTGTGGTTCAACAGGGGCCACACTAGCTTTGAGCAAGTTCTCCAAGAACTGGGAATCTTCACTTCAGAAGAACTGGTTAGACTAAGCAGTGCAAGTGACCAGTGGAGGATCAGGCAGACGTCTGCCAGGCTGACTGCTGCGGCTAGGTCCCATCGCCACAGCCTGGTGAAATGGGCCTGTACCGAGGACTCCACCCGCAAGAACCGTGATGGTGCAACTTATGCAGCAGGAGCGTTCTAGTTTTAGTACCTCAATGTGGACATTTCAAACTATATCCCCACCAAGTTTCATGTTGTTTGAACAAGAATTTCTGAATCTGCCAAAGAAATAAACTTTCAATTGCGTTTTTCTCAGTTTGATGTTTTTGTCCGTTTTCTGAGTTTGTGCACACTTATTTTCCCACTTAAAGTTGTTGTATCACGATGAATTTTGCACACATGTTCATTATAACACGTAGAGTGCACAAATCTTGTTCATTATGCAATTTGTGTCCTTAGATATTTCTGACGGTCATAAAACAAAAAAAATTCCCCGCATTTCCCCGAGGGGAAGAATGTGAAAGTGCGAATGCACGAGTTGAATTTGCGCGGTTCGGTAATGTTCGCGAAAGAGAGATCACACACACACACACAACTACAAAGAAAGAAAGATGCATTTATTCACAGACACCTATTTGTGTTGTCGTTGTACTTGATTGCTAGAGCGGATCTCAGCTTTGAAATTTCGTGTCAGTACTCATTTAAGCAGGTGCATTAGCCCTTCTCACGCCCGATTCTTGGCCAATCCCCCCACGTGGGTATGTGCTATGTCAGCGGCCAGGCAGCGCGCGCCCATCTCCGCGTGCGCGGACATCGCCGGTGGACGCACGTTCAGGGTCGCTTAAGTAGTGCATTCGCACTTAAAATATACAGAACAAGAAAAGGCACACTACCAGTCATTTTTTTTCGTGGTGAGGAAAATAAATATAAGGCTTTTTCAGGTAGTTTTGTGCACTCCGCAGATTCTAAGGAACCACCTAGGCTATTTTAAAAGTTTCAGGAAAAATTTTTACTATAAAAGAAAGTGTGCACAAAAAAGCCATTTTTCTGCAAGTCATGCTGCATAACATTTTATCCGGAGCATCTATTCAAAATCTGATTGCATATATGACCAGAGGAGCTCAATCTCTACAAGATGTGAAAATTTCAGCCTCCTAACTTCATTATTAAAAAAAAGTTGTTTGGAGGAGCATGTACCTTAAGTTTGCGGTGCCGGGTACCTTTTGTTGCTACGGGCGATACAAACAGTGAAGGGTCGAGTGCTAATTTGTTACCTACGAGAAGGGAAAGAAAATAAAGTCTGAATTGCTTTCTTCGAAGTTTGAGTAAAGGTAGGTCGTTAAAGGAGCCATGAAGAGAAAATGCAAGTTGGTTTTATTCGAAAGATTTCGTGTTTTATAGTGCCCCCAGCGCTTGTCCGGATACAAACGGTGCTTTATTCACTGAGAAATTCAACAATTTAGGTTAAAATTTTGATTTTCCCGCTCAATCGTGCGTTTTCGTGGTCCCAAGTGACATCACGGGAACCGACCGCTCTGCAGCCTAGAGTACCTTCATTCACGCATCCGCCGTACAGGGTAGAGACACGTAACGCTGGCGCCGCCATGTTCGGTTGCTCGCTCGCCGCCGAAGCAAGTCATTGTGTCAAAACCGCGCTAAAATTATCGCCGCAACGCGGTTTACTGAAGAAGTTTGAATCATATTGTCTGTTTCGCGTTGCTAGGTCTCGTGGGAAACGAAAAGAATAACGCGTTGAGCCCGTTGGCCCAATTGCGGCGGCACGGGACCGTTCAAAGGTTGTCTCCACCCTGTAGCGGTGTTGGTTTGTTCCCGCGTTTCTTTACGTTCCGTAACCTAGATGGCGCCACCATACCGTGGCAAGCGTTTGGTTTATTTTTGCCCGCATTTAAACCTGGCTTGTTTTTGTTCTGGGAGAAAATATTCGTTCCCTGAAACAGTGCTCGCTCGACAAATGGGGTCACGTAAGACACCGTTGCTTGCGTCAATCGGCCAGTGTCGTCTGAGACAACCCCAAGCCCCATAGTGCTGTGCAGCTAAACCAAAGCATGCTGTGCGCAGTACGAACAGCAGAACGCATCAGTACTTCTATGTTTACATGTGCTTTCGTAACTTCCACTGTTTGTCCCATCATTCCTATTGCTTTGTTAAGAATGTGCCCTAAATTTAAGCGCAAATCGCTCGTTCGTCTAGTTTGTAAGCTCTACCTAATTTGCGTCTGCTTCTGCCAGCCTCCGCCAATCGCAGAGCTTAGCCCATGTGACATCACAGGTTCTGTTGCGGGAAATGAGCTGGTGGGTCGCATGACCATTCCCGTTTTTCCTAATTATGTAGCTTATTTGAGCGAAGTTTACGTTAAAAGTGGTGTCAGTATGATTCTAACGAGACAATCTTTTGAATGAACCAAACTTGTGTTTTCTCTTCATGGCTCCTTTAATTTTCATTAGTTCGGTGGGTGAGTCAGTTAGGAAAATTTGTTGTGTATAAACCGCACAGCTTTTCTTTGAATTCGTTCGAGGTTATCAGTGTTAACTTCAGTATACGGATCCCAAACGGTGCATGCGTATTCGAGCTTGGGTCTTATTAATACTACGTAAGCAAAAAGTTTAACGCTAGGCGGGGCACTTTTAAGCTTGTGTTTTAGATAACAAAGCTTTCGGAAGGCAGAAGAGCTGACGTTGTTTTAATCGCGTCGGGCATTAGGGCAGCGGCAGTGCACGGGACCGTGCTCTGTAACCCTGCCTTTTAGTCATTCAGCCAACCTGGCGGGCAGAAGTTTACATGGCTAGATAAAAACCTATTTAATAAAAACATTTGAATGCTTAGGGATTACTGAGGGAATATTTATACATAATTGTATGACGAAGTTTGTTTAACTGAAATCTCATCACCAATAGCAACAGCAACAGCAGCAGCAACAACGAACTATTTATCAAATCATGTAGCTTGAAATGCGCCAATTTTATGTTTTACAGCTAAGCCGCGTTATAACAAACACTGATATAGCGAAATGTCGGCTATAGCGAACTGAATCCGACCTTCCGTTGGTCACGCTTCATTTTAATGACACTTGCTCTTTCATAACGAAAGTGGAACTGTGAGAGCCGCGTGCACTATCGGATATAACCAAGAGAGGTTTTGACCAGTAGGCTGAGAAGCTACTCGGAAAAACTCCCGGCGTCCGAAACTTCAGAAGTAGAAAAGACCCCCTTGTTCGTGGACACTGGGGAAAACTTCATCCTGCTCAGAGCTGTGAATAGCTACCAGACAAAGCTCCCATCCATCCTCGAAAAAATAGGAACCCATGCCTGTTTTGTTAAATGAATTTTGTCCTGTTGTAATTTCCCAATTTCCCGTTTCATACTGTGGTTCCTTGAGTTTGAAATGCCGCAAGGAGAAAGATAAGCGTTACCTTGTTTATATAGTACGTTCGAATATTAAAGTAAAGCGTATTTGTATCAAGGTTTTTTGCGGGAGGCAGATTACCGATTGGTTTGAACCAATTATTAGCTCTACTGTTACAACGAATATCGGGTATAACGAACTAAATTCCTTTCCCGATACTACTTCGTTCTAACGAGGTTCGAAAGTAATATACAGGTGATACTGTTGGTAACCGCTGATTAAAATGATTACAGCGGTGTGGTCACTGAGAGTGGTCTCTCTCGTCTCGATGAGCACAATGTTTCAGGCGGAATAATAACCCGGGGAGGGATCTTTGGTTCTTACGGGAAGACGAGACTAAACAAGACAAAAAAAAATCCGCGCTGTTTGCGCGTAGTTTTTTAGCACGCAAAAACAGGGGATGGTCCAATATGGTCGAAATCAATCTATAGCTCTCATTTGCAACGCTGGCCGTACGTCTCTTCGTCAAGCTAAAATCCAAATATAAAAATTTTTGCCATTGTGGGACGACAGAACCCCTAACGATCTACGCTCATAGCATTGAAAATGTTGGCAGCTAGTGTAGCGTATGTCTCGCGACATTTTCGTTAATGTCGCATTATTAGCTTCTGTATGCCTGAAGTCCAAATGAACCCGTTCTCTGTGTTTTATTACAAATCCCAACCTTGTGGGGTTTACCCTTTCGGCCTTGGTGGTGTCAATTGACGCCTCGCATCAAGTTCCTCTAGCGCACGGATAACGAAATCAAAACTGTTAGTTTTCAGAATCGTTTTTAATGATGCCTATTGCGACAGAAGTCGCTGTTGTTGCGTTTCAGCGGAGCTGAACGCTACAAAGAAGGAGGAGCTCCAGTGAAGACAAAATTACGACATTCTGGCTGAAAAACCTGAGGTCTTAGTTTTATTCCCATGCTTGTAAATCTACAAATACGTGCACTGCGAAGCCCATTTCTTGTTTGTAAGCTCATGTGGTCACACATTTAGGAAAACATGCAGAAAATATGTTTCTACTCAACATAAAATTGTTAATTGCCACATGTACTGATTGTCTCAATAATAAATCGGTTAATACTTGCACTAGCCCCTCTATCTTTAGTTTGTCGGCTTATGGGGCCTAAAATTTAGGAAAACAGATAGAGAAGATTGTTTTCCCCGAAGTATAAAAAATCAGGGCTGAAAAGGTTAAATAGCGTGGACGACAGGGTGTTCCTTGTGGTGTTCCTCGGTTTGCGACATGACTATGTTAGGTCCTATTCGCCCCAAACAAAGGTATGGGAACAGATTGTTGTCTTTATAAGCGTTAATTCACTTTTTCTCGGTTGTTCGATTGAATTAAGGTGCGGCTCCTTACTTCACTGCTAATGCGTAGCCTACATTTGCTACGCATTTGCAACGCTGCAGTTGGACACCACGGTATTTCGAAAGAAATATCTGTCACAAGAGAAACACGCGCAAAGGAACGACATCACGCTATGGTTTGTAGAAACCAAACATCAACGCTAAAATACTCTATCTTCCCTTCGGTGGCGATGCCCGCAGCTCCGTAGCCTCCATCTCCCCGCTAGTCAGTCTGTGGCCCGTTGCTGACCAGTAAACGCCCTCAGGCATTATGAAACTAACTAAAATGGGGCAGAGCTGTGTGGGACGTAGCGGGCGGGTAGGCGTGCTTTTATCGAGCGATCGTATTACTGGTTTGTTACTGACTCGTGCGCGTGCAGTGAAAGAAAAAAGAGCGCTTTGTTTCTTGCGCTGGTAACTAGGCGACGGCAGAGCCGTTGCCGGCGGTAAGAGCGGTGCGACGCAGTCAGATGAGCGATGCGCAGAAATAAAACAAAAAGGACTCGTCACGCGGAAGGTGCACAGTTTTCCATCTTTGCACGTGCAAAGATGGCGGCAGTGGGTAAGCACGTCTTGCAGGTCGCTTCAATAGATGTCGATCGCTTCGTATTTCTAGCCCTATACTATTACAGCCTCATTAAACAAAAACTCTCCGAATGAAATCTAAGGCGGCCGCTCATCGGCTCTAAATCTGCAAAATCAATCTTTGTTCCTCCTCCTCATCCGAATGAAATCAGCCTTCCTGAGAATGTCCTAATTAGAGGTCCCAAAAATCACCGGTGTGAAAACACGTGCGCCGCTTGGATAAGTAAAAATTGTTTTACGAAAATGAAACTTTCACCTGGCGCGATTTTGTGCGGCTCAAATGAATCGTTCGATTCCAACTAAAGCCACCGAAGTACCGCAAAGAATTTATGCTGGTATGAAACTTTACTTTAACCGGCTTACCCGCCGCGGTGGCTCAGTGGCCAAGGCGTTGTGCTGCTGAGCCCTATGACGCGGGCTTGATTCCCGGTCGTGGCGGCCGCTTTTTTGAAGGAGGCGAAAAGCGAAAACGGCCGTGTTTTCGGTATTTCCGAGTAAGTAAAAGATCCCCATGGGGTCAGAATTATTCCGCAGCCCTCCACTACGGCGCGCCTCATCGCCTGTGTAGCGTCGGCGCGTTAAACCCCCATAATCAATCAACCTACTAGAACCGGTTTATGGCATAAGGGAACAGATAAGTTTGTCTATGCGTTAACTGCAATTTAACATGATGAGTCTCTAACTTTAAAGTACAATAACTTCGTGTCCACATTACCAATGTTATCATATTTTTTGTGGTCACGATCACTATCATAATCTTTCTCTTTCCCCCTGTACTTCCAGTTTTTGTGTTCTTTTCAGTAGGACGTGTCTATTGTACGCATATGAGGCGTTACAAGAAGTGATTTGACCGCCTAACACTGCCAGCTCTCTTCCTTTAGGTGTGTGTGTGTGTGTGTGTGTGTGTGTGTGTGTGTGTGTGTGTGTGTGTGTGTGTGTGTGTGTGTGTGTGTGTGTGTGTGTGTGTGTGTGTGTGTGTGTGTGTGTGTGTTTGTGGGAGATTGGGTTGATAATTTAGGCAACTTTCAGTTAGTTTAGTAAGAATCTAACATGTATTTAGCCGAAACTGAAGAACTATTCCATCCGTAAGCTTCAGATAGGATTTAATGAACACTTTTGGAGACAGCGTTCGTCGCATATTGAGTGGGGGGTTCTGAAGTGGCGCTATAAAATGCCCCTTTGTGTTGATTTGCTCCATTCACAGGACCAGCTCGCGCACTGTGATAGACAATTCCTGGACGCTGGAATAAGGACCGTCCGAGACGAGGACTGCCTGAACGGACCACAGCGCGTGGTTGCCGACGGATTCCTAACCCAGAAAGAATGTGACCTCTTGGTCAAATTTGGCGTGAGTTGTTTCTCCGTTTCATGTGAGGTTCGAATCCTGTCGACTGCGCCAGTTATCTTCGTGATGTTCTTTTCCCCGGGGCTTCTCCTCCAAGCCGCAGCAGCGCTGAGGATCTCACCCCGGGTATCCTCAATCGACAAACTCAGCCTCCGATACAAACTGTACATTTATTTACAGACCGGCGGGCGACTAAAAAACAGTACTCGCGCGGAGCCCGAAGACGACGGGCCGAGCTCTCCTGCGCCCGGGCCGCGTCTCTCTTGTCTTCATCCCCTCGTCTTGTCGCTGGGGCCGGGGAAGGGGCAAGAGCGAGTCCTTCGTGGGGGTCCAACCCCATGTGGTGGCGATTTGGCGCATCCGGTGCGGGCAGGCGCGACCTTCCTCGGAATGCGCGACGTTTCCAGGCGCCGCGCGACACGTGCGTTTCATTACCGCACCAGTTGGCGTGCCGAAAAGCCCGACACCTCCACCGCCACTGTGAAACATAACTTTCGGAATGTTTCACATACAACACACGCACATCACACACCCTTTCCACACGTGTACCGTCACTCTTTCACTTGACGACACACAACCAGCGTGGCCAGTGCCCCTTGACCCTGGCTGCAGGTCACCATGACAAAATAGCCACAATCCTCATCTAGCTCATTCAGAGCGATCTTCCTTTAAAAAGCGGTACGCACCGGCCGTCGTCGTCCGAAAACGCCCTTGCCATGCGCCGCACACCCTCACACAACAGTATCAGGGGCCCTCTCCTCCTCGCTTCCTCGCTCGGGAAGGGACCACTGCTGGCTCGTCAGCATGCGTTGCAGCCAAGCTGCACTAGGTGAAGCTGGCTGACGCTTCCTCCCCTTTCTGGCGAACCCTCGGGTTCGGCCGCTTCTGCGCTCGGAGCGCCGTGCTGCCCGACGCACGGTTGGTCAGCGCAAGCAGCAGAGGGCTGCTTAGCGGTCACATTACCGCTGACACTGACTGTCTGTTCAGCTACGCCTGCAGTCCTACCTGCGACTGCCTGGGGTTGCATTACATAAGCAGCCGTACAATGATTTACGCTTTCCTCTTTCGATTCGCTGGAGCTCCCCATGGCGATCACATTTTCGCGACATGACATTTGGGGATCTCCAGAAACAAAAGATGCAGTGTGCGCGACACTAACTGCATCGCATTCCTCGCGCGATTCCCGTCTTTCTGCATCATGCAAAGCAACTGGCCGCTCGCACACGCTCACGGAATGTTCTGTGCCTCCGCATGGTGCGACGACGGGCTCACGCTCAACTGAAGCCAGCCTCAGCCCCTTCAGTACTGCTGCTTTAAGAACTGCGTAGCTCTTCCGCTGCTCCCCCGAGAGTCCAGCTAGGCAACCTCTAGCTCTCACGCTCATGTAGGGAAGAATTACCCCTGCTCGCCATTTTAGCGGAACATCGTAGGAGTCTAGCTTGGCCTCGGCACCAGCGAACCAATGAAGCACAAGCGTTTCCTGTGAGGGCATATCTACGAGCACCCCTTCCAGCATACTCATGCAATGTAATCTCCCATCCATCTCGCTGCACCCTTGTGCTTGCTGCCCGGTCGATGAGGCGGTGGCGTTGTTAGCGCTTCTCAAACGCTCACTCCTTAGGCGTTCCGCTGCTAACTCCGCCTCAGCGATCTTCAATTTCGCCTGCAGTAGGGCCATCTCGTCAGCGAAAGACATGGCTGACCTAATCCTGACGCTCGCTGCCTCGTCAGCACTCACACTCAGCTCACCATGCCTAGCTAACCCCCCCCCATTATCTCAGGGCTGCTCATGAAGCACCCCCTACATGTCATGGTGAGCCACGCACCCAGGATCAAGAGAGGCACTGACCTGCATAGCTCGGTGCCTGTAGAGATGCCGCACCGGTGCAGATGGGGTATCCATTTAGGCGCGGCTCCTTCAGCCGAGGTGTCCCCCAAAACAATGGCCAGCTGATTTCTCGCCTGCCGACAGCTCGCTGCTCCTGCCGCTGCACGCTCAATGGGCTGCCGATGCCTCCACTGACCGCTGGTCAAGCTGCTTCTCCGCCGCTCAGCATGCCGCAGAGATTCCCTCGGTCGCCGTTGAGAAGTCCTTTGAGCGCCGATCGAGCCGCTTCTCCACCTGGACGGCGAGTTCGCTGCTCCCGCCGATCCTGTTCAGCAGGCCGCGACTTCTCCGCCTGCTCCGTCCGTCGAGGGCCTGTCTCGCCCGCCGGCCGGCTGAGTCGTCGCTGTTGAAGATCCTGCCGACTGCGCCAGTTATCTTCGTGATGTTCTTTTCCCCGGGGCTTCTCCTCCAAGCCGCAGCAGCGCTGAGGATCTCACCCCGGGTATCCTCAATCGACAAACTCAGCCTCCGATACAAACTGTACATTTATTTACAGACCGGCGGGCGACTAAAAAACAGTACTCGCGCGGAGCCCGAAGACGGCGGGCCGAGCTCTCCTGCGCCCGGGCCGCGTCTCTCTTGTCTTCATCCCTTCGTCTTGTCGCTGGGGCCGGGGAAGGGGCAAGAGCGAGTCCTTCGTGGGGGTCCAACCCCATGTGGTGGCGATTTGGCGCATCCGGTGCGGGCAGGCGCGACCTTCCTCGGAATGCGCGACGTTTCCAGGCGCCGCGCGACACGTGCGTTTCATTACCGCACCAGTTGGCGTGCCGAAAAGCCCGACAATGTGACAAATGGCTATGCACGTTGTAGGCTTCGCGTGGTAAAAAAGGGTGCCACAAGGGTGTCTAGGAAATGGGTTGCTCAAATTTACCTTAAAGGGGCCATGAAGACAAAATGCAAGTTTGGTTTATTGAAAAGATTGCCTCGTTAGAATAATGCTTGCACCACTTTTAACACCAACTTCGCTCAAATAAGCTGTATAACTAGGAAAAAAGGGAATGGTCATGCAACCCACTAGCTCATTTACCGCAACAGAGCCTATGATGTCATACCAGCCTGCTTTGCGATTGGCGGAGGCCGGAAAAAAAGCAAACGCAAATTAGGCAGAACTTATAGGCTTGCCGAACGAGCTATTTGTATTTAAATTTGGGGCACAATCTTTTTATATCAGTAAGAACAAATAGTGCAAGCTGCGAAAGCGCACGCAAACATAGCAGTACCGACGCGAACTGCTGTTGGTACTGCTGTTGGTACTTCGTTTAGATGCACAGCACTGAGGGTCTTTGGGGTTGTCTCGACGACACTGGCCGATTGAGCAAGCAATGGTGTCTTCCGTGAGCATATTTGTCGAGCTAGCACCATGTTTCACGAAACGATTATTTTCTCCACGAACAAAAACAAGCCAGGTTTAAATACGATCCCAAACAAACATAAGGCAGAAAATGGCTTTCCGCGGTGTGGTGGCAGTAACAGTAACAGTAACTGACTAACAGTAAGCAAGTATCCGCTCCACACCAACTTTAGCTGGAAGACCCGCTCGTATGATGTCATTGCAAACGTCGTTCAAAACCACGTTTTGGCGATAGAATCAAAACTTTAGCTTAAATTGATTAATTTCGCACTCAATAAAGCATAGTTTGCTTCCGGACAATCGCTGGGCTCAGTATAGAACACGAAATCTTCCGAATAAAACAAACTTGTACTTTGTCTTCATGGCCCCTTTAAGTGTGCTTTTCGAAGTTACATCCGACACGGCATATGCGTGTGAACGATTCTTGATCGTCTCTGATCGGAAGCCAAAATATGACGGGCACGTAAGGTGTTTTGCATGCGATTATGAGGGATATTACTAAAACCCCTAAAACGCAAGCGTGATGCAAGTGGACCATAAAGTCATCCTGACTGACATAAGCTTCGCACTGAAGGAATGCTGATTGGTCCTCACTCGCGCAAAATGAAAGCGTAGAAAGGAAAAAGGCAAACGCTTTGTCTTTAGTTTGCGGTGGCGAGTTCATTTCGAGGGCGGGGGGGGGGGGGGGAAGGGGTTTCTGAATAAGGAATAGGGGATAAACATAAAATTTAAACAAGAAATGAATTAAAAGGGACAGACCAAGAACTTGGAGATGTCAAGAGTGTGCTCTACATGAATTATCGTTGGTTTTGTTAATTTTTGTTCAGCGCAATTGCAAGATGGCTGATCATTATGGTGAGAGCAGACATCGGAACCGTGTAAGTTTAGTGCGTAACCTGCACCAGAAGACCATTTTTAATATTCCCATTTATCAGTATTTTGACCCACTTCCATCTACCCTTCCGGACAAATAAAAAACCAACGACCCTCTGCAACCTCCGCCCCCCCCCCCCCCCCCTCTTACGCAAGTGGTCCCACGCCAAATTTGTGCAAAATTTGGGATTACATCGGCTGCTTTAGTTGGCCATGCCTGAACTGCTATTCTCTGAAACCTTCGTCACCCTTTTCTGATAGGAATGAAGCACCCTTCTACCCCCTCCCCCCCAGTTACGCCACTGTGTAGTGAAGGGCCGGTGCAGAGTGGTGGCCAATCCGCCGGTACCAGTGGCGTAACGTTTGCGCAAGAGAAAGCGGCATCGAAGCAGGGGAAGAAGAGCGAGGAAGGAGCTCGGAAGCGGTCGGGCAAGACGACAGCAGGACGACGCCCTCGCGGTGTAGGCCCGAGGTCCGTCACCGGCACTTCCTTCCAAGTTTCCGTGCGTCGCGGTGTAGGCCCGACGACAGCCCTGGACGCCGCCGGGAGAAGCTGGGGTCCTGCCCAAGAGTGAGCGGTGTGTCGGTGACGTGGAGCGCGGGCAGCGAGGCCTCGCCGTGGCGCAGGCCTAAGCCCTTCCATCCCGCCGCTAGCCATCGGCCACCGTCACATGCTTGTCCAGCGTGACACCTCTAAAACGACTCTAGTAACCTCCCCGTGGCCAGCCAAGGAACCGCGTCTCGCGAGTCGTCGCATCCAGACCATCTCGTCTCGGCGATCGCCGTCTGTGAGCATACGACTCCCTTCATGACTTGGTCCGCCGTCATCCGCACCTTCGTGTTTCCGCTGTAGCCCATCTGTGTGCTGCAGTGTCTATTCCGGTTTTGTACGTTATCTAGCTAATATATATGTTGTGTGTGCGGGTGCGAGAACGCAGTAGACCAGTCTCGTGACTCTCTACGCGGTACCGGCCCAACATTCATTACAAAAGTGGCGAGCCTGCAGGATCCGCATTTTAGCATCTGTAGAGAGGAGCTTACTACTGTTCTTCGCTTTCGCCGACACCAAAATGTACATAGCCGGACTGGAAAAAATAATGAAAGGCCGGACAGGAGCTAGGACTTGACTGGGCGAAGAGCTTCGGAACTACTTCGACACCGAGCCGCGAGAAACTTAAAGCGGAGTTAGCTCTGAACAGAGAGGCCAGGCGACTTGGTGTCGATATTGCTGTATTAAGGACAAAGTGGTTTGCCCAAAGAAGAGATCGCGAGGCAATATGAGCAAAAGAAGGATGGAAGAGGAAAGAGGAGGCACTCAAAGGAGTATGAGAAGAGGAAGGACGAGGATGAACGAAGGATAGCCGCCCTCAAGAAGCAGATCGCCGCTCTGGAAATCGCGCAGATGTCTCGTTCGTCCTAACGACTATCCTCTTCCCCCGTACATGTGCCAGGCTCCCAACCTAGCCACCCAGTGCCTGTTCAAAGAGAGCTTGACTTACAGGCACCTGACACCAATGACATTAACGCAGAATGTCCTGAGGAAGATGAGCCCCAGGGTTCACTTAGTCTCGAAGCGTGTTCAAATAACGTCCGGGAAGTCATTATTCCAAAAGAACGCCAAGGTGTCAGTGAGGTGTTTTCGCACTTACAAAGGCTACCGCAGAAAAGAAAGAGCCGCAAGAAGACTGCGATGAACTCAGCCACGAAAGCATCGAAAACATCCGTCTGGACTCCGCATAGCCGCGTATCCCAAGAGCAAGATTGTCAAGGGCGTTTTAAGCATTGCAAGACTCGACGTTTGCCTAAGCTGAGTCGCAAAAGCGAATGCCATGTGATGCGCCACGGTAAGAGATTTTAAATCGGCTCATTATTTCGTAGGAGTGTAAGGATGTGCAACCTTTACACAGGATCAACCGCCGCTTTCGGGATACCCCTGCAATGACACTCAGCGTAGAGCCACTCCAACCAAGCAAGTGCGCAAGCGGGGGTAAAACGACACGTAAGCGGAGGAGAAAGCTACAAAGGCGCGAGCAGCGTAATACGTCTCAAACAGTTCCAGGCGGCCCTTTTTCTACTCGATTGTCTGTAACCACAACACCCTACTAAGAGGCGCAGGAACAGAGACCAGTTGGTCTTCCATAGCAGAGGGTCGTGCTGCCCGACGCGGAAGAGCGGCCGAGTTTTCAGGCAACCGTAGGCTTTTCTGGCGTACACACATGCCTGGACCTGGAAATATGACTCTGAACAAGGATTTCAGGCTGTACATAGCTCCGTGTGCTATCTTTTTTGAACTGTTTTCTTGTGAACTGTTTTTTTGTGTGAACTGTTTTCATTTCTACGAACTCGAACGAAGTGACTGTGCTGTATGACTCTGCTACATGGATTAGTTTTCGACCGTCTCTTCGATACGACTGGCCTTCACCCGCAGCGTCTCCAGAATAGTTCTCCTAAGAACTTTCTGAAGAGGGGGGTAGTGTAGTAAGGGCCGGTGCAGAGTTGTGGCCAATCCGCCGGTTACCAGTGGCGTAACGTTTCGCCAAGAGAAAAGCGGCATCGAAGAAGGGGAAGAAGACGAGGAAGGAGCTCGGAAGCGGTCTGGCAAGACGACAGCATGGACGGCGCCCCTCGCGGTGTAGGCCCGAGGTCCGTCACCGGCACTTCCTTCCAAGTTTCCGTGCGTCGCGGTGTATACGCCCGACGACAGCCCTGGACGCGCCGGAGAAGCTGGGGTCCTGCCCAAGAGTGAGCGGTGTGTCGGTGACGTGGAGCGCGGGCAGCGAGGCCTCGCCGGGCGCAGGCCTAAGCCATTCCATCCCGCCGCTAGCCATCGGCCACCGTCACATGGTTGTCCAGCGAGACACCTCTACAACGACTCTAGTAACCTACCCCGTGGCCAGCCAAGGAACCGCGTCTCGCGAGTCGTCGCATTCAGACCATCTCGTCTCGGCGATCGCCGTCTGTGAGCATATGACTCCCTTCATGACTTTGTCGTCCCCCGTCATCTGCACCTTCGTGTTTCCGCGTGTAGTCCATCTGTGTGCTGGAGTGTCTATTCTGGCTTTGTACATTATCTAGCTAATATATATGTTGTGTGTGCGTGTGCAAGAGCGCAGTAGTCCAGTCTCGTGACTCTCTATGCGGTCCGGCCCAACATTCATGACACACTGGTCTCAGGCAAATTTGTGAAAAATCTCACTAAATCGGCTGGTTTAGCTGGTCGTAACAGAGCTTCTATGTTTGGAAACCCTCATCCAGAAACATTCGTCATAAAGCCTAGATTTAATCTTGCGAGCTGTAACTGCCCATTTGGCTTCCTATAATGTTTTAAGGTTTTATTTTTCAAGCGCACCAAATGCATTTCTCGCTTCTTACCTGATATTTGTAATACGCTCAAGGAAAATAAATTTGATTTGATTTGATTTGATTACTTCCAGGAGGAAGGAAGCGCCGGCAATGGCCATTTTGGCAAACCTAGTCCGATGACCAAAAAAGAGCTTTATACTGGCTACCGACTTGCCGACGTCATTCAGGTAAATGAACAGCGCAGAGCGAAGTACGCTTTCCTGCGGAAGCATTTTGTTAGGTGTAAGGAATGCCTTTTTGTTTTGGGTGCCGATCTAGAAGGTGCTGCGACTGCCAATCATCCATGTTATCAGATGTATTTCCGTCTGTTAACGGCACCCTAGCGTGTCTTCGGTATTTTGAGTTAACAACGAAAGGCCGCCGTACGGTAGATTACACTCGTCACTGCGACCATTTTAGGGTAGCCATTTTGGTAACTTAGGTAACAACCAGGCCAGCCTTAAATCGCTGTTATACAGCCAATTAACAGGGAGATTGAGGTGAAGGAGAGTGTTAATAGAGTGTTTCAACTAGCATAGCACGTAGCGTACGGTACTCTAGCTGAGGCGGGTACCGCGGCTCGACTCCCCATGCACGCGTACGTTCGTTCCGGAGACGTGCGGCCCGCCACGCCGTGCCCCCGCGCGCATGCCCAGCCGGATCCCGGTACCCGCCACAGCTAGCGTACAGTACGCTAACCGCTATGATATATAATGCTAAATGAAACTCTCTGTTAATTAGTTGAGAAGAAACTGCGAATATATAAATTGCAGTACTGGTCACACCCACTGCTGCAAGCACACTTGAAAACTTCTGGTCATCTCGAATACAAGAGGCTAATGTTGGGCCGAACATGCTCGGACTAGCGCCCTCGGTTAACAGTACACATGCTATAAAACAGCGGGCATGTTTCTAGGGTTACTACAGTGCTTGCAGCATGTAACAGTTTTCTCCGATTCCCAGCGGAAAAAACATAGGCCAGATAGAATTTGCGACGGGCCTCGAAATAATCCAAAAGGGTAGTCGGCCGGGTACTATAAAGCAACTATAGGCTCCACATTCACCTTTTGATTTCTGAAGTCTTGATAATGCTTTTGCATCTAGTGAATGCTGGAAATGGGTTTATTAATATTTGAAGCCGGTTTACTCACTTTCACGCAGATAGGGCTTCGTAATTCTTCTTTCTTGGGGAGTATCCCTTTTTCCCAGCGAAATTTTGTCGCACTGTTTTTCCTTTTTAGCTCGCTGTTCTTGCTCGCTGCTTTCGTACCTATATTTTAGTATGCTCGTATGTATTCCCTCTTGCACTTTTTCTCTCATCTGCACTTCTTTCTCGCTTGCAATTTTTGTGTCATATAACCATATCCTCACTATGTAATGGTCTCACCAGCCCTCGGTATAATATATACACTAAAAACAAACAAACAAATGAACGAACGAACGAACAAACAAATAAATAAAGAAATTATATTTTAATGATTGAATAAATGAATCAAGAAATAATAAATCAATAAATAAAAATAAATAAATAAATAAATAAATAAATAATAAATAAATAAATAAATAAATAAATAAATAAATAAATAAATAAATAAATAAGACATGCACACCTACACAATCCTGCCGACTGGGATAATTAAATGGGCCCAGGCATGGTGAGTTGACAAAATGGCCGCTGAGAGGATGAAGCTAAATGGGCCTTTCTTATTCTTTAAAATGAGTAGCAGCTTGTCATGTGCTAAAGATCCCCAGGTGGTCAAAATTAATCCGGAGCCGTCCACTACGGCGCACCTCATCGCTTGTGAAGTGCCGGCGCGTCGAACACCACAATCAATCACTCAAGCTTGGCATGTTCCATACTTTGTTGCCCATACGCCGTGAGATGATCCTGTCGAGGATGCAACTTGAATTGGCGCCAGCACAGTCAGGTGATAAAATGGCTGTTCCCAGGAAGAAGCAGTTAAACAAATATTTTCGTTCTTTAAGTTGTAGATCTTGGCATGCTTGGGACTGTGCTGCGCATGCGCAGTTACAGCGTCCTGTAGACTGCCCCACTTGAATTGGCAGCCAAGTAATAAGACGGTTGTTGCCAAAGGGAGGAGCTGAAAAAGTCTATCTCAACGCAACAGTGGGCGCAGTGGCTAACTGAGACGAGGAAACAGCGGAAAACAGCGAGAACCCGCGACTCTGAGACACCTGATTGGTGGGGGTGTGAAAGTGCTGTGCGAGATGGGGGACTTTAGTGCCGTGCCCGACGGCAACGTATCCGCCCGAAGTGCGCGACTGTGTGAACTCTACCGAGCTCCACATCAACGACGGGCCATCCAGCGGCTCTGAGGCGGCCCTGGCCAAGCAAAGGCCGAAAGGGGGGCCCCGCGACTGCCGGTCCCTCCCGACACGGGAGCGATCGGACCGACCGGGGACCTCGAGTAGTCCGAGCGACGGCCGGGCACAAGCCTTGAGGTCTAAGGCCCGAGTCTTAGGACTGAATAGCCTAGACTGATAGACAGGGGACGAGGCCGAGCCCTGCGTGGCCGGACCGAGTCTCTGCATGCCGGATGTGAA
The DNA here is from genome assembly GCA_013339765.2 of Haemaphysalis longicornis. Taxonomy (NCBI): domain Eukaryota; kingdom Metazoa; phylum Arthropoda; class Arachnida; order Ixodida; family Ixodidae; genus Haemaphysalis; species Haemaphysalis longicornis. Next base: position 79,678,429 of record CM023449.1, on the reverse strand, counting down.
TCAAGTAAAGTCTTCTCTTCTCTCTCTCTCCTCTCTCTCCTCTCTCTCTCTTCTCTCTCTCTCTCTCTCCAACTAATCGTATTAGGAACTATGAAATAATTTGCCAAAAGGGCGACCATTGTCGACGTGTTTGAATTACCACATCATGTCGCTGTAAATCGTCAAACAGACTTTTGTTTTGTTTCACCCTGACTTGGTGGTTTCACATTACCATTAACCCCGACGCTTAGGTCCACTTTGCAGGGCTACTACATTTCTCTCGTCTGGCCGGTGACTAGCTCTTTAACTCACTGGTAAAGTGGTAAAGTACACCTACCCTTCAATGAACACAGTCCTATGTTCTCCACTCCGACCAGTAGGAGTTTTTCTTCCGGTGCCATTTGTAGAGACAAACATACACTATCTCCGTAGTCGTAATTTGGTAGATGTGAGCTTCGTATTAGAACAATTCTCGCTCTTCAACATAGGGAACCTTTCTACCCTGAACAACCAATTTTTGTGTGTGGGATAATTGTGCATTCCGTCTATCTTATTATTCGAATCTGAATTTTCGGGTTTGATCAAATAAGCAGCGACTATTTTGGACTGCCGGAACATGTGTTAGCCTTTTTTTAGCTACCATGAATATTTACATCCTAGATAACCGCATTAAATTATCAATATTTCGCATTTGCTGTGATTGTACGCAAATTCTCGTCCTGTCGACTTGGTTCGCGAGATGTTCACCTAGAAATTATGGACAAACTATTGCACAGTCAAAGTCTGTGAGCTAGCAGCTTTGACGCTCCACCAATATGATAGAACGTTCTCAGTTTATTGCGGCTCCTTGTGACGGGCATGTTAAATTTTTGCGTGAGCAGTAATGGGGCACGTGGGCAAAATTTGTGCGTCACTTTGCGTCTCTCACATTGCGTCAACAGAGCGAGCGATAGAAGGGCGCAGAACGAGAAAGGGGAGGGAGCGCGTGTATAAAACGAATAAAGCTGCCTCAGATAATGGAGACAGCGAGGTTGCCAGGGGGCGTCAGTCGAAGCGTGGTTTGGAACCTGCCTCTGCTGAGGATCCAGTCTGATCGCATGGCTTTATAGTGGAGATAGCGAGGTTGCCAGGGGGGCGTCAGTGGAAGCGCGGTTTGGAACCTGCCTCTGCTGAGGATCCAGTCGATTCGCATGACTTTATCGTGGAAACAGCGAGGTTGCCAGGGGGGAATCAGTGGAAGCGTGGGTTTGGAACCTTCCTCTGTTGAGGATACCGCTGATCGCACGGCATCTCGACGGGGTTGTGACTCCCGCAACCGCATGTACGCACTGTTGAATCGAGTCGGCAGGTAGTGCAGACGCCATAGGGAGAAGGAATGGGAATAATGGCGACAAAAAGGTGATACAGAAGGTCTACAAAAAGAGCGGCAGGCAACCACTGCCGCTGCCAAACCGAGCAAATATCAGCACTGAGACCGTTTTAGCACTAATCGCGGTTGACATAATGTGCGAAGGACTTGCGAGAAACGTCGAATTTGGACTTATCAAGATGGAGCAAGGCGTACGCATTGAGCTGAGCCTTAAGTTTGAGAGGGAAAGAGACGAGAGGCTAACGCATTCTTTCAGACCAACCAATAAAGTTTAATTTTTGTTGCACCGGGAAGGAAGACCCCAGAGGAGTCACCGTTGTTTGCAGTGCCATCACGAGGAGCGCTGGGTACGTGACATAAGGCTGTACGTATGCACACCCCTGTTTTTTTAACAACATCGTTGGAGCGTCGACCCCAGAGTGGGTCAGTGCCTTAATAAGCAACAAGCCGACCACATTAGGCGTGCGTGCAGAACCCTCACGCCAGTGCAAGCATCCTATACGAGATTGTGCCCTCATAGGTGACACAGCCAGTCGCACTGTCCTCTGTCTGCATAATTGTTATTTGTATTATTACAGTAAGCGTTAACTCGGCTATTTAAATTACCACGTCGACACGCAAAGTGTCGCTTTACTCCATTACTTAAAGACGCTGAAACCTTTTGCATGTGTACCCTTGCAAAGGGCCTGATCTAATCTGCTGGCTATCATTGTCCGTCGTCACGTTTATCTGCAGTCCTGGTGGGTTACTAATTAGCTCTGTAGTCGATTAATGAACATTTATGAAGCTGTTGAATGAGAGTGGTCGCCGAGTCCTGGAATCCCTGGCACGTTCGGATGGACGTCGGCAACTAAACCTTTAGATGACCGTAGGTGGTCATCAGGTCTTTTCACAGCTCTGAGAGGGGGAGAGGAAAAGGGAAAGGTTACGGTTTTGAGTACACCCAAGGGTGATGTGGTGGAGGGTGCCTGTGTGAGAGCAACAATGACATTCGTATCGGTTTGGGGTGGAGCCAGTGGGGTGAGGGAAGATGTAACTTTGAAGCGAGGGGAAGGGTTGCGTCTTCTTTGGGACGTTTTGTGTGACGGGAAGGATAATGTGTTCGTCTGGATCTGTAATACTACGTGATGTCTTGAAGAGTGTGTCAGGGAACAAACACGTGTTAAGGACATTATTAGAAATTAAGAAGGAATGTATGCGGACCGGGCACGTAATGCGGAGGCAAGATTTAAGGGTAGCAGAGTGGATCCCTAGAGAAGGCAAGCGTTGCAGGGGGCGGAAGAAAGTTAGATGGGGCAGATGAGATCAAGAATTTGCGGGGATAAATTGGTCACAGTTGGCACAGGACCGTGATAATTGGAGATATTTGGGAGAGGCCTTTGCCCTACAGTGCGCGTAGATAGGGCTGATGATGATCATGATGACGATTATGATCTCTTCCAATGCGGCCGAGGAAGGAAACAGGTCAGCTATCTTGCTTACCCGTGTAACCATTGCTCCGTTACAGAGATTGCACAGCTCGTCTGACAATGAAACGGTCATACGGCTGATCCTGGCGGCTTCCGACAGGGCGCGGCTGTTCACCGAGGCTTACTTCCGGCTCAAGAAGAGGCTTTACATGCACCTCGTGCAAGTTAACTGGCAGAACTTGCCTTCCAAGGTGAGAGTCCGGGGTAAAACCGCATGCCAATCAATGGCTATTGCAAACACGCGCGAGGTTCGCGACTTCTACTCCCCTTGGCACCACTAGGGGAGTAGAAGTCACGAACTTCCACTCTGTGTAGACCTGGGAGTGCACTTACACAGTTTTCCCTGTAAGACATTCGCTGACCGTGTGAACTTCACTATTAGCTACGCTCGCCTTCGGGTGTCAAAATTGTTCACACAGTCCCCTCACTCTCTCCAATGATGGTGGTTAAACCCAATTTATGGGCTTTTAAAGAGGGATGGGGAGAAGAGGCCCGAAATCCGCTCACGGGCATCCAGGTGCCGTGGACGGGGTCTCGGCTCTGCCTACCAACAGGAGCTGGTCCTCAAGTAAAGGGCAGTCCACGATAAGCCTTCGAAGCTTAGGACGGAGTCAAGAAGTTAAGGGGATGGTTATGGTTGTGGTGACTTCTGTTTGTGCTGGCCTTAAATCGACGGAGGACGAGCGCCGGGCCGAGGAAACCGGGCCGGGCGGGTATAATGAAGGAAATAGATGTTGCCGCTTACAAGGATCCGGTTCGTATTTTCCAAAGCGCAGATTCCACCACAACCGGACCGACAGAGCCACAAGATACACGCCGATAACTGCCAGTTCCAGGACAACGCCAGCTGCCCGGAGCTGAACCAGGAGTTTAAGTGGCGAAATTTCACCGCAGCTTTGTACCTGAACGACGACGCCCACGGCGGAGAAATAGTGTTCGCCACAACGCCCCGCACCAAGATTAGGGTGCGTACAAGCCACTCTTTACATTGACGTAGCCGCTGTGCTAGAGGGCACACACATGCAAGGCAGCAAAAATAGCTTGAAGGATGTAAACTGCAGAGGTTTCAATGTTGCATGATATGGCAGCAAGCAGAAATGCTGTAGTTGTCGATGCTCGAAGAATCAAAAAAGAAAGGAGGCAGGTTGGTAGAACTTGGAGGAAAATTTAAATATTCTTCACCCAACTTACTATTCAGGAGGTGGAGCGTGGCCTATCCACCACACAATAAGCGGCCGATGGTGACATGGTAATCATCGCGAACTTCCATCCTATTGGGGACAATGACGGTGCTTCGTGACTGACGTATATTGCCGCGGTATTCTGAATTCCTTCCCCACTCGAGCCTCCAGTCGCGAAGACCCTTGGAAACGATTTTTGCTTGTAAATGCATTGCGGTATCCTCCACTCAGCTGAGCCGAGGAAACACATGGAGTGGGGGACAGACTGACTACGCCCATTAGTCATGACCGGACACCCACTTCAAGCAGGTCATTGACGTTCCACCATAGTCATTGCAATATCATCTGCCACTATAATCACTGTAACCCCACTTAAGTTCCGAGTCATGCCCACCTCTCATGTAATGTTCCGTCGGACTGTTGAAGAAAAAGTTAGAAAAAATAAATAACCGAAAAATAGGCAAATATTTCGCGCGCAACTCTTTTAAAACCAAAACTTTGAGGGGTAAAGTTGTGTTTACGCACATCCATCAAACCTATCTACGTTCTCATCATTTCAGCCATTCCCATTATTTGTTAGTCGAAACGATGTTGGCAATAATTAGGGACGTATGTAGGCTCGTGCAGGCAAATTTTAGAGCGACAGCTCTACAACGCCATGTCTGGTCATTCATGGCGTCGCAGTGATGTTCAGCCGCCGGAACACTGGTGTAAAGTCACGCCACATAATCCACTGCGTGGCGAGACGTCAGAGCCTCGCCGCTACGGTGTCACGTGACTAGACGAGGGTTCAGCGGCTGATTCAGTCTCGCCATAGATGGAGCGCAGCTTGGCCTCCAAGGCGGGCTCCGTCGCCTCCGTCATGCGTGGTATCGTGATGAAGAGCAGCCAGCAAAAGTTGCTGCCTTGGTGATGACAAGAAGCCGAGGGCAAACTTAACTAATTTAGTGCATAACAAAAGATCAGCCGAAGTAATACAGAGATAATACCATTCCGGGTGAGGTTACAGAGGGAACTCGACAGGGCAACAGCATGGATTTACTGCTGCAACACGAATGGAACTTTCCAACGATAGAGCGGGTTTTGTACACAGAAGCCGTAACGGCTGCGCGGCTTTCAGTGCCGCTGTGCACACGACCTCGAAATATTACTGACACACAGCGCTCTGTCCGAGTTCGTGAGGCCGGCAGTGCCGGCGCTCGCTGAGTCTGAGAGAGGGTGGAGAGGAAATCTCGGCGGCGGCGTCTGCTTCGCAGGGCATCGTCTCGACACCAAGAACGGCTTGTTTGGTATTTGGCAGCTGCCGAGGTTGAGTCATCGACAGTGAGGCGCTCGTGTGCCGGCCGTTCCCCGGCAAAGTGTAACCTGTTCAAGGCAATTTTCTTAACGCAGCACTGGAGCACTCTGCAATACTTGCAGCACGCGCGAGCATAGTAGCGGCGCACTGAATCGTAACAGTGCGGCCTAGCGGAAAAGAGTCATCCAGTAGGGCAGCTTTCATGAAACCCTGTGCGCATAGCTTTTGCAAAATCAAGCCGAACAGACCTTTCTTTCGTGATAACTAAGTTTACAAGGGTTAACTGACGTATGTGTTTGCTCGTAGCGGGGCAAACGTCGCATTTTGTGACAAAAAGTGACGAGTTCTCCGGTCACGGCGATGTCGCAGGCCATCATCCGGCCCAAGTGCGGCCGAATGGTGTCCATCAACAGCCGGAACCCGCACGGCGTGTTGCCCGTTTTCTCCGGCCGACGCTGCTCAGTGCTCGTGTGGATGACGCACACGAAGGAGCAGCAAGAGCCCGGACGGCCGCAATGGGAGGAACAGCTGAACTACACCTCCGAGAAGAGCTTCGATCCGATTCCTGGACTGTATGAATAAATTTAGATGATCTCTACAGTTCAGTAGGTTGTTCGGAATATTAGGAAGGCGTTGCTGCAAATATACTTCTTGGAGTTTCGTTCCTACGAGTTTCACTTCCTCAAAAAATATTAGCATTGTCATGTGCCGCACTTCCCGTTGTCTGGTTGAAGAAAAAAAGCGCGAGGAAGAGACAAGGACATAGTGAAAACGACGAGGACTGCGAATTTTAACGCTTAATGCGACAGCATGGCCTCTGTCATGTTGTCTGACAAACTAAAATTTGTACGCATGAGCAGGCGAGTACCAGGTTGTACGGTTATATATATATATATATATATATATATATATATCGCTCGTTCGCAATAAAACCTTTTGGAAGTTCAGTGCAGTACTCGTCGCCCTCACTCTGTTCTTGTGTCTTTTTTGCGCTGTTTACCTTGTCCTCCGTCCGTCCGTCCGTCCGTCTGTCTGTCCGTCTGCCCGTCCGTCTGCCCGTCGGTACGTCCATCTGTCTCTCCGTCTGTCTGTCATACGGTCTGTCTGTCTGTCTGTCTGTCTTTCTGTCGGCAGATATCGCCGGTCCATGAAGGCCGCTTGGACGCTTTTCATCAGTTGTGGTAGCAAAACGGCATCTTGCCGACCTCAGTGCCTGATGTGGCTTTAATTGCATGGGGATGGATTTGAAAGACACATAGGAAAGTGCTTTATTTTATTCCCGCAAGCTCTTACTTTAGATGGACAATTTCATTCATCGTTCCGCATTTCTTCGCAAAATAAAATTGCTTCGATAAATACATAAGCCGTACAGCGCGGTTACTGGAAGTTGGAGTAAGTGTCGAAGGTGTCCAGGAAGCTCAGGGCAAGGTCGTAGCAGAAGGCGTACTGTTCCTGCAAAATTCACAACGGTGAAAGGTGAGTAGATCAGTATTGCTGGGTACACTGACAATACCGTACGTTTTCTCGATAGAAAATATCCAACTTTTATCATCCAACTCTTAAAGTCGAAGATTCCTTACGTTTACACTGAGTTTTTTCACTTATTTCTTTCTATAACTGTACACCCTTCAGTGTTAGCACCTTAGGGACAAAACCCTTCCACGTTTTTTCCCCGGAGCTCCGCTCAAAACTGACACTGTCACTGGAGGTTGTCGTAATTTGAATTTGACAGCGCTGATACTCGTGCGACGTAGCTCAGTGTTCCAGGGTAATTGAAGAAAGCGGCGACAATGAAGGCTGGCGTTGATCACGTTGAGAGAGCGCTTCGAGACATCATTCAGGCGCTATCTAGTTGTACACTCAGAAATGATATATGTAAATTTCAGCAACTGATAAAACGCTGCTGGGTACATTGTTCTACCGCAATGGGACGGAACCCAGGAAAAGAAAAACATGGCACGAACGCTAGACTTCCACTGAGATTTTTTACTAGACGCACACATAGACGCTACCTCGTCGGCGCATGCGCCAATGAAAGGACCAAAGAGAACTTATTCATTTTACACGAATGTGAGTTAATCTGTGATTCAGAAACCGCACTTCTTTTTTGAACAATGCCGCGGAAGGGGTGCAGATACATGCGTCGCCTCCTTCGCCATTACGGTATGCCTCACAAATTTCTCGTTCGCGTTAGCGGCTCGAGCTGCGCAAGACCTGTGTTTTAGTGTGCAGCACTTTGGCGCCACTACTGCAGTTTGACGGCGGCGTTGGCCTCGTTACCAGGCGAACGAAGGGAGAACCGATGATAATAATAAAACGGCGGAGGAGGGTTGCGAAAGTGTGAGGGGGAGGGCAATATGCCTAAGCGGTGAGAGACGCTCCCCGGCGGCGACGCATGGCGGAAGTGTGAGGTGGAAGCAGTGAGACATGCTGGGCGGTGGCGGCTTTCTGTGAGATGATGCCATTGCAACGCGTGCCGTCGTGCGCGCGACGATGATGCGTTGACTTCCTGAGACACAGTTCGCGGTCCCTTCCCGAGACGTAGATTGCGATCGCTTCCTGAGACGCAGTTCGCGCCGCCGACGCAGCGGCTTACCATCGCTCACATTATCACGAGAGGCTCCGGCACGATTTACAATAACATTCTCGGAAGAGGCGAGACGTTGCGTGATAATGACAGAGTAGCGCGCGCCGCCGTGAGTTCGCTCATCCCACGATCACTTCCTGATACACAGCAGCTATGCACCGTGACAGACCACACTGCAGTTCACGCTGCGCAATAATTTCGCATTAGGGAGAATAGTCACCGTCAGCCATTTTTTTGTACGCTGGAGCGCACTTGCACCTGCGACAATGATCGGCCAAGTGCTCCCCTCCCATTACAGATCAAGGACTTTGACCTGTTTAAATAGCTACTCATGGCGCCCGGAATTGTATAATGTGCTTAAGGGTTTTTCCTTTTCTCTTTGTTTTTCCCTTTCGCTGTGTTGCTTGGTTTCTGTCTTTCTAGTCTTCATTGTTCTCAGTGAAGGCGGAGTGCCAGAGTGTTGCTGCATACTCACATTATATTAATTTATAGCTGCATAGCTCTTTGCCGTTGTTTGAATGGGACTTGTATATATGTGTGCACCATTGTACTGCTGTGATGCATGGTTCGTCAAGCACTTCACACACTGATTAGGTCGCAATGTGAAGCATGTAGCGTGTCCGGCCATGAATTGTTGTTTTTATGCATTTTGACTCATTTATTTTTGTATCGGTCTTGTATATAGTTGTGTAGCTGGAACCCCCCCCCCCCCCCTACTCTTGTATTTTGTATTAGACTGCCACATTGTACCAACTCTCACGTAATGCCTCCTCCTTGGAAGTCCTTGGGGTATGAAAACAAATACTGCTGAGTGATGTTCTCTTAGTCTGTCGTTTAGACATAGCCCCGTCTGTCCAATGCAACATTTACGGCGGGACAGAGGGATGCGGTAGACTTCACCAGTACAACAGGGCATAAAGCGTGTGGCGCGATTCTTTGAGCACTCAGGTCCATTACATTGGTTTCACAATCCACGTTATGACACATTTTGCAATTTGTGGGGAGCCAGAACACAGCAGACGCCTAAGATTTCTTAGCCACCTTTTTGAGGCGATGGGAGATCTGACGGATGTAAGAGATCACAATTCACTCTTAAAAAAAAGGTCGCGGCACTTACTAACAGAACACTAACCAGCTATTTGTCACAGTATACACTAGGTACTTTGTGCTTATACTAACTGGCCATGTATAACCTAGTATAAACTTACACGTGATGACATGAATCGGCTGAGCGCGTAGTTCGACAGAGACACATTCAACACTCACACATCACACTTAGACAACAAATAAATTAAACAACAAAACCAACGGAATGCACGAGGAGAGCAAGCATAACTTAGTTACCTTAGAAATACATCTTCTCTCCTTTCTTTTATATCCAGCCGCGGATAGTCCTCTGATAGAATCAGTTGGATTGCCGCAAAAAATGAAATATTTCAGCAATAATTTTAGTATAATGCATTTTAATGTGAACATATACCGTCAGCATGTGGATTTGCAGAAATTTTTGAACCGTGATTGGGTAAACAAGCATCAGTTACTAAGTGCATGGTCTAGACTAGTAACGATAGCCTTTAGGTTCCATACTTAGTGCCAGGACCTACGTACCGTTCAAGGAATAGTACAATTCGTAAGGATTTAGTAAATACAACCCGTTATTCCTCTTTACTAGCCTTTATGCTAAGAGTGTTGGTATGTGTCACGATTTGGCCCGCAATCGTGAACGTGGGAGGGTCGGGGTACCCTCCAGCCGAGTGACGACCTACAGCGTGCTGGTGGTGACGGTGACTAACCGTGAGATGCTGTGCTCGGCGGTGTTTATTCTCCAGCCACACACAATGTTTCTCACCGAGGCTGGTGGGGCCACTGAACTTAGAGGCCAACGAAGAATATGGTCGGGGGGCGCCACACACTTGTCACACCCCTCACCCCCAAGTTTGTTCGTCCAACGCAAACACAAAACTGCACCTGGTACCCCGGCGAGTAGCGGTCCGGCGGTCTCCGCAGTCTCTCACTTCGCCTGAGCACAGGTGTCGATGTATGTGTGGCAGCATCGGGCGCTGCTTGTGCAATTTTTGCAAAGTCCGTAGGCCTTGCAGGTGTCAGCGGACTTGCACGTGGCGCTACATTGGCGCGAGTAGCACCAGCGCCTGGTGCTGTGCTGGCAGCTGCCGGTTTAGTTGGCTCCCCTGCCTGCTGGCTCCCTGAAGGGGCGGCTGAGGCTGCCAGGCGAGGCCTCACGTTCTCAGCATGCCGGTGCCACGTGGTCCCGTACGACATGCGGACGAGCAGCGAGGACGCACTGGCAGGAGAGACCGCATTCCCGGCAGACCAGGGTGGACCAGGCTGGAAGTTCTTGGCGAAGACCGGAGCCCCAGACTCCGGCAAAGGCCCAGGACGCGAACCTCGGTCAGCCGCCAGCTTGTAATTGAGATGTTTCTGGAGCACTGTGCACCGGAGGTCAGGATGCAACACGTCCAAAGGGGTCTACACCATCCGGCCCAACAGCAACTCGCAGGGTGCACGGCCCGTGACGTCATGGGGTGCGGTCCGGTACTAAAACAGGACGCGGGCAACGTGCGTCCTGAAATACCCAGCTTTGCTCTTCTTGAACTTGTCTTTCACAGTTTGCACCACCCGCTGGGCAGCACCAGTTTACGCAGGGTGGAACGCCGGAACCATCATCCGGCGGATTCCTTTCTTCGTCAGCCAGGCCAGGTACTCCTCGCTAGCGAAAGCGGGTCCAATTTCGGACACGATGACGTCCGGCAACCCCTGGGCTGCGAAGACTTGCCGCAGCGCCGCAATGGTTGCTCCTGCCAAAGGAGTGGTGACTGGCAGTACCTCCACCCACTTGAAAAAGGCGTCCACCACCACCAGGACGTAGTGGCCCTTATAGGGGCCCCCAAATCCACGTGCAGGCGGGACTAGAATCTCTCCGGAAATGGCGGGGGGTGATCTCCTCATGACGCGACGCTCGCTGGTTCTCCTGGCAGACTTGGCAGCTCTGCACCATGCGAGCATTGTCCTGGTGCAGGCCAGGCCACCAAACGTGGGACCGGCCCACCATCTTGGTCTTCTCCACGCCTGGATGACCCGCATGGAGCAACTGCAGGACCCTGGACCACAGGCTCTGTGGAATCCCCACCCTGGAACCCCACAGCAGACAGCCCTGCTGCAGGCTCAGCACGGCAGCCTTGTGGCTGTACGTCCGCTCCACCAACTCCTCCCCTCAAGACACCGCCTTGACCACCTACGACAGGACTGGGTCCCGGCTGGTCGCCTGCGACACTGCCGATCTGGACAGCACCTCCAAGTAAGCGTGCTCCAGCATGAATACTTCAGCAGGTTCAGGAACCGCAGCAGGCACCTCCGGCAGGGGCAGTCGGCTCAGGGCGTCAGCAGGTGCAAAGTCCTTTCCCCGGTGGTATACCAACCGGTAGCTGTAGGGCGCGAACCTCAAGGCCCAGCGCACTACTCGAGGTGATGACTGCACTGAAACCGCCTTGTCAAGCCCCAGCAGTCCCAGCAGCGGCTTGTGGTCTGTGACCAACTCGAACTTTCGGGCCCACAGGTATTGAGGTACTGCTGGAAGCGCTCGACCCCAAACATGAGGAGCAGGCCTTCCTTGTCCAGCTGGCTGTGCTGCTGTTCAGCAGCATGAAGCCGACGGGACGCAAACGATACAGGGCGTTCCTGGCCATTCTTCTCCCGGTGGGTCAGGACGGCTCCCACATCGCACGGAGACGCATCTATGGTCAGGACGACAGGCTTGGCCGGATCGAAGTGCACCAGCATCGGAGCCTTCGTGATGAGCTCCTTGCTGCGCTGGAAGGCCAAGTCCTGTTCCTTCTTCCAGGCCCAGTCCTGTCCACTTCGAAGCAGAAGATGGAGCGGCTGTAGATGCGACGACAGGTTCAGCAGGAAGCTCCTGTAGAAGTTGATTAGGTCGAAGTAGCTCTGCAGCTCCATCTTGTTCTGGGGCTTGGGTGCCTTGTGCACAGTTTCAACTTTGCGGGGGGCCGGTGCCAGGCCTGCCTGGGAAATGACGTGGCCTAGGTACTTAACGCTGGGGGCCAAGAAGATGCAGTTCTCCACCTTGAGCTTCAGCCCGGCATCCTGCAATCGTGCCAGGACGTTGTGTAGGTTCTGCAGGTGGTCCTCGTCATCTGTACCGGTACCAGGATGCCGTCCAAGTACACCGCCACATGCCTCATGCCCCTGTATAGGGTTGTCCATCTCCCTCTGGAAAATGGCATATGCAGAGGCCACGCCGAACAATAGGCGCGTGTGCTGCGAGAGTCCCAACGTTGTCGATATGCTGACATACTTCCGGGACGACTACTGGAGCACCAGCTGCTAATAAGCATCTCTAAGGTCAAGCTTGGTGAACTTCTGTCCCCGGGACAACGCCGACCAGAGATCTTCAATCCGGGGCATCAGGTACTTCACGACCGTAGCGACGGGGTTGATGGTGACATTGAAGTCTCCGCATATCCTGACACTACCGTCTTGCTTGTGTACGGGCACGATGGGAGCGGCCCACTCTGATGACTTAACAGGCACCAGGATGTCGTCTCGCTGCAACCGTTTCAGCTCCTGGGCGACCTCATCCTTCAGGGCGAACGGCAGCGGGCGGGGCTTGAAAAACCGGCGCCGGGCTCCCTCTGGGACACGAATGCTCGCCGCCATGCCGCTGAATATGCCCACCCTGTGCTGGAACAGGGCATTGAACTTGGTCAGGAGGCCTGGGACGTCTTCCACCACCTGCACTGCTTCCTGGTACTCCGGCAGCCACACACCCAACGCCTGAATCCAGTTCTGGCCCAGCAGCGTCGGTGACGACCCCTTGGTCAAGCACAGGGGAGGGTGGCCTCCCTGTCGCCAAGGCGAACGCTGACCTGGGCTTGACGCTCGACCTGGGCGAGCTGTCCGGAGTACCTGCGCCGCATGACGCCCGACGCCTCGACGGACACTCCAGGGAAGGTGCGCCTGAAACTTTCCCGGCCTTGACAGACGCGCTGGCCCCTGTGTCCAGCTCCATGGCGATGGGTGGCACCGGCGACTGAAGTATGTCCGCGTGCCACATATCGAAAAAAATGCGGGTGTTCGGCCACGACGTGAAGCCTAGCCTCGAAGTTGCTGCCGCACGCCCGTGCCGTCTACCCTTGCGCCGGCTCCCTTGGTTGTGTGCTTGCGGTGAACACGTGCTTGCCCCCGGCTGCTGCTTCTGTCCTTTCGCCGTCCCGCCTCGGCACGCCCCAGCAATGTGCCTAGTTCTTCCACACGTAAAGCACTCCGCTTACGCGAACTGGCACTGTGAGGGGGGGTCACCACCGCAACGACTGCACCTACCAAGCCGTATCGCCATCTTGTTCACTGCCGCCTCCGTCGACGGTGAGCCGGCCGCACGTGCTATCTCGCCCGCGTCCTTGGCCGCACCATCCATCACCAGCGCTGCCTTCACGGCATCGTCCAGGGAGGGGTCGGGAAGCTCCAGGAGTCGCGTCTGCATGGCGGGGTTGTTGATACCGCAGACCAAACGGTCCCGCAGCAGCGAGTCGAGCTGCTCCCGGAAGGCGCAGCCGCTCGCTAACCCTCGCAGCGCTGCGGCGAGCTGCCCGAGAGTCTCTCCTTCTCGGTGGCTCCGGTTGTTAAAGTGGAAGGGCTTCACTAACGTGGACGGGTCGGGCTGAAGTGCGAGCTTAGCGTCGCGAGCAGCTCACCCAGCGACTTGTCATGCGGCGTGGCCGGCTTGAGGAGCACGAGCAGGAGAGCGAAGACGGGGCTGCCGCAGCTGGCCAGGAAAATATCGCGCTGTTTTGCCTCGGGTGTGTCGTTCGCCCAGAAAAACACGCCGACTTGTTCCTCGTAGACCGGCCAGGCGGACCCTTCACCCTCGAAGGGCTCGAGCCTCCCGTACAGCGGCATGGCGTAATGGCGGCCGGCGTGAGGGGGGCGGTGTCTCGGCGCTCTCGGTGGCTTCGGCCGCTCCGCGGGCTTCTTCCGTCGTCGCCAGTGTCATGATTTGGCCCGCAATCGTGAACGTGGGAGGGTCCGGGTACCCTCCAGCCGACTGACGACCTACAGCGTGCTGGTGGTGACGGTGACTGACCGCGAACTGCTGTGCTCGGCGGTGTTTATTTTCCAGCCACACACAATGTTGCCCACCGAGCCTGGTAGGGCCACTGAGTTTAGCGGCCCACGAAGATAGGGTCAGGCGGGCGCCACACACTTGTCACAGTATCCCTGTTGAGATTCCTCATTTCTTTCAGCTAAGTTCTTGCCGCTTTTTATTTCAGTTTCAAGGCCCTCCGCCACACCAGCAAAGGTTTATTCCGTGGGACCGGCACCTTTTTGGCGCTGGACGTGCGTCATGACGGTAGTGCCGACCTGGTGTTTCACGTGGCTTACCTAGAGCAAGGCGCAGACAGTTTCCCGCTATTCCCATTTTGTAATTTTTGAGTGGGTCAAATTGTGACTCAAAATTTCATTTTTAAATTGCGGAATATACCTCAAGCATACGTTTTCCCGGGCCATGTTAAGGTACCGCAGACACCCTTTTTCTGGTATTTCATAAACGAAACTACGTCCCGCAGCACTGCTTCTGAAAACTTTAAAAGACTGTCGACAGCACGGGGTCTTTCATAAAACGTACACGCTTTTCGGCCCCCTGCTGTCAAAATGCGTCCGCATGAAACGTCTTGCAGCGTCGATTGAAGCTCTCAGAATTACAAACTGTTTGTCTTCAGTAAAATGATCTTTATAATGTAAAAAATATTCTCCTGTAATATATACAATCTATTTTTGCACGAATAACAGTACCGTCGTTTATTTAGGTTGATCGGTTTATGAGTAGACAACGACTATCACATTGTTTTTAGGAATGTCCTACGCCGTACAGGAAATGAGTGCAGAACCAGTCGACAGGCCCAAAATGTACCCCCGACTGAGTATCGCACAGCGATAATGATAGTTCTTGCGTACGCACGCCACCAGTTTTTACCGAAACATTATACCACCGCCTGCGACTGAACTTGACTTATACCCACAGTTACTTCTTCGCCTCGGACTGACGACCAGCCCGTACTGCGACTACTGTTCTTCTGTAGAAACTGTTGAACACATTATATTTGAATGGGTGGCCTACTTGGCAACAAGATCCCTTTTTTTTGAAGATATTGAATGCCTAGACTAAGGGCCGGTAACTCTGAAGACTATTCTAGGACCATGGACTTGCCCCTCAAAGCAGCGTCAGGCTCTAAAAAGTTTGTTTTCCTAATGGGAGGACGTTTGTCACATTTTAAAATTGTAAATCCTGTGACACAATCTGAAAATATTCCGCCAAGAACGTCAAGCCACGCCAGTGTGTTTTTTTCGTTTGCCCACATCTTTCTAAGGCCTGTTTTCCCTACATCCCCGACCGCTAGCAGAGAAGCATGTAGGCGATTGCAAACGCCAAAAAATTATTTGCTTTTTCAACAGATCTCTCTCTCTCTCTCTCTCTCTCTCCTCTCTCTCTCTCTCTCTCCTCTCTCTCCTCCTCCTCTCTCTTCTCTCTCTCTCTCTCTCTCATGAGAGGGATAAGCATACAAGGGCAAATAACTAGGCGGCCGCATTTCTTGCCTTTAACTACGAGGTCACAGGCCCGGCCTTTTCGTTTCGAAGTGGTGATAGTGCGACAAAACTTATGTCTTGCTCTCGTGTTAAGACTATGTTCCACCTCCACATTGCGCGTCTTGCAAACGGCACACTATGACAGAACATCTCGGGCGCCATTGCAAACGGGGCAACTTAAAGCATAGTGGGCCTTCGGAAAATATACCACAATATTTTCACTAAAGGCCGTCTCGTAATGTAATATTATCCAACCTGCCATCGAAGCTTATCAATAAAACTCCCGCAGGTTGGTTCAAAATTTACATTTGATAAAGATTGCATTTTATAGTCATTATTTGTTTTACAAAATAGAGTTCGATATAAATACTTGTTGTGTCTCATTGAAATAACTGATAACTCTCAAGAGCCAGAGCCAATTACACCGAGAGACAGTAGTTTTATCTGGGAGCATTTTTGTTATGACGTTCAAAACAATCTTTGTCTTCAAATTTACTGCCGAAAAACAAGAGGCAACAAATGAAATTTGCTAATCGAACGTTTTACGCAAAATACACCTTTAAACGTTTGGTTGGTGGGTTTTAAAAATTTTGCGTGAAACAGGACCGGTTTCGTGCGTGAAACCAACCCTATTTTGAGCAAAAAAGTTTTGCCGCCTAGCTGTCTTACCGAGTCGACGATGAACTCAGGGCGGCTGGCGCGAACATTCCGCACGGAGCGGAACACGTCCAGCTCTTGCTCGAGTTTGAGCTGGTCGCAGAGTGCCGCTGACACGCAGTAGAGTCCACACTCCTGACATCCGTCACTAGAGCGCAAGAAAAGAGAGTAAGAGTTGCGACATTTAGCAAAGAACAGTGCTATGTGCACTACGGAGTGCGAATAAACGAAATATGTCTACAGACACCGCCTAGGCGCGCTCAAAGTTCATTAGGCATAGTTCTCTTGTAGGTGATCCAGAGAGGTTTGGGACTCTCTCCTTCCTCTACCTTGACTTTCTTCGTTACGGCCCGAACAAGGGGCACGGAAGTTTTCTCGCTGCCATGCAAGGCATATAGGTTGTGCTGTTAAGCAGTTCTGTGCAGATAATGCTTGCGTTGCTTCAACGGATCCTGCACTCTATTCTAAAATTTTATATATTTTTGGGCATGAAAACCAACGATAGCGCATGCCCCGATTTCACGTACTTGCTGAGTTGCTACCATGTACGTCTTAATATTTTTCTGCTAAAATGAGGCTTTACGTTCTGATATGATGGGAGTGTTCAAAAGAAGAAGCGCATAAACGGAACGCAGCCAAGTTTGGAAATTAACCTGTCTGGCGTCAGCAGTAGTGATGCAACACACGTGCAGGCTCTTATCCGAGCGTTTTCGCTGCTACTTCGAGTGCATGTCCCATATCAGAATTAGAGAACATGAATGATACAGTTGACCATACTCTAAGAACAATAAACTGTGCGTAAAGTTCGAAAATTAACCATGTGAGTGAGCAGGGAAGTAGGCAAGGAAACCCGTATTGTCAGCATAGTACGGTGGACTTCGCTTCGCATCGCGCTTGGAAACGGTAACCCACTAGCCGACAACAAGCTTTGTGATATGATGCGCCGAAGATAATGCGGCCCCGAATGGTAGCGTTCCTTAATGTTACGCAGACAGTACGTGATTGAACAGTACGTGAGTGTTAATAACCATGACTCTAATATTTGCCCTGTAACCTCAGGTGTTCCCCACGGATCTGTGCTTGGCCTGATCCTTTTTAAAATTTGCATCAATGATATTTCTAATACCATCGTCTCTCCTATCAGGCTCTTCGCTGACGATTGTGTAGTTTATAGGGAAATCTCTAACACATCTGGCATTTCTATTTTGCAGAACGATCTCGATAACACAAGTTCTTGGTGGGACGCATGGTTCATGAAATTATATGTCGGTAAATGTAAAACAATGCGAATAACCAGATCCCCATCAAAATTAGAATAGACTACATATCGTCTGAACGGTTCTCCGCTTGACCCTACTAACACATACAAGTATCCTGGCGTTCACATTTCCAGTGACATTACTTGGCGCATACATTTAGAGAACATTACTAACAAGGCTAACGGCATGTGCGGCTTTATTCAGCGAAACGTTCCCTCAGCCCCAGTCTCGTTAAAACTTCTACTACATAAAACCCTCGTTCAATCAAAAATAGAATACGCTTCTTGCATCTCGGTTCTGCATTCTAACAACCTCATCGATTATCTTCAATCTATTCAAAACCTGTGCGGCTCATTTTATATTATCCAATTACTCCAGAACAGCAGGTGTCACTCATCTTGCTAAAAGGCGAGCCATTTCCAGTTTTTGTGTATTCCAAAAAATGTTTTACAACAAATATCTAAAACATGCACTTTTTTCAGCACCATCGTACGTCTCGTCCCGTACTGATCATATGTTCAAGGTTGGAGTACCCATGTGCAAGACAAATCTGCACTTTTACTCCTTCGTCCCCAAAACCAGCTCCGAATGGAACCACCTTCCCGCCTCCATAATCACTATCCCCGATCCAGCTCATCTGAAGTACGCGGTGTGCGACGTCTTGCTGTAAATTTTTTTTTATTATTATACGCTGTCTTACTTTTTATTCCTGCAAAAATGTCACTCGTCTCTGTAACGCCTTCCGGCTCTGCGAGTAAATAAGTGAAATGAAATGAAATGAAATTGGTTTGTGGTTGTGTGGGAGGATACGCCAGTGCCCATGCCTGCACCTTTCAGCCCAAAACGATGGCAGTTAGTATATACCAAATGCCCTTCTAATCCAGAACAGGTTACTTCGTCTAAGGGCTAAGGTGCACTAAAAAATCGTGAATCGGCCCCCGGATTTGCTAGTGCACATCTCTGCTTATCTTCCATTCAACATTGTTAAGACGGAGTCATGAGACGAGTTTGTGGACTCACAGGCACTGCACCACGACTGTTCTGCCTTCGGCTTGCATCTGCCAGCGTTCCACGTGCTGCAGGATCTCTAAGACAACATCTGTGGAGCTGGGGACGCTCCGGCGCCTCGTCCAGGACTGGGAGTGGAACTGCTTCAGAATTCGCGCTGGCCTCTGGAAAAGCAAGAGTAAAATTAGCTGTGCATGTTTTATCTAATGACCGATCTTTAGTTAATACCCACCATACGAACCACGAAAAAGAGAATTCAAATTAACGAATAATTTTCTAAGACGTTTTTACTTTTGCCGCTGAAAAAGTGAAGCCGTTTATACGATGGGGATATTTTGGCTTAAATTATTATTTTTAAAAGACTTACTGTCGGGCACGGCGGTAAGGAAGAACACGCGAAATGCTAACCGCTTACATTTTCCCCAAGCGACATCACAAAAGAACAAAACTAGAAATAACAAAGAGAGAAGGCGCCTCACGAAAACAGTCTGCGCGAGCACTTAAGTAGAACAAGGCTTACGGACCGATTTTAATTAATTGAAATTGCAATAAACGTGCTTGTTTTCCCTGGTCACGAACCTCCACGGCTAGGCGGGCTCTCTACTGGCCTGATATCTGTGAAAAATTGCTGGTTAAAGGGGAAGACTAACGATTCGTGTTGCTGCAAAAGCGCCCGTCAGCAATGTATTATACGCTGAAAGGTGCTTGCAATCACTTCGTTATCAATGCGAATGCTGCCTTTGTATTGATTTCACCCGCAAAGAACAGACGTGCACGAAGGAATGCTTGGTCTTGTTGTGGTTCCTATTCGACTAAGGCGCAAAGATATGGAAAGGAGACAAGAGAGGGCAGGACAGGACAGGACTTACAGGACTGTCTTACTGGACAGGACAGTCCTGCCACCTTCGTTTGTCCAGTGTTCCTGTTTTTTTTGCGCTGTGCACCGCTGTCCAAAACAAGCGACGTCACTGGCCTGGGAGTAATGTGGTCTGCCGCACACTTCTACGACATTTGTCACACATTTTTTACTTTTTATTTAAAAATACCTTACAGGCCCCTATTGCAGGGCATTGTGTAAGGGGGGTAACAAAGGATGAGTTCCGCGACAGAATTGTAAGATAACATCAAACTTCGAATCAACAAAAAACGGAACAACAAATAACATGTTATATGCCAGGAAAGAGAAAAAGAAGATAACAAAAAAAGGTCATTTGAAGTTGGACATTGGAACATTGCTTGTGGGAAGAAATACAGATATGCGCTATACAAATTAGTAGAAAACGCCTCGTACACACGAAGCCAAAATTTATCTATAGCAGAGGAGCGCAGAAAGCAAGTTGTTCTCGTTTTGAAAACTTGGGATTGTAAAGGCCGATAAAACAGAGTTTACAAAAATGCAGGCGGTCACAAAGTGTGAAGGCGTAAAAAAAGAGAGAGAGGGAGAGGGAGAGAGAGAGAGAGAGAGAGAGAGAGAGAGAGAGAGAGAGAGAGAGAGAGAGAGAGAGAGAGAGAGAGAGAGAGAGAGAGAGAGAGAGAGAAAGCGTGCTGTGTTACTAAATGACACAAGACCTTAATCTGTAAGCGGGAGCAAATGAACTAATAGCAATTGAATATAATCACATAGGAGCGATACAGGAGGTGGCAAAATAATTGTAAAAAAACCAGTCTAAGTTTCTATGACTAAAAGAAAGAGTAAAGAAGTTGAAGGAATTTTTCACGGTCTGATTGAGATGCGATGTCCTTCGGGAGATCGTTCCGCAAGCGGGTGACGCGAGGAAGAGCCGATGCGTTGAAGCTGTCGGTTGACTCATATACTCGCGTGAAACTGGAGTTATTATGCAACCTGCGAGAGGTAACGGAAGGTATATCGAGTGGAAGTTGGAATGGTTTATTGCTGTAAACATACTTATGGAAGAGGAAAGAAACATCCCGCCGAGTACTAAGTTGTACTTGACGCCGTTGCATTCTCTACACAAAAAAAGTCAACTACTCTGTCGAGCCACTCGCTTGTCTTACTTTAATTTAGTAACACATTTGTGCCCTAAACGTGTGGCTAGTGCTCTCTCTGGAAATAAAAAAATAATTTAGCAAAAAATGGTAGAAAAGCGACTTGCTTGTTTTTCAGCCGAAACCACAACCCAATTTTGTGACGTTGGTATCTTGTGGGCACGGCATGCCCGTCTGAAGCGAGGAGCGACGGCAACGTACTTTATTAGCTAAGGTGCTTTGCGTGGGTTCCCCTTGGCATTTGTTACCAGCGGGGCTGTGCACGTACTCTGCAGTTCGACTTTAAAAGATGCAACTACGCGGCCGTGTACCTGATATGACCGAGCGTACTAAAACCTGAAACATCAGTAAAAGGACGTTTCAGTTGCTTACATGACCAAAAAAAAACCGCAGTTGCACTGAAAAGTTTCGAAGTAGGTATGCAAATCTGTTAGCGCGAGCTTGTGGTGACTAATAGCAACAGAAATGTCGGGAAAAGATTGTCCCAGCTCTTAGAAATAAATCACAATGTTGGCTGCACAAAAAGACCACGTTACAATAGTTTCAGTATGTTCCGTAAAAGTGCAGGGTTTGTTGGATATGTTCGGAACAAATTATGATTTTTTTAGGAAGTAGACAAAGGTCGTTTAAGACAATTCAGGAGCTTTTGTAACAGACCCTTCCCCTTTTACCCGCCCCGCACACACGCAAAAAGAACATTAAATGCGCCCCGTGGTGAGTTAAAGTGGTCCCCAATCATATTTAAACAAATGCGAATCATGTATGTATGTATGTATGTATGTATGTATGTATGTATGTATGTATGTATGTATGTATGTATGTATGTATGTATGTATGTATGTATGTATGTATGTATGTATGTATGTATGTATGTATGTATGTATGTATGTATGTATGTATGTAATATGCAAGGATTAGGAACATGATTGAAGATTTAACATCAACCATATATAACGCGTTCTTCATACTTAACCGTATTGTTTTTAATTTTTTAACCATACGAATGCACTGTCAAAAACAACCGCAGGTGGGATTCACCACAACGCCTTAAAACAAGCAATCAGCGTGACCAACGTACGAATCTGACAAATGAAGAGGTGCGGTATGTGATTAGAGTACGAAAGAGAATCTGCACAGCGGCAACAGTGCAAGGCGTGCATGTGCGCTGTTGTACCAGCGCCGAATCTATTTTTAGATGCGACGCATCTCTTGCTCTCGGGTATGTCCCTCCGTCGTCGCGGCGTTGTCCGCACGCTCACTGCACATGCGCAACTCTCCTCCGCTCTTCTCTCCGACAGCTGTGCGCAACACTCTCACTCCGTCTCATTATCATAACAACAGTTGCGCGTGTGCGCTTCGCTGCTCTGGGTGCGCGCATGTGTGCGCACTCTCACTCCGTCTCATTATCATAACAACAGCTGCGCGTGTGCGCTTCGCTGCTCTGGGTGGGCGCATGTGTGCGCATGCGCGCGACTCTGCCCCCAGCTCCTCTCCTTTCAAAAGCGGGAATATAAGCGGGGGAGCGCACGCGCCGGATCAGTCCAGCGCTCGCTCTCGCACTTGACTTGACTTTGCTTGACGATACCTCCGTGCAAGATCTTCCGATGAAGACGTGATGGAAGCGACAGTCCCTTCAGCGAGTGGACGGACGCAATCCAATACCAGCGTCAGTCCAAACGCTCCCCCCTGATGCATCGCATCACATCAGGGTTCCCTCTCGGGAAGATGGGTGTAATTTTTACTCTAATCACATGGTTGGCCTCTCCATTCGCTAAACTCTCACGTTTGGTCATGCTGATTGGTTGTTCCGGAACGTTGTGGTGAAGCCCACCTGAGGCGATTTCTTAATGTGCATGTGGCTGATGGAGTGAAAAATCCGTGTTGGCGGCACAAAAAATCTCTGCTGTCTGCGGACGAGAATATGCGATGGCCTGACGTACCCAATAGCTGTTACACGTCATGTGAGCCCCTAGCAACGACTTGGGCGTTGCCACGGGGACAGCTGAACTGCTGGCGGCGCTACGGAAGTGGGAGACGCGAGTGTGCGCCGACCGTGACAATAGGCCGGAAGCGACTTTCCGGTGGTCTGTTAAGAACACGCTGCCTGCACAACAAAATATAGCTTAATCATAGCTCAGTCATATCGCCCTGATGTGCGTGTTCACAACAACAAATTCCGCAAACATCGCGAAGAACACCTATGCTTTCGCGTTCTCACAGATATGCGGACTTACGTCTTCGCGACAATTTTTATGGTAAACGATTACAACTAAATACCACGGCGAATCGCTTCTTGTACTCATAACGTGCTCGTTAATATATGAAATGATTTACGTGAAAAATTATCAGCAAAAGATTAGCGTTAGTAGTTTCAGTTCGCAACAAGCTCTGCTGCGCACAGAGGAAAGATAAACAGAGCCAATAAACTGAAGATTTGCTCGTACTCTCTTATGCGTTGCTCCTCCCAGTTTTGGACATTTAGCAATCTGCACTTCTTCGAATGAAACTGTAGTAACGAAGAAATAGTATATAGCACAACGAAGAAGCCCCTCGTACCGCGTTTTGGGTGACTTTGAAGGTCCGGACGACCAGGCCCTGGAAGTCCTGTATGTCCGTCTGCTCCACGGTGACCTTACCGTACCTCGCCGTGCTCTTGAGATCGGGCCAGAATGAAGGCGTCGCCGTCTAGAGGAGGCAAAGCAGTTCACCAAATTATAGCAATGCGTTAAATAGGTATCAGCCACTACTATTCAGGAACTCATTCCATCTGACAACGCTGCATCATGTGTGTGCGCGCACGTACACATATAATAAACTGTTATACATATAAAAATTGGCCGCGTAGCGGCTCCTTTCGTCGCAAATGTCGACAAAAGACGACAGTCTTTGGCGACATTTACCAAGTAAATGCCTCCTTTCTTTTTCCCGCTCACCTCTTATGTTGTTCCTCTCGCCTCGCGCTCCTCCCAAGGTAAACACGCTCAGTGGTTGCTGAAGTCGATTTAAATTTACCGCGTTCCACTACTGCAGTAAGGCTTGTTGTTGGGCTAGTTGGTATAGGTACATGGTTGGAAAAGCGCTTATTTTTGTAACACAAAGGACAAACGTAGAGCGAAGAAAACCGAAGCGAAGAAAGCGAAGAGCGCCTCATTTGTTCTGTCTGGTTTTCTTCGCTCTACGTTTGTCCGTTGTGTTACAAAAATAAGCGCTTTTCCAACCATGTACCACTGCTGCAGGCCGGCTGCCTCGATGCCAGCGCTGCCGTATGGCGGAGACGCGAGTGAATCGAGCCGGCCTACTACAATGTTTATAGAACCGCGTTGCCCTAGTTCACGCGCGTTACAAGCAGAACGTGGGACCTATGTAGTGGAACCTTTCGTAACTGTTGCCGCTTGATTTCTTAAAATGCCGCCAGAAGCTCTAGTGACGTGGGCGACAGCAGGCGACAGTGTGAATGTTTTTTCCGCAGTTGATCTACTTTTTCATTTCGTGAAAATCAAGCATCTATGAATTTTTTAAGGCTATGTCTCGGGCCCCGCGTGTGGTGCGAGACGCGCCCCCCTCGCGGTGGCTGCTGCCACGCAGAAGTGACGTCAAGCTAAACTAATCACGTGACTTCCTGTGACGTCACAAATTTTACGTCATATTTACGTCATTTGGTCACGTCATTTTTTTGGTGCTAACGACGATGGCAGCACAATGTTCACGCCATGTGTCCCGATGTTCTCCGCCCGTGGTTCGAATGGCAGGCCTGAAGCATCGTTACGCCCTTATCTCCCTGTACCGCGGCTGCCTCGCGGCGCTTTTTTCTTGTTGGGAGGTGTGCTTATAATTTAGATTGGGTATTTTTCGTGAACTTGCTGTTGCACGCCTTGGTAAGCGTAACGCATCCTTTTCTGCACACTGCTTCGCCCCGCTTTTTACGTGCTCCTAGAACTGTCGTGTCGTCGTTCAATATTTGTAAGCTTCACGTTGTCTTGTAGTTCGCGTGCCATCGGCTTTACGCGCCTGCATTCGTTGTCTACTTGTGCCTCGCTTCTTCCGTGCCAAGCCTTCTGTTCTGATTCTGGTGGCTCAATGATAAAACATGGGGATCAGTATTTTCCACCGCGTCGTGCCGTGGCTAACGAGGTAGCTGTCTTTGATGACATGACAACGCGAGCGACGCAGTGTCAGCGTGTGTAAGAATCGAGTGTCGTCAGGTGACGCATGGCATCATCGAACGCAATACGACCTCGCATGTAGCCACTGCAATTTTTCCCGGGGGCAGTACTACTATCGCCTAGAAGTGTATCCTGATTTCTCCGCGGAAACGATCAGTGCACGCGGGGCTGCAGAATCCGTGCAGAGAGCGCAGCTTCACTTCCGTGGGTGGAGCCCAACTGCCGGTCCAAGGACATCTACTCAAGATACCGCTGAAACCATTCGCTGAATGGGTGGCTTCTTTCGCAAGGAGGCTCAAGCTCCAACTGTACAAGCATGGGAGAAGTATTCGCAACTGGTGAAGCGTGCTTGTGCGTCTGCTGTCCTAGCCTTTGGGGTCGTGAACAGGAAGAGTTTCCTTCTATTGGTTCTTAACTCTGCACTGTGTAAACTGTTTTGGAAAATTGCTCAAGTGAATTTACTGAGTGGTAAGGGGCATATCAAAATGTCCCTCATTTTGTTCGCAATGGTGCAAGTCTCGTCAGAAGCCAGCTGCTAGAAAGCACATTCACGGTTTCTGTGTTGCATGCCCATTAGCTGTTTTTTCCTTTGAGCCAAAAAGCTTAAAAATAGTTTATCATGTACAACTACGGTGAAAAGGTTGGTGTCTAGGTTGACATTGCCTTCTCCCGAGAGTACTTCTGAATACCTTGTGCAAGAACTGGATCCAAGGCCACCTGCGTGGATTTGAATGTCTGTCGGTGTTTGGGAAAGTTGCAGTACAGCTAGAAGGTGTATGGATCATGGGTGGCTTTAACAATAAAATGACTGCTGAACGTACTTTTGCTCTGGTATCAATGAGCAGCATGTGAGCATTGATGAGCGCTTCACTGTTGACATTTTTTTACACAAAAAGAGGCTTTGTTAGGCACCCTGGAAAATATTACCGAAAAACACTGGAAAGAAACTGGACAAAAAAAGCTGCCAACACATGGTAACCAAGTTGATCACGGCACTTTTCCTAGTAATTCAGTACCGTTTATCAGCGCTGTGTTCCCCCCCCCCCCCCAACTATTGACCAATTGACCTCGTTGCACCTTAATTAAGGCAGAAATGCTAATGTAATGCCCGCAAGGGCATTTAGGGTACCTGAATTAAAAGAAATCAAACACTTGCTTGTCAATGACAAGTGATCTGCCAAACTTCCGTGGCTATGCAATAAGTGAGTGAGTAGCTTTACTTTCTCTGCACAGTCTGTGGTGTGAAGCTCCATTTTCAAACAAAATGCCAGAGTTTTTCTGGAAGGTGAACAGCATAAAACAACAACAAAAAAGAAATAAGCAGGCGACGCTTTCTTGCACTACACTAGAGTCCTGCGGGAAAACCAAACCAGCAAGTGATTTTTGTACTTTTCTACAAAGCACTGCAGAGGAGCCAAGGAAAAGATTCCTTTTTGCTGACACGAAAGCTATGCTGGAAAGCCAAAATGCACGGTGTCCGTCAGATTTGCTGCAATACGGGCAAGTGAATGTATTGCAATAAGGCATTTGTGTTCACGCCAAGGTTTATGAACGAGGCTGGCGGGGTAACAAAATCATTGAGTGAGGTTACAACAAAATGTGTGTTGTGAAAAATGATAGAAAACTGTTTGCTATAAATAGCAATTAAAGGTATAAAATGGTTTTGACATTAGTTAAGTGGTCTGTTGGAAATCATTGGCAAAACCTACCAGCAACATTTCAGACAGCTGCCACTGTGAAATAGCAAAGCATGGTTGGGGCCTCAATTCAGCAGGCATTCTCAAGCTGAGACTCTATAATTGCAGAGCACAACAATAATAAAGGCCCAAGGAAAAGGTGGGCTTAGTTCAGTTACCAACAAGGTATTTGGTAGAGAGTAGTTACAAAAATAAAAAAGAAATATGGGAAGCTTTGTTTACCATGATTTAAGTTTATCAGCACTGAGCTTCATGTTCCGCATGTCCCATTGAAGAATGTCACATCCTGCGAGCTCCTCTCTTATTTTGTTTCTTAAACTTTTTCATCCGTTTTTGGAGCATACAGTGCTCTTTGTATCATTCGAAACGACTAGTCTAACGTGTCACCACTTGTTATTGTCGCTGGTAAGTGGTCAGGATTGCTGTGTGTGCACTGCTGTTAAACAGTAAGTGATGGATTTTTTCGGATTACCTAACGTCCTCGTTTATGTGTTGGTATCTATTTGTACTGTCCATGTGTGTTAGTTAATGTCTGAAGGTGTACAAACTGTATGAACAGACGTTTATCTCAACCAACGTCGTTAATATTATATTAAATAATATAATAATGTTATATTAATATTAATTATACAGGGTGTCCCAGCTATCATGCACCAAGATTTAAAAAAAAGAGAAATAGCGTAACTCGAAGAAAACCTAGTGCATAATGTTTGCAGTACTGTGAAGAAGCGGAGAGTAATTTTTTCGTTAATGAGACTTAATTAATTAATTGTAATTAATTGTCTAACTCGATAAATACTGTCCTAATCACTAAAGTGTCAATGAGGAACTTGTAGGTAACCACGAGGGGCATCTAACTGCGCTATTTTCAGCGACGAACTAATTGCGTACTCATTTATTCTGACTGATAAAGGAAACCCGCGAAATATGAAAAATACCACGTGACGACGCTTACGCGCGCATTGTAAAGCAGCGTCCCCAAACAAAGCTGATTGAAAGCAACTGCTTCGCGTGTTACCCGCCCGAAGAGACAGCGCATCACCTTGATAATAGCATGCATGGAAGGAGCAGCAGCAGCAAGATTCGCGGGACGCGTGTGCAGATAAGAAACAAACTTGGTCGCGATTTCTTCTTTCTTTCCTTTGTCCATTTCATTCTGGCTAACTCAGAGGCAGCCTGTTTGAGGGCGTTGCTTTACGGTGCGCGCGGAGGCGCCGTCACGTGGTATTTTTCATATTTCGCGGGTTTCCTTTATCAGTCAGAATAAATCTGTACGCAATTAGTTCATCGCTGAAAATACCGCAGTTAGATGCCCCTCGTGGTTACCTACAAGTGCCTCATTGACATTTTAGTAATTAGGACAGTATTTCTCGAGTTAGATAATTAATTACAATTAGTTAATTAAGTCTCATTAACGAAAAAATTACTCTCCGCTTCTTCACAGTACTGCAA
>CM023449.1:79450817-79650587 GCA_013339765.2 Haemaphysalis longicornis | reverse complement strand
TTGACAGTCAAGAAGACCTCGGAAAGCAAAGGGAGTTGTGGGTGGTCATAGAAACAGATGAAGAATTTGTTTGAGTCAGAAAGAAATTGGTGAAAAAATGCCCTCCGGGGGGATCCGAACCCACGACTCCAGAATACCGGTCTGGTTGCGATAATTACTACGCTACCGGCGGGCTGTTTCCGCACCAATTTTTCGGGTATTTATGTTAACGTAATTTTTTGTTTCCTGTACTTGGGGGTGGTAGCCAGCGCTACTAAGACTACACGGGGTGAAGGGGACCTTCTTTTTAAACCCGGGCCGTGACTCGAGTGCCTACGACATGTCGAGAGTGGTCGACCAGCGTGAAACCTCTTAAGCTCCCTTTGGCACCAAGACTGCCAGAACAGAGGCCCTCGCTAAGCATGTAGCGAATCAGAAAATGGGAAATGAGAGGCTCGGTGAAATAAGACAGAAAAAAATTCCCCGCATTCTCCGAGGGGAAGAATGTAAAGTGCGAATGCACGAGTTGAATTGGCGCGGTTCGGTAATGTTCGCGAAAGAGAGATCACACCACACCACACACAAACTACACAAGAAAGAAAGATGCATTTATTCACAGACACCTATTTGTGTTGTCGTTGTACTTGATTGCTACAGCGGACCTCAGCTTTGAAATTTCGTGTCAGTACTCCTTTAAGCGGGTGCATTAGCCCTTCTCACGCCCGATTCCTGGCCAATCCCCCGCGTGGCTATGTGCCATGTCAGCGGCCAGGCAGCGCGCGCCCATCTCCCCCGTTGCCAAGGAAGACGAGGAAATTTCTGGCCAATCCCCCACGTGGGTATGTGATGCGGACATCGCCGGTGGACGCAGGTTCAGGGTCGCTTAAGAAGTGCATTGCACTTAATAAGGGTTGGCAGTCAAGAAAACTTCGGAAAGCAAGGGGAGGTTGGGGTGGGTCATAGAAACAGATGAATTTTTTTAAGTCAGAAAGAAATTGGTGAAAAAATTTCCCCCGGGTGGGATCCGAACCCACGACCTCCAGAATACCGGTCTGGTGCGATAACCACTACGCTACCGGCGGGGCTGTTTCCCCACCAGTTTCTCGGGTATTTATGTTAAGGTATTTTTGTTTCCTGTACTTGCGGGTGGTAGCCAGCGCCACTCGGACTACACGGGGTGAAGGGGACCTTCTTTTAAACCCCCGAGCCGTGACTCGAGTGCCTACGACATGTCGAGAGTGGTCGACCAGCGTTGAACCCTCTTAAGCTACCTTTGGCACCAAGACTGCCAGAACAGAGGCCCTCGCTAAGCATGTAGCGAATAAGAAATTGGAAATGAGGGGCTCGGTGAAATGAGACAGAAAATAAGGGTTGGCAGTCAAGAAAACCTCAGAAAGCAAGGGGAGGTTGTGGAGGGTCATAGAAACAGATGAAGAATTTTTTGAGTCAGAAAGAAATTGGTGAAAAAATGCCCGTCGGGTGGGATCCGAACCCACGACCTCCAGAATACCGGTCTGGTTCGATAACCACTACGCTACCGGCGGGGCTGTTTCCCGACCAGTTTCTCGGGTATTTATGTTAAGGTATTTTTGTTTCCTGTACTTGGGGGTGGTAGCCAGCGCCACTCGGACTACACGGTGAAGGGGACCTTCGTTTAAACCCCCGGGCCGTGACTCGAGTGCCTACGACATGTCGAGAGTGGTCGACCAGCGTTGAACCCTCTTAAGCTACCTTTGGCACCAAGACTGCCAGAACAGAGGCCCTCGCTAAGCATGTAGCGAATCAGAAAATGGGAAATGAGGGGCTCGGTGAAATGAGACAGAAAATAAGGGTTGGCAGTCAAGAAAACCTCAGAAAGCAAGGGGGAGGTTGTGGTGGGTCATAGAAACAGATGAAGAATTTTTTGAGTCAGAAAGAAATTGGTGAAAAAATGCCCGTCGGGTGGGATCCGAACCCACGACCTCCAGAATACCGGTCTGGTGCGATAACCACTACGCTACCGGCGGGGCTGTTTCCCCACCAGTTTCCCCATCCGGCGGGCATTTTTACACCATTTCTTTCTGACTCAAAAAATTCTTCATCTGTTTCTATGACACACCACAACCTCCCCTTTGCTTTCCGAGGTTTTCTTGACTGCCAACCCTTATGTTCTGTCTTATTTCACCGAGGCCCTCATTTCCCATTTTCTGACTCGTATATATTATATATATATTATATATAGATATAATATATATATATATATTATATATATATATATATATATATATATATATATAATATATATATATATATATATATATATATAATGCAGCCCTGGCCAGTAAGGAGTAAGGAGTCCCCCTAATTTAAAGGGGGAAGCAGTCAGTGAACGCATTTTGTGGAAGCCCAGGGGTAAGCAAAAAATTTGCTATTTCTTGGCCACGTTCCCGCTATGATTGGCTGGTTGATGTCCAAGGTGTATCCGAAGCGTGCGCGGGAAATTGTCCTGTCGGCAGCACCGTGCGCGGGACGAGAAAGGCAGCGGCAACTCATGATGGCGTGATGGCTGCGGAAGTCGCGGCATGAGTTCAAACGGCTGATAGCTCAATAAATGCGCCGTGTTTATAAGCGTAACGTATGCCACAAAGTTTTTGTTGGTGATATCGGAAGTGTGCTTATGCCACAATTTTTATAGCTGTGAGAAGTTCTGCGAGGGTCTACTTAAAGGAACCCTGCGACACTCTTTCAACTTTCGGAGACGATAATCTTTCTTGGGCTACTCGAACGGGAATATTTGGTCTATCTTTCTGTATGTCTGTCTGTTTGTCACTCGATTCAGCCAGCCGGCCATAGTGGAACAGAAACTGGCAATAGTCATATATTCACTGCTAAATCTAAACGACTAAGTCCAGTGTTAATGTTCACTTGTCAGCATAGCTGAACAACAACAAGCCATTACACAAATATAAGGCAGAAAAACAATACGTGAGTGATATTTCCCGCGTTTACTTATTAAAAATTTACGGATGGTTGCTTTTTGCTATAGCAAATAAAATACTTCATCAACTGAAGAGAACCATCACCTGCTGTTGCCAGCGATATCTGGCGGAATACGAAAAAACCAAACGGCAGCACCTATGAAAGGTTCCACTAGATAGGTTCCGCGTTCGCTTGTAACGCTCGTAGAGTAGGGCACCGTGATTTTATAAACGTTGTAGTAGGGTGCCTCGATTCACGCGCGTCTCCGCTGTACCACAGCGCTGGCATCGAGACACCCGACTTGGATTAGTAGAACGCGGTAAATTTAAGTTGACTTCAGCAAACCTCTAGTGTGTTTATCTTTGGACGGAACGAGACGGGAGAGAAACAGCATCAGGGGTGAGCGGGGAAAAAAGGGATGCATTTACTCGCTAGGAGCGCCAGGCGACTAACATCTTGCGTCGACATTTGCAGCAAAAGGAGCAGATACAGAGCCAATTTTTTTCGGAGTCTTAAATGCTTGCAGAACGTAGTCAATCAACACATCCAGTGGTCAGATTAGGGGGTCGCGAAATACCCGAGCCAAAAATTACTACTCCATGCCAATCAGAAATCCTAGAAACTTGCTCAAAACATTTTTCTGTCTTTCCCGACTCTTGGCGCTCTTCCGCCGCTGGAATTACGTCATTACAGCGGAGCACCGGCAATTGGACGGCTTTTCTTCAGTTGCAGCAATGAATACATTCGACAGCCACTTTTAAAAATGGGCCGCGTATCTGCTACATTCGTTGCAAATGTCCACGCAAGACGATAGCCGTCTGGCGTCCCTGTCAAGCAAATGCACCCCTTCTCGGTCCCGCTCACCCCTTATGTTGTTTCTCTCCCGTCTCATTCCTCCCAAAGATAAACATCCTAGAGGTTTGCTCAAGTCAGTTTAAATTTACCGCGTTCCACTGCTCCAAGTTGCGTGCCTTGACGCCAGCGATGCCGTACGGCGGAGACGAGCGTGAATCAAGGCACCCGACTAAAACGTTTATAAAACCACGTTGCCCTACTCCACGAGCGTACCATGCGGAACGCGGAACCTATCTAGTGGAACATTTCGTTGCTGTTGCCGTTGGATTTTTTCGCATTCCGTCAGGTAGCGCGGGCCACAGCAGGCGACGGTTCTCTTCAGTAGATGTAGTATTTTATTTTCTATAGCAAAAAGCAAGCATCCGTAAATTTTTAATAAAAGAACAATGCAAATATCACTTATGTATCGATTTTCGGTCTTATATTTGCGTAATGTCTTGTTCTTGTTCAACAATGTTGACAAGTGTAAACAATAACACTGCACTTAGACGTTTAGATTTGGCAGTGAGTAGCAGTTTTTGTTTCACTTTGGCCGGCTGGCTGAATCGACAGACAGACAGACAGACAGACCAAAATTTTCCCATTCAAGTAGCCCAAAAAACACTATCGTCTTTAAAAGAATACGACCAAAGCAAAGAAGAAGCGGAAGGCGTATCTGCTGCGACGAGCAATCATGCAGTCATGAGAAGAAAAGAGCAATCATGAAAAGAAGATTAGAATGCTGGTGGACGAAAAGCAGAGAGGGGAATATTGCCTAGGACAGTTACCACTTGTAACAGGGAAAAAGAAAGTATTTCGGGCCTAATAAGCGTTAGTGCCTGCCCTAAGCAGCGCTAGTATTAAACCAAGAGTGTAAAACATGGTTGTATTAGTCCTTTTTGGTAAGATGACATGTCATCACCCCGCTTCAAAGGGGAAACCAATAAAAATCATCATCATTATCATCATCAGTGCTGCTCCGTGCTGGCGAGAATCATAGCTTCGCAGTGCTTGCAGATGCAAAGAAAAGACTGAAAGCGCTTATCGGAAGCGTTGCAGTGTCCCTTTAAACACGAGAGAATTGCACTCATCGTGATATTTCTTTTATTCGCACCACTCTAGATGACATGTTCATTGTGTGCATGTGCATGTCATCGCAAACCTAAGAAATAAGGGGGGGGCCCAAAGATTCTTTTGCAGGAATCATGTGCTCGTCACAGAATCGTCACAGAATCGACAGAATGGGCGTGTGGAGTCGCCAGACTTTGCCTCGGAGTCTCGTGACTTAATCAAACCAAGAATTGAGAGGGAGTATGCGTGACCGCATATTTGCGAACAGAGTCCAGTTGTCTACTTTGTGACTCGAGCGAACAGTAACCGAACTCTTTTTAGAAAAGTGCTGGTGCTCTATTCGAACAAGAGTCAACAATGAGTGTGGGTAATGCATTGGATACAGTAACTACAACTGTGTAATTTAAGCCTTGCATGCGTGCACAAAACATGAATACGAGGAAGTCAAACGAAGTCTTAATTCGAATTGAAACCAAAACAACACAAATGTAATGCAGTCTTCCGCCATGATTGTTTTCTTTGTGACTACGACAAATGTCGAGGTAAATACAAAATCACAAATAGGTCATCTTGGTACGCATTTGCACCCGAAAATCAAAAAATGGTTTTGGAAAAGAACACTGTAAATATATTGGCAAGATCGCAATTCACATTGCAAAAATGGGCCCCAAGTGAGCATCTGGTCCTCGTTGATGTCCACCTGTCCGAGCGGGAGCATGTACAGATCTTAGATTTCATGCCCCAGTATGTAAATCTTCCAAAGCCCAACAACCGAGAATGAGGGAAGGCGAGCACACATTGGACTCCTGTTCAGGCCATCGGGGATTATGGCTGTCAAATTCCAGCACCAAGAACCTTTCTTAAGGGATCCTGTAACACTTTTCGCAACTTTTCCAGAAATACAGGTTTTCAGACTGTAGTCAACAACCACTTCCAGTACTTGAAATAGGCGTCACGAAGTACATTAGTCCAAAATAACCTTTATATACCAATCACATAACTTGGAAAGTTGCTCGAAAGATTTTTCTCTCTTTCCAAGTCTTGGCGTTCTTCGACCGCCGGAATGACGTCATTACAGCGGCGTAGCGGCTATTGACCTGCTTTCCCTCGGATGCAGCAATGAATGCATTGGACAGCCGCATTTAAAGAAAAGCCACAAAAACAAAGCCGAAACGGACGGCGTATCTGCTGCGACGAGCAAATCACGCAGCGCCCCTTTGTGCTTCCAAGAAGTATAGATTTCACGGTGCTTACAGAGCCGAAAGAAAGAGTGGAAGCGTTTATCGGAAGTGTTGCAGAGTCCCTTTAAGTCACCATAGAGCGTCATGCCGATAAACACCCAGTAACATCATGTAGAGCCTGAATTTATTGTAGGCAGCAATTAGCTTGTCAGTCTTAACAACTGCTGCTTACTACGACGTTGCACACCGCGAAACTGCGACTAGAAATAATTTTGGATTTTTTTTTCGTATATACATTCAACATAGACATTCCCCAATAGCACGGGGTCAAGGTCAACCGCCTGCTGTGTACGCCGTCCCGGGTAACGTACACGAACAATCACAAAGAGTTTGCAGTGACACGTACATCGCTATTTCAGGAAGCTTTGCACTTTTCTTTAGAAAATGGTCTCTTCAAAGTTGTTTGACATAGTGAACTATGACCCCTTCTTCGATTTGCCCTCTCGAAGAACTCTAGTTGAAAGTGCGCAAACTGGACAACTGTTACATATGCTCCTCAGTGTACTTTAACTAAGGGAATGGGCGCCACTGTACAACCGTTGCAGGTTTCTTCAGCGAGCTTTTATGAACTCAACTGCGGTATACAAGAACTGGATGTGACCTTTCAATTATGGATATGCTCTTCCCATCTTTCTCCCTCTAGGCCACCTTTTCCCCACCAAGGCGTATCGCCGGTTTCTCATTAAATCCCAACAATCAGGGAATCATGTGTCTAATCAGTATTTGATAATTTTTTACAGTTGAAGTGGCGATGAATGTCGAAAATTTTCGAGGAGACATCGCTCTGAAAGTACCCTGCTAGCATAGGGGCGTTAATGGCGACATAGTCGGGGGTGGAAAGAGTGCAACATCCGCCGTGTGCTTGCCGAGTGCGCGTA
Source organism: Haemaphysalis longicornis (assembly GCA_013339765.2). Classification (NCBI taxonomy): domain Eukaryota; kingdom Metazoa; phylum Arthropoda; class Arachnida; order Ixodida; family Ixodidae; genus Haemaphysalis; species Haemaphysalis longicornis. The sequence continues at coordinate 79,643,626 of CM023449.1, read as the reverse complement.
TGTAAGTCGTCAAGGAAGTATTGTTCATCCATACAGGAAGCGACCCCGCAACACGGAGGAAGCGAGCTGTAATTTTTTTTCGTTCTTCAGTGGGTCCGGAAGCTGTCTCATTTTCCCGCATCAATCGGGAACCATCACGCCTTCCCGGCATGCCCGTATCGCAACTCTCCGCCTCTGCTGGAGTGCATCGATGGTTGGCAGCTATTGCGACGTGTTCAGATGACTCTAACGACCACAAATTCCTTTATCCCCGGCTAAGGAAATTGGCGTTTGTTCTTCGTGTAAGTCTGAGGAAACTCCATTGAAGGAAGATGTTGAAGACGTGGTTTACTATGTAAGGCGGTTGAGATCGTTTTCGCGCAAGAGCTTGTCTATGTGGTCTCAGACTCACGAAAGTCAATCGGAAAACGAATCAAAGGAATTGTAATACCATTGAAAGGCTGCGCTGAGAAATCGCCAAGATAAAAAGGTGTGTGCGTTGGCCGCCAACCCTGCGGTGGACCTACGACAGCTTCTTCGGCGCAGATGCGTCTCATTGAGGATGCATTCGTGCCGGGACGTGTCCGAGGGCACTTCTCGGCGATATCGATTATTCTGGTTGCAAACGTCGTGGCTGTTTTCTTGCCGCTCGCCCCAAGCATTGAAGGTAAGTTGGATCACCAAACCTAACTTGTTAATCCTGTGCGCAGCCTCTGGTCATTGCCTAGAGCTATGAAAAGCAACACAGGCCGACAGTCACGAACAGGTTGAAAAAGGATTGTAGGCAAAGATTATTTCGGAAGGAGTACGCTTCGGCGGTGGAGTTGAGGGCGGCGTTTTGAAGGGAAGGACTGTTTAAGTGAGGCACTCAATGTTTGTTAATTATTGTCGTAGGAAATAGGCGTACTGAAATTTTGTGGGTTGTTTAAATTTTATGTGGCCTACTGCACTCTTTATAACTGATACAAGTGCAAACAATTTCGTATTCAGTGCTAGAAGTACGAGCTAGGAATAGAAGGGACTCTCGATAATCACAAGTCTATTAATTGAAATTTCCGTTTAGTTGGAAGCGACGTACGGGACCTGGCAATTTTACAGGAAATCTAATGGTAAAAATTGTTCGTTACTTCAGTGCTAATGCCCACTACACCGGTTGATTGGAAGCTATTTAGAATAAAAAGCATCGAGGTGACCGCCATTTCTAGATGAAATTCAAATTTTCTATCGCAATAACACCGCCGTTCTCTGCACTTTGTCGATGCTATTGCAAATGAGGCAGCGTACAGTTGATAAAGCATCAGACCAGTTGAGACATGCGCCAGCGTACGCATCGCTCTGTTTTGAAGTTCTTGACTTTTTTATTGGTGGCCACAGTGCCGTGTGGCAAGTTTGGGTGCCGGAAACTTCAGGCTTCGACTATAGGCGTAAGTCTCAACTATTATGCCCAGTGATTTCCCTACACACCCCCTAGGAGGTGTGTAGACCCCCCTAATTTTTCTGGACACCCCCTAGAATCTCTAAATTTGCTGATGTCGCTGATGTCAATTCCTGTAGTAAACGTCTGTAAAGTTTGGTCAAGCCCTAATACAAGGAGAGAAACACCACGTTACTTCATAGATTCGGGGCCGTTCTTTATTTACAACTGTGATCTTTGAAGAAGGCCTTTCAACATCAACATTTCAAATTGGAAATTTGTCAAGGCCAAAAGGTGCGGAAGCTATAGTACTGGCGTTTTAGTAAATTGTGAGCGCCAAAATACAATCGGTCCCGCTTTACAAGTGCTGCATAACTAAGGTACTCCCCAAACATTGTTTCAAAAAGTGAAATCTCGTAATTGGCCCGGGAAAAATTTTTGAAAATGCCCTTATACGTTAAAAAATGGTCAGACATTTTAAAAACTGAGTGCGGACCTCTTTCTGTAAATGCTGAATGTCTAAAAAGATACAGTCAAACCCGTTTATAGCGAACTGCAATATGCACTGCGATTAGTTCGATATATCCAATAGTTCGATATATCCGAACCCGCGTATAACGAGCTTATTGTTACGAGTTCGCAATCCGCGGGAACCCCCGCCCCCTCCCCAACTCCGCCATCCGCGTATGCAGAAACGAACCCAGTACAGTCGCCATTCTATACCAAAATAATCCATTTATTGCAAGTAATAAAGCTACTTTCCGCCTTAACTGCCCACGTTGGAAAAAAAAACGGTGATTTTTGTTTCCACTTTCGTTTTGGCGGCTTCAACTAGCATAGCATTCTCTACTAGAAACATTGTTTGCACCAATTTGAGTCCGCGTCCTCAAAAATCTAACAAGCATTGGCGGAGCACATCGACTGCCGAAAGCGCTTTATTATAAGCGTCGGACGGATTTTACTCGCGACATCATCGGGAACGTTGGCGAGCTCTTTGCACCGTTCACCGATGCTGCTGCTGTCTTGTTCCGGACTCTCTGACTGGGGGGGTTCGTCGCGAGTCCAGCGCATCGGAAACAGTTACGGAAAGTATTGGGCGTCACGTCGCTCCGTGCAAGGCGCAATGTCTCAGGCGCGGCTCTTGCTCCGTGGTCGCGGCCAATCCACATCTTAATCGCCGCTCGAGATCATGCATTTCGGCCCATGTATTTCCCATGTATTTCCGTAACTGAAATATTTTTGTACGATATATAGCATAATTTGCTCTATCCGGGTTCGTTATAGCCGGGTTTGACTGTAGGTGTTTTTTTTTCAAATTAAATAGAAAACGCCGCCTCCCAGGTGTATATAGAAAAAAAAGGAAACATACGTACCGGGGATGAGCATATGGTGAATAGACGTGTATTATTTAACTAGTGCACTAAAAAAAAGTTTGTATAGTTTATGTAGCCTCCCGCCTGCGCTGCCCCCTTCCTACCGCCCCCCAGCCATTGAGACACCCCTGTTGATTCCATTCCTTGGGAAACCCCTGATTATGAGTACCCGTGTCGTACGCCCGACTTGGGGACGGAAGTCGAGATTCTGAACAAGATTAGGACGGGAGACGTGTTGCGGGCTAATAACAATGCTGTTCTTGGGCTTTTTGTTTAACTGTAAGTTTGGTTAATACGAAGTTCTTTGCGGTTCTCGTTGAATCGCATTAAGAGGAGTGGACTGTATAACATTAGGTTGTCCTGATATCCACACAGCACAAAGCACATTTCATAGGTCGTATTCGAGCTACGGCTGTAAAAATTCTTTTATCGGATGGTTCGTACCTGAGCGAAAAATAACTTGTACGCAAGGACTTCTGAGTGCTTCTGCTGATTCGCCTTCATGGAAGTTATCTCTCACCGCGACCAATATACCGTATATGCACGGTTCTAACGGGGCCCCCATTGTAACGCCCAGTATAATTCAACACCGCGAAACAACGATTGTGCGACGAAATATTGCCATGAACGGACCCTTCAAAATTGCAAAAAACATTTATTGAACATAAATCGTTATACCCTGAGTGAAGTAAAGCTCTTCCATGAAGCTTTGCACTTAAAAATGCGGTCCCTTTGTTTTTCGCAAACTGCGAACACAGGACCCCGGACGCCTTATGCACGGGACGCTGCCCGGTTCCTTCCCGTCTCCCCCAGGAGGAGGACTTTACGTTTAAACGAAGCCTTCACCATTCATTGAGCCGCTAAGTTTCAGTTTCGAGTTTGCGGTTTCGGTTTTGAGGTTTTTGGGTTTAGCGTCTGATTGTAACGCCTACTTTAATAAAACAAGGTGCGCGTTGGAATCGTACGATATGGTAGGCATTTGTCACGAAGATGTTAAAGCTGACGTCTGTACAGAGAAAGGGAGATATATATTTTTATTATACGGGATTTACGTTTGAATTGTCGAAGATTGGTCCCTTAAGGGCCAGTCACATGTGCAGAGAGAGACGTGTATCCGAACGCGTTTTCTTCTCGGGAAACCGGTCCGTCGGAGGTCTGGTGCCCGCACGAAGGCTGCAGGACAGGTTTTGGAAATGGAAAAACAACGCATGCGGAAACGCGTTGCTCTCCGCACATGTGTCTGGCCCTTTAAGGCGCATTCCCACTGGCGATTTGCTTCGCCGAGCGACGTCGCGCGGCGCGTGTAGCGCGATGAGGCGGTGTTCGCACTTGCGATGAGCGATGATGCGACTGCGTTTAGCGGTGCTGTACCCGAATTTTTGTACGATTTCTTTTGTGCATCAACCATGCGCAGTACAAGAAAATTATGTTACGCGAGCGCTACGAAAATAGTGAGAAATCACTCTGGAACACATGCTACTAACCTGGAACAATGCCGAAAGCATTGCGGCTTGCGAGAGGATCACAAAAAAGCGAATTCAAGAAGGCTGTATTTAACATAATATTGCACAAAGAAATACACACGCTTGCCTTCACGCCACAACATTTGCATCACGGCCCACAAATTCCGCTTCATTTCACAGGCGCGCAGTTACGACGCCTCCGAACTCTACGCTTGTGTACCACTCGCCGATAAAAGTACGATAAGGCTGGAAGTCAACCTACCACTCCGCTATGCACCTAGCTATATACGATGATTACTTGCTTTTACAATTCATACTCGTTTCTCCACCGTGATGAGTTCCACGTTGTTCGTTTATTAGTGTACACGTATACGCTGAAGCCACTGACCAAAGAAACGAAGCGCTCGGGAAGTTGCTTGCCGGGCGGACCCTACCGGCCAGCGTTAGCGGGCCAAGCGGGCCCAGCGACCGGATGTGAGCAAACGCTGCGTTTTCGGCTACGTCAGCGTACTTCGCGGCCATGATTCACTATCCGGTTTTGCGGGGCCGTCGCGCGGCTAGGGAATTCGGTCCGAGAGCAATCTGCTCCGCCGTCGCACAGCGACGAAAAGCGACAGCCGGCTCATCGCTTTGCGATAACGGGCGCCGGGCGATGAGGCGAATCACCAGTGGGTACATGCTTTTAGACGGTTTGGATGGTGCTACAACTTGGCCATGAAGGTACAGCTTTGCATAGCACACAAAAGTGTTCGCCAAGAGTTGGGCACATTAGGTGGCACGGAAATTTGCGAGAGGAATTACCCAGTTGTCCCAGAAATTGAACACGTTGGAGAGGAGAGTATCGGGGAAGTGGTAGTGCGGGAAAAGAGTAGCCCTAGGGCAGAAACAATATGCGCGTTGGATGTTGAGATATAACCCCCGCAAACCTGAGAATATGGGAAACCTGTGTGGTTGTGTATTCGATCTTGGAAAACGTTGCCCATCATATCGTTATTTTGCGCTTCACGGATGCGCGTGTCTTTGTGAGGGGTGAAATGCGGTGAGGGTTGAGAAAGAAGGCAGCGGAAGCGGCGGAGTTCAGTTTTGTGGCGCCTGTGATAGCGATAGCTAGCGCGCTCGTCCTTCGGGTCGTTATCCTCCGGCTAACGAAGGTTACTGGGTGAACTGTCACGTGCAAGGGCACGAGCCTTTTTGTTTCCCTCTATAACCTGATAGCCGAGGGACCCATTCCAGAAGTACATTGAGTCGGGATGTGTGTGGGTAGCGTGTTGTTTGCGAAATCATTGACCGCCCCCGGGCTGTTTGTCCACATTGTAATAGTGCCCGTCATGTGGGGGTGATCTATCACCCTCGCATGGGTAAAGGAGTTGCGACAGCGGTAAGGGAGGGACCGCCAGTATGGCGGTGCACCTCTTAATAGGGGAGCCAGAACGTGCAGTCGTTCCGTTGAGGTTGAGAAGAAGGCGTCTGTGTATGCTCGGATAAAGTTACGAACGGCAGTAATTCAGCTAGTGTACCAGGCCCCCAAAGCAACGGACACGGATGTCAAATCGCACTCGCTTTTTGAAAGAAGATTGCACGTATTAATGCGTTAAGTCGTCTGCTTTTTCTCACCTAGTTTGTTTGTCATCACTGCAGTAGTATAAGCAGATTAAGTCTAGAAAATTACGTAAACGGCTCGCGTCACATTCAGTGTTCTGGCATTTTTTCCGCCGGGTGGAGGAACAGCCGGTTGCAGTGATGACGTGCACGGACAACTTTTGTTGTCGTTTTTGACTTTTATCTGTCGTCAGGAGGTGTCTGAAGGTGGTCAGAGATGGCTTGTCTCCGCGCTGAACATTCCTTGGTTTCCATGTCACGCGGTATCGGGAGAGCTCTGGAGCGATATAGATTACTCCAGGGCGTGAGGTTTCAGGGAGGGGTGGTAGGGTAACTGCCAATGATGTTACGAGGGATTACAGCCCGTCTTAACTTCTGTTCAGATACCGGTATTCGTGATTTTCAGTGGAACTGTCACTTGTGATGCCTTACACTAAGCACCAGAATTGTTGCTGTCTTTTCTTTTTACACAGCTTCTATAGTGAAAAGGGCACCGCAAGTTACAGCAGTGGGGGAGACCACGGTCCAGCTGGTGTTAAGTGCCGTCCACTTCGATGACATTCCCATTACGTAAGGGTCTTTGGCGATTTAATTCGGGACACTGCTTGGATTGTCGTACCAGCCGCTGCTACTGTTGGTTTCTTTTTTTTTTCAGAGCGTATTACGTGCTCGTGGCTCGTAAGGCTGATAACGTCCCCATGGGCTTGAGACTTTTGAACTCAACCGACGCAGAAGCCGCAGGGCTCGGATACTATGTAACTGCTCGCTTCGCCGTGAATGAGATCACTGGCCGGCAGCATTTCATTGTCGGAACTGGTGACGTCGTAGGTGGTTTCATAAACGTGCCTCTCCAAACGGGCACGCTGTACAAGTTTGGATGGGCCGCCGAAACAAGGTTGTCCGGTGTAAGTACCGCCACCTCTTTCTGGGTACACAGCCATAAAACATTCGACTAATGTAATACGTAAAGAGTGTATGGTATACAGTAGACTGTAGACATAACCGTCACACAAAATACTAGTTACATTCATTATAAGGATAGATGCGTCATAATAACAGTCGTGCCGATGGAAACGCAAGAAATGAGCGTTGGCCTAGATAATATGCAGAACAGATGAAGGAGGGCCGAATCACGATTCACTTTCATGGTGCCGTTTAAGCCTATCTTTTGTCTGTCTGTGCTGTAAAAAACGGGCCGCGAAGGAAGGGGTTCATATACACTTCGGAAAACCAGTTCTATGGAAGATTCCTGCTTTCTGTCCCCAGGCTGCAAAAGCGGTACACTGCAAAAGGATTTACACCCTTTTTGTCTATATTTACACACTTGCACCTGACAGGAAACAAAAGATATGCTTTGACTATAAATTAACCGTAAAATACCATTTAAAAGGGTGTATTATTGTGTTTTTGCTATGATGTAGGCTGTTATTGGCGCAAAAGCACACAAAAGGGTGTTTTTTTATGCTAAGGCGTAAGGGTGTGAGTTTTAGACAGTGATTTACACCCTAAGGGGTGCAAATCGTGATGCAGTGTACACACAGATGGGAGTTTGAAGAAGTCACTCCTCGACATTCTTCCGCCTCTCGGACGGATAGCAGATTTTTGGGAGTAGGGAACTACGTTCATTGGTACCCAGTTTTACAGCACGGAGGGGGAAAAAAACAGGTTATATGACGTCACAAGAACTGCTTTTCGGAATAGGCTGCCGCCGACAAAAGCTGCTGACTACACAATCTGGAGCTGGGCAGCCGTTGAGGTTTAGTTTGATCGTGTCGGCTTGATGCTAGCGTGAAGTTACTCCAGTTACTTTGCGATTACACAGTTTAACATGTCACTTCTTGTGTTGTATAGCACAAGTTTAAAAAAATATTGTCGACATTGCTTATACGCATCGGTGAAAACAACTTTTTGGGGGGCCGCAATATTGTTGAATGAGTTGGCGTTCAGTTTTGTTTGCAAGCGTGTACTTTCCTGATACTTCTTTGCTGCAACCAAAAAGCAGCTATACATTCCCGTATATACTCATTACATTGTGATATTTTGGTGTTTATGAATATACGCGAAGAACGGGCTATCGACAAACGAAAATGTTTCGACCGGGCAGATAAGAATAAAAATTTTGCGTCTTCAGATGTGTGAGGTTACGGTGGTATTTACATCTGCAGGAATCGAGTTTCGACTACCTCATCACTGCATTCAGCATCGGTAAGTGTTGTTATTCTAGTGTGCTATATTTTACGTTAAAAGTAAGCATGAAACAACCGGGCAGCATTGGGAACCACGTCTTTGCAGGGAGCTCATCGTAACAAAATATTGAGGCAAGCCGTCACAAACGACAATGCGTTTCGAAGAGACAGGACACACGACAGAACACACGACACACGACAGAACCAAGACACATGGTAGAAAACCGATGGGCAGCGCCCGTCCTGTCCGTTTTCTTTCGTGTGTCCTGTTTCTTTGAAGCGCTAACCTGGTTTGTGACGACTATAAACCAACTAGCACAGCAACAAGCCTTATCGAGGCAAGGTTGGTTGTGACGGCAACTGAAAATGTACATAAAATGTGTTCAGCTCAGTGCTATTGAATTTGTATGCGTGGTTCGCCTTCTTTAGTCGATTCTTCTTGTAACGATTTGATGACCAGAAGCTTAAGAAGAGGGAAGACCAGATGCTGGGTCGATGCCTGGTGTTGAACGCTGACCACTTCATTTTCAACGCTTATGGGCCATTTCTGATTGCTTACTGACTTATCTCCAGAGTGTAATTTGATGTGAGATGGTTATTAGTTCCAATAATTCCTGGAACAGTTGTTTCTTTTGGTTGTTCATGCCAACTTCTGGAAGGAACAATTTCCCTTTATTTAGGTAAACTTGTTGAAATAGCACTAGCCCCTTTGTGACAACACAGTGTTGCCAATGGCTACGCCAGACCCAACTAGTCTGAGTAGTTCACGCGGTAATATTTTTAGAGCCTTGTGGAGAGACGCAGAGTGTTCCTATCCCTTGGCTACCGAAAGAATAAGTGCAGGCTCCTAATTTTTCAGGTTACTTGTGAGTTTGTAAATTGTTTTGTAGTATCCGTGGTTCCGGTTTCGGTTTCGACGTCGGTGGCTCTACCATCAGAAGGCTAACCCCTAGGTATATATAAGACGTCATTATGAAAAATTACTATTTCGCTTGACTCTTCAACCCGAGTGCAAATCTGTCTGCTCACCCCTCGGGGCCGTCGCGACGTGATACTACATGTTACAAAGGGTTTTGTAATATATTTGATGAAATTTCTTGTATTCATATCCCACGCAGCACCAACAGCCCCAGGATACTTCCAAAAACAAAGCGTAGCCGGGGAAACCGTGATAACTTGGAACAAAACACACCATAATGGCGGCTGGACTCAGGTGGCCGTCGCTCCTATCGCCTATGCGCAGCCAGAGTGCTACCTCGAGAATGGTGAACCGAGAGAGCGAATCCTATGGTCGAAGACGCGACAAGTATTTTTGAGAAAGCTTCGCGCCCACTCCTACTACTTCGTCTCCATCAGCGCTGTTCCCATTGGAAATGGAACGACACGGAGCTTCGTCTTCCAAACCGCACAAGAAGGTATGGTGTAGAATGCCCATTACATAGTAGAGAACAGAAACAATGGAGATGATGTGAAGGGGTTTCGCAAGAGATAAAATGAATGTGACATTGTCTCAATGGCGTTGAATGTATTCCCCACACGGAATCGTTTCTTCGTCTTTCTCTGTGCGATTGTGGTATGTGGTGTCTTACTTGAATTAATTCACTCTCGCTAGCGAGAATGCATATCTTCAATGCATGAACATGTCCGCAGCAGAACATATTGTGTGCGTTTTGTCACATTCCTATTCGGTTTGCTGCCGTAATTTATACGGGGCATAACGGAGCCAACTTGTTTGGGGCAACGAACTCGCGACGGGTCACCGTATGGATGCGAGGTCCAACACTCTGCCCGGAAGAGCTCACAGAACCATTTGTGGGCTGCGTGTCATGCAAGGGTTGTATACGGAGTACCCGTGCCACGTGGCAAGTCTTACGTCGGACAGATTTGACGTTGCCTCTACCACCATCTGAGGGTGCCTAAGCTGAGCGCCAAAAAAGATTATTTGGCACGTTTGCCCATGGATTGTGGGGCCTGAACTTGTGAGCCACCATTCACTGGGGAGAAGATTCTAGGACAAAGCAGGTTCCAGACAGCAGGGAAGCTGTTAGAAGCGTTTTTTTATTAAAAGAATGGCGATTACAGCGTCAGCGGCGTTCTAAGGCTGCACGACACCGAGCGGGATTCGCTCAGTACGCTGCAGTATGAATGTTTTTCACGAGAATCTGTCGTTTGTTCGTGCTCTTTTCAGTTTTTCATGCACTTGTATTTGCGAATTGGTGAGGGGGATGTACATTTTGCGAAATGGGTGAGATCGGTTCCTATGTTCTCTTTTACGCGTGCGCGTATTTGTAGGATATATGAGCGTGTGCTATCCGTCAATTTAACAGTTAATAAACAGTCACCTCTTGTTCCGTATGTCTTCTAAGTCCTCGTCTACCTTAGAGCTCTAATGTGTTTGATATATGAGTAGCAATTTGTCCCGCAACATATTCTTCTGTTCACGTTTTTGAGATTTTCTGCGGGGTTTCGGCGGTGTACTGGCGTGTACGGCCACTTTGAAGTGCGGAGCTCTTTAGGGGCCCGGATGTTGCCCGTCCATTGTCGTTGGGGTCACACACCCATGTTGATACTGAAACTATTCAAGAGAGGGTGCCACCGCCTTTCAGAATAGACCCTCCGAACAAAAAGGCGGTCTTTCCCGCCATGAACGCAGAACAGTTGGCACGATTCAGGTGACAGCGGGCGCTTACTCGCGAAAGACAGCGACGCCTCAGCGCAGACTCATCTTTGCGACAACGTGAAGGGTAAGCCAAGCATCAACGTGGAGAGGAAAATCCCGAGCTTATCAGGCAGCAGTCAAGGCTCAACAACAGTGAAGGGAAGCGAATCCTGCGGTTAGAGTTCAGGAAGCTGAGGCTACTCAAAGTATTCACACCAGGTGCTCAACAGAATAGCGCAGGGGAAACGATGACGAATCACTGCTCCACATTTTCGACAGCTTGCACGTTGAGTGAACTGCATCCATTTTTTTGCTATTGTCGAGGTGGCCGCCGCAGACGATGCACATGCTGCAGACTCCACAGCCGCACCGTACTGCCGCACAGAAAGGCGCAGCTCGCAAGGGACTACTGAGCCGCTGAGTGAGGCGGGTATGCACCACCCCGAGGCAATGTAGCCCTGTGTGAGTTGGGACTCACACGGAACGAAAGATCTTGGGGAAAACGTTGGGCAATACACCTCTACGGGGAAATGCAATCGCCCTTATTTTGCTCATTTCGGCCATGATTACAAAATAAATGTTTGATTCATTAAAGAATCTGTTTTTCCCAATAGCGATGACGCCAATTTTATCGTAAACTTCAAAGAAATATTTTAGATAGCAAGGAAAGCGTGCAAAGCAGTGGCGACTATCCAGCCACTTTCCGGCAACTTTCTATGACGTCACAAAATCTTGTTTGTGTGATAAGCGGCCTCCGACCTAAGCCTTAGCCAGAAAGCAGAGCTGCACTTTTGCAGTGGGGTCCTCTCGTTCTGTGTGATCGGACGACTGCAATACTAACGGGCAGTTAACGCGCTGATGACGATGTGTTTAGCGCTGGCCCATAACACGTCACTCCTGCCCACATTACGTCACTGTGGCGCCAAATTTGAATGTTTTTCTATTTATTACTCTTTCCCGGTGAAAAACGTCTTTGGTGGCTGGAATGGAGTAACTTATAAGTTACTAAAGGCCGGTTCTTTCGAAACGAACAAAGCTGTATTTTGTTTTGACGGCGACCTAACGTTAAAGGCGTCAGGGGGCCATCACGATGCGCAGTCAATGTCACACTTAACATCCACCAAGCTGCGTGAGCCTCTTACAGTCGTTGGCACTCAACGCTAGGCCTAACGTAACGTAACGCTAGGTCTAAAGTCAGAAAAATCCCGCGAACATTCTGGCAAATACACCTCTGCGGGTATGTGGTACACTCTGCAGCCACCAGAGGTTTAGTAGCCAATTTGCAGTAACGGACGTTGCACGTCGACGCCAGCCTTTTCGCTCAACGAGCCACCTCAAGATACTGCGGCAATGCGAAAGTAGCATTTAGATCATAATGAGCAGTGCCAGCGGCCTCGTAATCTTCCCCTTCCCTCTCTCAGACCGAAAATTGTTGAAGAAGGAGGGCCGAGGTCCCCTCGTGCACTTTTCCCTGTCTGTGCACGCCAGTCCGTGGAATAAACTTTTCGGTTATTTATTTATGATACTGTTAGCCCTCGCGCATTGGGACAGATGTGGGAGAGGGAAAATACAGAAGGTTTACACAAACAATAAATCTAGCCGCCCTTTAAAGTTCTCTGAAGATTCGCATACCCGTGATCATTTCGGGATGTACATTATTCCACTCGGCAATGGAGAGAACAAGAAACGAAAATTGAATACATCCACTCTCGGTGTATGTGACGAATGGCAAAAAAGGGGTTGGTACGTGCCGACAACCGTAAGGGCTGGAGGCGGGGAGGGGCAGGTCGAACCAAATTGATAATGTTTATTGTAAAGTTCCTTAAGAAATTTTAGACAAGCTTTCTTTCTACGTCTAGCCAGTGGTTGAAGGCCGCTCTGCAGCGAGCACCAATGAAACAGATTTGGTTCTTGGGTACATTAGATAAATAAATCTCGCTGCTAAGCGTGGCATTTATGCGTAAACGCAAGAGCTTTGCCCAACGATCGTCAAAAGGTAACGCCTGAGGGAACCGAGTGCTTTATTTGAATCTTATTTGCCACGCAGTTCCCAGTGGTCATCCAGGCAATCTGACGCACTCGATGTCCCCGGAGGCCTACGATGTCCTCACCTGGTCCGAAGTGCCCTGCGATCAGCTCAACGGAGCGAACGTCAGCTACTTCGTGGAGCTTACCAGCAACTGATACCTGGGAGGCAGACAAGAGGGGCAGTGACGTCAATGGTACGCGTGAGGTCTACAGGGACCTGATGCCCTTCACCATGTACCAGGCCAGAGTTTTCGCCCAGAACAACGTAGGCCGGTCGCCACAGTTCGCATCCATTGTCTTCACCACGCCTCCAGCCCGTAAGCACTTTATTTATTTATTTATTTATTTATTATTTATTTATTTATTTATTTATTTATTTATTTATTATTTATTTATTTATTTATTTATTTATTTATTTTATTATGTATTTATTTATTTATTGTTTTCATGGGAGCTTCATCAACCTAAAGAACAGGCAGGTTTCCGTAAAGGTTATTCAACAATGGACCATATTCACACGATCAATAGTGATAGAAGTGCGCTGAGTATACTGAACCCTAAAATAGCCTTCATAGGCTATGAGAAAGTATTTGACTGAAGCCGAAACCTCAGCAGTCAGTCAGGCATTACGAAACCAGGGTGTAGACGAGCATTATGTAACAATACCAGAGGATATTTACAATGGGTCCATAGCCAGGGGCGTACCCAGAGGGGAGAGAGGACAGGGCCCCCCCCCCCTTTTCCCCGAAATTTTTTGGGCCATACCCTCATTTCCTCGCGCCACGTCTCTTCTCCCCTCGTACACATTCTCAAACGCCGCCATATAAATCCTGTGCTTGATAGCTATTCGAGGCGTTTTTTTTTCGAAATGAGCCCAATCCACTTAACGAGAATTTCAGGGAAAAAAAAAACGAAAGTTTGGAACCGGACCTAAATGCAATGCTGCCAAAACTATTAAACTGCATGTCAGGTAGGGGAACTACAGCTATTAAACTACATGTCAGACATGTCAGCTAGGGGAAATCTACGGCGACAGGTAGTTAATAATTATGCGGAGAATTTGAGCAATATTAGGATAAGTTTCGATCTGGCTCGTACTCAATGGAAACAGTCAAGTTGGCTCGGCATTCTTATGAAAACTTTACTGCGAGTGACTTTCAAGAATGGTACGATAGAGTTCAGGGCAAAAAAGGCCGTAAACATATGCAAGAGGGCTTCAAGAACAGTAAAACTATACATGAAGAGCCGCTGAGTCCTCTTTGGAGCATTAGCAGCTCTCGAATTGTCCCTTTGGGTACTTTTTTGAGCACGTCTGAATACACTCGTGAAGCTCTTCGTTGCCTTGCCACAAATTTCCAAAACACTTCACAAGAAGCCTGCTCATATCATCTTCTTCACGTTAATGAAGTGGCTCGTACCCACAGAGAGGGGGGATTTGCCACGTCTTGTAGGGGGCACCTAAGTGGTTGGGTATGTAAATGGGAAATATGGGAGTAATAATACTAATAATCAATCAATAAATCAATCAATCAATCATGTTTATTTACGTGCCCAGGAACAGCCAAAGGCCTGAGTGCTGGCGCACGGATAGTTACATGAAAACAAAATACAAGAAACATATTGCATGAAAGAAACAAGCGACAAGACACACACAAATTGAAGTAGGGAAAATGACAGAAATAAAGCACATGCGGAGCCTGGGTACAGGTAAAAAATAAAAAAAGAAGATGCCTATGTTGCTCTGCCCGTCGTAAAGGCCACACGACAGGCGGAGCAACAAAGTTTGACAGTAATACAACAAAAACAACGGCAAGAGTGTAGAGACAAATGATAAGACGAACAAATGACAGTAAACAGTTTCAAAAATAGGCAACTATCAGTTGGATAGACACAACCGCAGAGAAACCAAATTCCAGAAAAAAAATGAACGACAGACATATCATAGGTGTTTAACATACTGTATTCAACAGCGCTGTACGGTAAATTGTAAAGGATTTCTGAAAGATGTCAAGGCGTTCAAAGAAGCGGTTGCAACCATTCTGTATTCTGCGCACAGGAGAATGATTGGAGTTGCGCGCAGCGGTCAAGAACGGGCGATGCGATCTGGTGGGCCTTTGTGGTACACTAAACTCTAAACAGTTAAGCAGGTCCGCGCAAGAAAGGTCACCATGAACAATTTTGTGAAGGAATGTAAGGTCTGCACGCATACGTCTGCAGTTCAAGGAAGGGATGGAAGGAACTATGGGTAAGTCAGAATCAGGATGAGAACTGTGGTATTGATGACGGTGCCTTAATATGGATAAAAACTTAATAATAATACTAATAATAATAATAATGAGATTTAGTCCCTAAGGACGAGGAAGACGCGATAAATTGATAGTTTCACATCTTTCAGTTTCATTTCGTTCACTTCGATTCACGTTATCGTAGACGTGTGGCGGAAGATCGTTCGCTGATATCAAATTTACTGTCTTATCTTATGATAGGCCATTTCTCAAAAGCAAAAAAAGCCTTATGAAAACACCCACAAACAGCCCCAACGGTCACACCAAAAGCGAAATCCCATTGGGCAAATGAATTTGGCTCTCTTTCATCCGCGCCACAGCAGGATCTGGTTCATTTTCCATACGAAGTAAGATTTGCGTACACGTTTGCCGGGCTATCTCTCAACTATTTTCTTGCCACATTTTTCTTAGGGGAATGTTGTCGAGATTTGCTTGGCTGTGTTGTTTTACCTGGCTTAGTTTTGGTTTGTGGATTAGGTTCATTTCGAAGGAAAAGACGCCTCATTTGGTGGTCAACGTGGAATTAAAAAAAAGGCGAGGCTTGTTTGCCTTAACATTCGCAGGGGGAATGCGTAGTTACTGTGCGGTACGCACAATAATTCCTGTGAATATTTTAATACAGCTGGTATTTTTTTAATTTTGCAAACTTCGCGTAGCGATCTTTGACATGTGCCGAAATCTCGAACACACGAGTGTTTTCGCTTTTCGCCTCCATCACATAAGCTGATGCACCTAATTTAATTTTTTTTGCAGGTTTACGTGTCTGTAGGGTAAACGCTGAGGGTTCCTCGTGTTTATACTCATAACGGCAAGTAGGGTGGCCCTCTCGCCTAATTTGCATAGGAAAGTTACCTTGGGTTGCCCCCCCCTGCCCGAAAAAAAATCCTAATCCTGGGTACATGCCTGTCCATAGCTACCATCACCATCCATAAGGAGAGCAGTAAAATACCTATAAGGAAGGGCGTCAGACAAGGGGACACAATCTCTCCAATGTGATTCACAGCATGTTTACAAGAAGTATTCAGAACATTGGAATAGGAACAGGTGGGAGTAAGGGTTAATGGAGAATACCTCAGGAACCTGAGATTTGCTGATGACATTGACTTGCTAAGTAACTCGGAGGACGAGTTGCAAGCATGCTTACCGCACTGGACAAACAGAGTAGAACCATGGCCCTGAAAGTTAATATGCAGAAAACTACAGTAATGATCAATAACCTCAGGATAGCAAAGTGATTTGAGATAGGTGGTGAGGCAGTGGAAGTGGTAAGCCAATACATCTACTTAGGCCAAATTGTGACCCGGGATCCAAACAATGAGGGAAAGATAATTAGAAGAATAAGAATGGGGTGGGGTGAATTCGGCAGGCGTTCTCAGATAATGAATGGCGGTCTACCATTGTCCCCGAAAAAGAAAGTATGACACCTGCATCTTACCGGTACTCACCTACGGGGCATAAATTTGGTGGCTCACTAAGAGGGTTCAACTTATTGACGACGGCTGAGCGAGCAATGGAACGGAAAATGATAGGTGTAACATTAAGGGACAAGAAGAGAGCGGAGTGAATCAGGGAGCAAACGCGTGTTAAGGACATATTAGTAAAAATTAAGAACAATGGACGTGGGCTGGGCATTTAATGCGAAGGCAAGATAACCGTTGGTCAATAGGTGTAACCGAGCGGATCCCTAGAGTAGGCAAGCGTGGCAAGGGGCTGCAGAAAGTTAGATGGGCAGATGAGGTCTAGAAGTTTGCGGGATAAATTGGCCGCAGTTTGCACATGATCGGGATTTTTGGAGAATAATGGGAGAGGTCTTTGCTCTGCAGTGTGCGTAGATAGGCTGGTGATGATGATGATTATTGATCGACAGATCAATCGATCGATTTATTTATTATTTATTATTTATTTATTTATTTATTTATTTATTATTTATTTATTTATTTATTTATTTATTTATTTATTGCACCCTCAGGGCCCGGGGAGGGCGTTGCAGAGGGAAATGGGCGTGCGATTGCATAAAACGTAAAAAAGAATTGTAACAGCACAATTAGTGACAACACGACCAAATCCAATCCGCGCGCGGAAGTATCAAGTTAAAATGAGCGCAGTTTATGCTACAATCGGTTCCGGAGTACCATCGGTCTGAAGGAAAATAGAACAAAAAAATAGGACGCTGGCTGCAGAATGATACTGATAGCAGCAGATTGATAGTATACTGGTAATAACAGTTGAGTACCGCAAAATTAGATGACGGACGCCAATAAATGATTGACGAGCAATGTATGTCAGTGGCATCACCTTGGATCTGAACAAACCATGGATGTTTTATAGACCACTCTGAGTAGACCACTCTGAGGGAGAGTGGTCTATTCTTGAAAAAAGTGAACTTTAGGTGAATTGTTTAACAAAAAAAAAAACGTCCTTGGGCTTTCTTAGTGCAGGAGCCGCCAGCCTTAGGCCGGATCCAGACTGTTGTCGCAGCTGTCGTAATATCTTTATATAATGACGCCATTTGACGTTTCAGCCAACCGAACTGCGTGAAAGGCCGTTTTTTTACGTCCGTAGCGCACGATATGGCTCTTACGTCGGTAATCTGAACATTGCCTTACTTGTGCAATGACCGCGGCTTGCTAATACTGCACAATTTGTGGACTGTTTTGTAAAAGCTTGTAAGAATGAAAGGGTTCTGCAGATGTCATTTGTTAGTTTCTTGCGTTTTTGCAAATGTTCCACAAAATGTGCCACAAGGATAAAAGAAGGCGGTAAAGGGTAATGAAAACCGATATTTTGTCTTTTTATAGGTCTGGCCAATTTTCAGCAGCTCACACAAAAATTAGGGCTATTTGAACAAACTGTAGCCTTAGGAGTTCTTGAGGAGAAGCTGAAAAACATGGTGTTTAACTAGATAGCGGATGTGTTTTATGCTTGCGTGCCGCTTTGACGAAAGCACGCACGCTTGCACGCACGCACGCACGCACGTACAAGTAAAATGTTACTAAACACACCAAGTTGGAGTTGTTCAAAATCATATGGTTACAAGTAGATATTGCATTGTGTGAATGTGAGTTCACGTAAGCAGTCGTTTACTACGTTTTAAACGCGAGAGTAGCAACTACATTTATCTGGCACCACTCGTACTTCATGATTTGTTTCTATCCTTCTACGTCTTGCACGGGCATTATTGTAGTGCTGCAAAGACCACCGCAAATTTGGCCAGGCACATCCCTTGAAGTGGACTACTAGGCATGATATTTTTAGATGACACTACGCTATCTGCTTTACCTTGACTAGACTGCGTATGATACACTGCATTCTTAGACAGAGTGATGGCTGATATCATTGGCACAGACATGCTTTTGCAACCTCCCGTAAAAAAGATTCGTTCGTAAATTATGTTCAAACCTGGGGCCGATCTGTCCGTATATCTACCTCTTGTACTAAACTGCTTTTTGTCCTTTTAGTAGTGATGACTGCTTGACGGCTGGATATGTAACACCGCGTCCAGACATGATCATTTAAAGACAAATGCAAGCAATTCATCTTGTAGCGCAGCTTTTAAGTCTTGTGGAACGTGTTTTTGTTTTTCCGCAGCACCCCCAGAACCAACAGACCTGCTCACGTTTTGGCTTACTACGAGCAGCGTTCTGGTGTCTTGGAACGCTCCGTATCCACCACACGGTGTCCTCGACCACTACGAACTCAAGTTCTGGAGCCAAGCTGACCCCGAAATGGTCAGCCGCATGAATTTCTCGCCTGAGGAGTGTCAGCGCAAAAGGGCGCTGGTGCCTAGACACTGCATCACAGTCAAGGAGCTGGACGCCAACATTAGCTACAGGTTCTCGGTAAAAACCGTCTCGCACTTTCATTGGTGCGCATGGTCTTGACGTCAGTTTTCTGTAGTACGTGCATGTGGAAGGTTTCCGCGCGTAATAGTCCCCGTTTTGTAGAGCCGGAAGTTTTGCTGTCTGTATAGTTCTGCCAGTGTGCCTTACAAAGTCCCATTCGCCACTAAGACCGAGACTGTACTGCGGCGGTCCAACTAATTAAAGGGCCTATGAAGAAAAAAATACAAATTCGGTTCATTAAAAACGCTGTTTTGTCCAGATAACAACAATGTCAATGTTATCGCAAGCTTCCAACAAATAATCATGAAGTTGAAGAAAGCATTCAAGAAATGCAGGGGAGCTTTTCACTCACGCGCAGGACTTGAATGGCGAAGGCGTTGTAGGTGATCATCGACGCACACAAAGTTGAGTTTTAGTATCGTTGTGGTTTCGTGGTTGACGTCGTCGGCAAGGCATTTCAATGACCTTATGTTGAGCAAGGCAAGTGTGAGTTCGTCGTTCAGGTCTACGTTTTCGTTCGCCACTCTGCAAGCGTGACTTATCGTCTCTAGTGGATGCTTTGCACACTGAGCCTCTTGAAGGGCGGCCTCTTCCTTGGACGTGCGAACAATCCGCGGCCGGGCAATGGGGAGTCAATGATCATCAGCTTCGGCATTCAAGTCGCGGCTCTTTTACGGTACAGGACGTATGCGCACGACGACAACAGGAGGAGTGAACGAGGGGCGTACGCTATGACGTGTCTTTCTCGTTCCGAGCAAGTGTTGCCACGATACGGTGACCGGTGGAGCTTTTTTCTGGCCAATGTTGGCCCATCTCCCTAAGTGGGTATGCATGGCCTGACGAACATGCGCTCGAGGCAAGCGGCGAACGCTTGAGTTTTTTTCTTGCCAATATTGGCCAATCTCCGTAAGTGGGCACGCTTAGATTGATGAACCGGCACTCGAGGCAGGCGTGCACGAGGGCCCGTCATTTTCTTGGTATTTTTATCTGCGGACACCATACACAAACGATTTCCTAAATAGCTTCGCTGTGAACAATGGCGACTCCGCCTGCCGCTTTCCGGCAACTTTCTATGACGTCACAGAGAATTGATTGTGTTATTGGCCGCCGCCGACCTTAGCCACGGCCAAACAACATGACTGGGAAATTGTAGCAGTGCTTGTAGTTCCGTTTGATCGCATCACTTGAATGCTAACGCGCAGTTAATACGCTGACAAAAATATTTTAGTGCCAGCCCCTAGCACGTCACTCTTGCCCATATGACGTCACTATGGCGCGAAATTTAAAAGTTGTTGAGTCTTTCTTGCATTTTTTTTCTTAAAAAAGCGTGTCGCTACTGGAATAAAGCTGTATTCTTTTTTGTTAATGCGATAGTATGCCCGTTGGCATAAAATACTGCGTCACAGGTATATATTCGCTACCTAAGCTCAGTTCTTTCAAACAGACCGAAGTTTCGTTTCGTTTTGATGGCCCCTTAAAGGGTGGAGGGTATTACGAGTCCGATCATGATACCGCGTTAAACAAAAGACTGTCGTCGGTGGTCCCACCAATCAGTGACGTGAGGCGTGGTTCACCCAAGATTAGCAACTACCGGGCTGGGAAATTACGCAGATAATCACGAAGCGTTGCGGTACATGCAAGTGCGCATGCTCCAGCATGCGCTGGAGCCAGCCAGCGCACATGGTAATCTACGACAAAGTAGTCGATACAATTGAGCCCTGTTATAGGAAATTCTCCGAGACACGGCGGAGAAACATCGCTTTTATACGAGCTAACAGGGGTAAACATTTATTTATTTGGAAGTGAAGCCTTAATGTGGTAGACCATCGTTATAGTGAATTTACGTTGTTCCAAGTTTCTTGTGTACTCCCTGCAGGGCATTATGCGCAAATACGCTCTTCTTTTAACAAAAGTATCGCTTATAACGAAGCAAGTTGGCTGTCCCGTGGACTTTGCCATATATATTCTCGTGATATTCATACCTTCAGCGTCTACGTAACTAGAATTTATGCATCTGGCTAAGCGTTCGGAAACAGTTGTTGACTGCGGCGGCACGTGAAATAGTAAATTGATTATATGTGCCTAAGCGCGCCACCGTTTCACGTTTTCAGGTGAGGGCGGTTAACAAAGGAGATCTTTCCTCACCCTATTCGGCGCAACCGGACATTGACGAAAGGAGGACAGCTGGTATGTATGATTTGTACTTTTAGTTAAATAATCGTGGTTGTAATCATCTGCGCACGCATTATTCCAACGAAAGGGAGACACGACGCAATGTACGGTTAAGAACGGTGGCATGTACCACTACTGTCACCCAAGAACATGGCCGCGCCATATTTGTGGCGAAGATGAAACGGGGATGATAACGTTAGGGCAAGTGATCAAGTAGCAAAAAAGACAAATGAATTAGCAGAAATGTAAATATAACTGACATGGCATTGCCCCATTGAAGACCCCGGACCTATGCCGTGCTGGAAAACAAAAAAGAATCTTCAAAGCTCGAGTTTGAAAGCTTTTACCAGGAATAATTGTCGCAACCGAAAAAGGCTTAAATCATAATAACAGTAATCATTCATTTCAAAGCGCATTATCGCATAATAACAGTAAACATTCATTTCAAAGCAAGATATAATTGGTTAGCGCCAGTTCTAATTAATGCTATGGTTTTCACTTTGAAAAGAAAGCAGATATTTTTTTAATCTGTTTGCGATAACTTCATTACACCGTCACATTTATCAGAAATATGTGCGAATTGACAGCTGAGTGGATACACGAAACCTTCAAATAACAGCTTTCTAGGCTTGTAAAGGGTTAAATGCAGTAGAATAGACGTAACTGAATTTTATTTATTGGAGAAATTACAGGTAAACTTAACTCCGGAAGTCACTTGCACCATGCAACCTCTTGAAATTGACTGTAAATGACCACGGAAACAAAGTGACGTTCAAAATAAATCGAAAAATCAATTTTGGGCACTTAAGGCACTTTAAAGGAACACTGCAATGAATTTATCAAGCACCCGTTTTTGCTTGCGCTGCGTACGCCGGGTCAAATAAACTTTTCATTGTTTATCTGAGCGATAAGCGGTATTTTTTATACAGCCTGAAAGAAGAAAAACTACAGTGCGTGGTTGGAGGCGGCCGCTCCAACTAACCGCAGTGACGTTAGGGAAAGGTGCTACACGCGGTTGGACGATGTCCCAGGTTAGCATTCAAACAAGTTTCGTTTTCGGTTATTGTTGGATGGGCATTCTCGCTCTCTCAATAATCGTCATACCACGCTTTTGTCGTGTTTTCGGCTGTAAAATACCCCAGATAAGCCTACCAGGACGGCTTGGAATAGTGGTAACCTCTAGCCGAGGCCTACGCAGTGGATGAACGCCCTCCGCACCACCGCAGACGTTCAAATGCCATGCGCGTTTTCCCCATATTTGGAGCTTGCCTCACTCAAGCCTGTATCGTAAAAAGCGTGTTCGCACCAGGCCAAGGGTCTGCTGATTCTAGCCTGTGCCCACTGCCCGCAAGTAGTCGGTGTTTGTGGCAACAGCACGCCAACGAGAACTCGCTAGTGCGTCAGTGTCAGTCTGCGCGCGTTTTGTGAACTAGTTCGTGGAGCAATGAACGTTACAGCCCAAATTGGTGAATTCGGTACAGAAAACATCGGCCGAAGAAGAAAAATTACTTACAAAAAAAGGACGTACCCTCGGGGATTTGAACTTTCGACTTGCAAAATAACATACCATAGCGCCCCAGACCACGCGGCCACGAGACAATGCATACGCGTGCTGGAAATATAAGGTATATAATGTATAACAAGTTTACATTTTTATTTAGTTTTAGCATTTCAAGAAGTTTAGATGACTATTTTTTGTATAGCGCTCGTGCAGTAAGCGTTTCCCAAATTTCCACACTATATCCCGTCTACTACATTTCTTAGACGGAAAAGCGTTCGCAGATATGTGGTCGTGCTGCTGCCCGCTGATGCTTGTTTCACCAACGCAAAAAAGTGCTTCCTGCACCATTGTTTTACGCAGTACGGTAAAAGTTTCAGTTGATTCTTTTTCCATAGTACCTATTTAACTTCGCTGACTCTTCTCCTGCCTTCAATTGGCATTAGATTTTCCCACTAACGTACCAGTCAGCGAAGCGTCGCATATGCACTTGTGCAGCGCTTGTGTGGAGCGACCTGGACTTGGAGTCTGATACAGTGTACAAGCTAAAAAACTAAATAAAGGCACATTCTTCCATTCAAAAACGTGTCGTGGCTTAGTTGCAAAGAGCGAACGAATTGCGACGACCGAATTTTGAATTTCGGATCAACGCAGGGCCTACTGACTCTTTTGAAGGTTGGCCAGACGTGCAGTAGCGCAGTCAAGCCAGGTCTTTTTTTTCTGAAGTCACACGAAAACGCCACAGAAAATGGCCGAGGATGAAGAGAGGGCGGACAGAATTTCCGAATTGATTTTTCTACTAAATAAAATCGCGTAAACGCACCCGGAGTGATCAAAACATGGCCTAGGGACTCCAGACTAGTTTGCACTGGTAATACCGCAATGTTTAAAAATCACTTCAGTGTCCCTCTAACAAGAAAAATATTAAGTAAGTAAATACCGGTTCTGGATAACAAAATGCGAGCTATTTGTTTTATGTAAATAATTTAAAATCGGCAACTTGTTTTGTTTACGGCATTCATAGTAGCAAGCATTTGTGTTTCATTGCGAACGCTTTGGGCGGTCAGCGCGCCGAACGCGCAATCAACAAGACGTTTTTGTTTTTCGCAGAGAAGTATTTCGTCACTAGTGCCCGATCAGGAGACCGGCAAATCTAGCTACGAAGCAAGGTAGCAGCTCCGTCGGCTTGAAACGTATATTCCACAATAAGTGGATTTTACGATTTCTGTTTGCACCAGCAAATAGACCTCCTTATGCTTGTTTCGAGCCTATCTTCTTATCTCCTTAACAATCTTAAAACGAAACGAGAAACTCATGGGGCTTGCTTTCGCGAACCTAAATCATTACCCGTTTTATGTTTAAACACCTCTTATGAAGGGAAGTGAAGCTAGAGGGACTTGGTTTTGAAATGTGAGGTAAGTCTGAATGGTCATCCTGTTGTATAAAAGGCATTGGAACCGTTTAAACATACATTACCATTTTTGTTGTATTTATTTACAGGAAGACTAAATAACGTTCACTCTTCAGAGCGGGGTCAGCACAGCCTC
The DNA here is from genome assembly GCA_013339765.2 of Haemaphysalis longicornis. Classification (NCBI taxonomy): domain Eukaryota; kingdom Metazoa; phylum Arthropoda; class Arachnida; order Ixodida; family Ixodidae; genus Haemaphysalis; species Haemaphysalis longicornis. The sequence goes on along the minus strand of CM023449.1, from coordinate 79,619,581 downwards.
AAGATTCACTGGTCCGCGTCTGATTTCAGGAAAGAAAGGCCAGCCGGTTACATGGTGAGATAACTGTGGCTGATAATGTTTTTACAGTAGATTCGGTGTACCCTCGTCATGCCTTTCTTTTGAGGGGAACGATGCGGAGCCTGTTATACTGTGTTATTATTTACTGCCGAGACAATCACTTTAATCCGCTGGGCTGTTCACAGTTAATTTATTGCTGAGAATATTTACACGTTAGATGGCGTATTACTCGTCTACATGGCGTTATTAAATGGTGTTTAAATGGTTGGCCTCACTAAATCAGGGTTTCTTGGTGTAATTTTTTTATTTGACGCAGGTAAACACGTCCCTGGTTCATACATTCAATCGCAAGCTGGCGATTAGCGAGAAGCCGACGTCACATGTTGTCAACGGTTCTCACGTTCAAGAGATACAGTTGTCTCACCTATACCCAGCGTCGACGTACCTTGTTTGCGTTCAAGCCTTAACAAGAATTTTTCCGAGTGAACCAAGTTGCGCAAACTTCACTACGAGAGCGTCTGGTGAGTGTAAAGGGACTCCCGGCTTTCGCATATCTGCGTAGCTGTTCTTGCTTTACAACTTAAATTAAAAATATGAACCGTATTTTTATAACCACAACCCCAATGCGACCAGTTTTCTAACTTTATAGCCATTCAACCTCTTCGAATGAACTTGGAACATTAACTTGGGTGCAGACAAAAAAAGAACAGTTGATATGACTCGAACTGTGTTGTATATTTCAAAATCGCGCCGAAAAAGAAAAAAAAAGGGGGGGGAGGAGGCAAATGTGCAGCCTTTCACCTTTTCTTCGCTCTGTTTCTAAAAAAACAATGAAAGTGATTTAAGTTGATTTGATGTTGCCACGCAGTGAATCACAATATTACGTTCTTGCAGAAATAACGTTTGTCGGAGCGAAGTGTATAAGAAGCCCTGAACGCAGTGACGTGCATGGTCGAGCATGAGCGAACAGAAATGCCGAATCGTTTACTCTGCACACATTTATCTCCAAATGATTTCCTTATCAGGTAGATTCAATCAGATTGAGAACATTGTCACCCAAACACAAACAGTCTTGTGGCAAGCTGGTACCCTTTCCTTACCAAACAAATTTGTTGCCCGGCGCGGCGTACGACAGAAAAAGCAAAATGGAGTCATGCTTGAAATGCAGTATAAGATACGGTATTTCCTCGATTGTACCACAACCGCGATCGCAACACGAGGGGGGCTTTTCTTTGCATCCAGAAAGAAAAAAATAAAACCGTGAAATTAACGCGGGAGGTGACTTTGTCGCGTGAAGCAAAAAAGAAATCAAGAACCACCGATGTACTTACACAAGGCCAGCAGAAGCATGGAAAAGCACATTTTTTTTCTTTTTTCAGAACACTGATAGACGCCCGCTTGTGACGCTTTGAACTTCGTTCGCAGCATGCCAATCTGCTGCGCGACATCGCTTGCTTTGAGCTGAATCAGTTTAGCACTGACCGCCATGCGGCGTTTCAGCTGTTCTGACGACATAAGCAACACGCTTTCTAATTCAACGTAGCGGCTATGGGGAGGCCCACGGTAACCTTTTTGGGCGGGTTCGCTTGTGAAAGTGCCCTTCTTTGGAGCTGCCAAAGCCGCCGCTTAGAACGGCGGCTTTGCCACCTCGCCCGGCGTTCTTCCCCAAGAACCCCAACGTTTGGTTTCGCCAGATAGAGTGTTTCTTTCGACCTATATGGTGTCACGTTGCAGCAGGACCGTTACCTACTGATCCGCGAGCTGCTGCATTCCATCCTGGCCTCCATCTTGCCGGAACCTGAAGCACGGCCTTACGACGGGCTCCTGCGCCTTTCTCCTTGCAGCGCCTCCGGCTCGGTTCCCACACACCCCGCGCCAGCCATTGAGCCTTGACCCACGATTGTCCACGGTCCTCCCGCTAGCACCAGCCTATTTACAGCGACAGCGTTGCAGTGCAGCAACGATGCCATGACAACGATGGCCCCGTCATGCCTCACGGGCCACAGTGATGCGGTAGCGTGTAGAGGGGACTGTACCACCCCACCCCTACAGCAGTCTACCCACCACCGCACCTGCGCTGCCTCCACACCTTACTGAACCACCAGGTTGGGCTTTGAGGCAACCGCATTTGCCTCCTTTCAGGCAAACGTTTTCTTTGGACATGAGCGAGACCTTGGCACCCCGCACACCATGCTCGGACACACGTCTTGAGGTGCCTGTCAAAGACGCTGTTGTCCAGCGCATTGCGCCTGGCTGCGAGGTAGCTGCAGCGACCACTTCACTGAAGTCATCCCACGGTATCCAATCGTTTCTTCTCGCCACTTCTCTGTTAGAGGACAAGTGCAGCACACCTCAGAGACTGCAGAGCCCCGCCGGGGAGATGCTCATTATGATACCCACCATTCCCCATCCTGCGGTAGCGCAAACGAACGTTCCGCCTGGAAAAGAAGCGCCACGCGTTACGCTAACCTGTGCTCGCCCTTATCAGCGAACCGCCAAAGCCGCTGCTGGGCTATCGCGAGATTGAGGGGGCTGATCACGGCTCACCTCATCACACGGCAACGGCGACAGGTCAACTTCACAGCACGCGCCCATGAACGTGTCTTACGCGCTTTGCTAAGTACAAGGATCGCTCACAAAAGAAAAGCGCCTCGACTGTTGATAGCACGCCGCACCCAGCGCTCGGGCGACGCTTGTCGCAGGCTGCGGCATGATGTGCTCTCAACGACCTTGCTAGCTTTGCCATCACTGACTTTGGACCGGCCGCACCGCCGCCGCCTATGCAAGCTACGCGCCCGGATGAGTGTGCCGTGTTTCTTGGGCGCCCTACCTCGTTGGCCACCATATTGAATTGCTCCTGCACGGCAGTCAGCTCGTTTCCGCCTGCGACAGCAACGAAACTCCCAGTGTAGACCTCCCGAAGCTACGAGCTCCCCCGGACGCTCCCTCAACGCCGACCAGGACTGCGCCCTCTTTCGATTCCTATGGTTTGACCTAGAACTGGCCACCGAACATTTTGTGACCACGAACGCACATAAGCACATAGTTCTCCACCTCGTCTGGCTGTTTGCCACCAAGTTGATATTTTTCAGTTTATGTACATATATCTTCTGCCGCCTTTTTCCTCTTTTTTCATGCGCATTTATTTACCACACTATTACATCACTCAATGCGGGCTAGGGTGGAGCCCTGTACGGGCATCATCATCGCTTTCGGTGGCGCTCTATCATCATCGTTATTGGAGATGATGACGCAGCGCAGAACATCATGGCCTCCGCCCTGCTCGGCCGCACTCCACGAATGCTCCCTGATTCTCGGGAAAATGTTGCCACCACAACGCAACTGTAAATAAATGCAGGCCCTGCGCACCGTCTCATCGGTCGCCTACAAGGGCAATGCAACCCACCGAGGCCTCCACACACTACGGCGCAAAAGCGAAGGCAAAGCGCTGCGCACGCCGTCCATGGAAAAATTGGCCGAGTACCTGCTCCTGTTCGTAGCAAATGTCGACGAAAGACGATAGTCGTCTGGCGCCCCGGCCAGGTACATGCCTCCCATCTCTTTCCAACTCACCTCTCATGTTGTTCCTCTTCCGTCGCGCTCATCGCAAAGTAAACACTATAGTTTGCTCAAGTTTGCTCAAGTCAATTTAAATTTACCGCGTTTCCCTGCTCCAGGCCGGGTGCCTCGATGCCAGCGCTGCCGTACGGCGGAGAGGCGCGTGATTCGAGGCACCCTACTACAACGTTTATAGAACCAGGTTGTCCTGCTTCACGAGTGTTTCAAGCGGAACGTGGAAGCAGATTATCTAGTGGAAAATTTCGTTGCTGTTGCCGTTTGGTTTTTTCAAATGCGGTACCGCGGACAACAGAAGGGGATGGTTTGTTGCTGCTGTTGATGGAGTATTTTATTGGCTATCGCGAAAACCACAAATCTTAATTATTTAAATAAAGGAACTATGCAAATGTTACTCATATATTGATTTTCCGCCTTATATTTATGTATTAGCTTGTTCTTGCTCAACAATGTTGGCAAGTATGAGCATTAACACCCGACTCACACAATTTTACTGATGGTATATAAGACTAAAGCGGCGTTTTTCTTTAGTTTCGCCGGGTGGCTGAATCAAGTAACAGACAGACAGACCAAAATTTTTGCATTTAAGTAAGCCAATAAACACTGCCGTCTTTAAAAGAACAAGAAAAAGAAGACAGCTGGTGTTGGCTTGTAGTGGAGCCAAATGGGTCTGGTGCGTGTTGCCAACACAGATCGCGAAAGGACCAAGACTGTACCTGTCGATGCGAACTGGTTGTATCATTGCACTTTTTAGGCAATGAGTTTTAGGCAATGTGTTTTCAGTATTCGATTGTAACGCGAGAGTTCATGTATCAAAAATAGGGAAACTCACGTTATAATCGAGTAAGTACGGTAACATGGCGTGGCTACACACTGGCAAAAAAACAAAACAAAGCGGATCATAAAGTATAGTTGGCGGCTATATCAACAATGCATGATTCGCTGGAGGGGGTTTGGAATTAACGTACTACTTCTGCTTACACCCTCCGGGAGCGTATAGGCGTTTGCTAGTCAGCGCAGCCAAGCGACGCACGGCGCCATCTAGAGGCATGTTTGAAGCTATATCTACGTGCTTGTGGCCGAGGGATTTCATCGCTCAGAACCGTTTGGCCTCGTAGTGTAGTTGCTGCGCTCCTGCATAGCAAACACCCAAACCCCGGATCAAATTCTGTCACCGCTGGTTTTTGAAGCAAAGCTATACTAATCTTGTGCCGCGGTTTTGCCATGGACGCAAGCTCACCTTCGTTTGACCGAAGCTGCGACACACTCCTTAGCACATTACGTGACTCACGGGCCCGATTTCTGTGCTGCGCACAAGGCCTAGTATTCAGTCAGTTCTGCTTAAGTGAGCGGTGGCGGTTGCGGCGGGAGCGGCCGCTCAGCTAATAGGCAGCCGGCCACCCCCGAAAACACGCGTGCGTTCTAGATTTTGGCACGACCTAAAAATCCCCAGGAGGTCGAAATTAATCCGGAGTCCTCCACTACGGCGCGCCTCATCGCCTGTGTAGCGTCGGCGCATTAAACGCCATAATCAATCATACCACTAATAGCATTTACAACTCCGTCTGCGATGTGCAACATTGCCACCTTCTCTTCCTTTTTTCCTTTGCGATATGCATATATTTTGCTTTATGCCTTTTTCATGCAGATATATTTGTTCTGACTAATTGTTCTTTATTATCTTTGTCGCGACCAAGTATAGTTAGACATGTTATAAGAGTTCTTGTGTATTTTGCCGCATGTGTCCTTTTCTGTGTACTCTGTACTCTGTTTACAATGTTTCGGCTATTGAGAGTAAGTGAAGTTAATAAATAAATAAATAAATAAATAAATAAATAAATAAATAAATAAATACTAAGAAAGAGCGAGCTGTTAAGACCGCAAAACGCCGAAAGCGGTGACAAGAACCGTAGAAAGTGGCAGGAATTTGACGAATAGTATAACAAATACAGCTATATCAAAGGTTAACCAAGTGAAACCAACACTCAACCAGACAAAGCCAAGCTTTTGCTTTGCATATTCAGGGTTAGCTCAGGTAAGCCGCAGCCATTTGTTTTCATTTTTTTATGGTTTGTCACATCGATTATTATTTTTAAGGCGGGTATAATCTATTTATGACATCTTTCTGCATTATAAACAACATTTTGGGTATTTTGATAGCCTTTAGATCAGTTTCAGCTACTGTTATTGTACGCCCTCGTGCTTTTGTCTAATATAGGCCGGTCTCGATCGGCTATTTCTTTTCAATATTTTTAAATACCGTAGTTTCCATCCGTTTTAGATTTATTTAACTGTTATTTATTTTAGTTTGGGGGTGGTTTTGTGTGTGTTTCTGCAGTTACATAACCCCCATAGCAAGCTAAGATAACGGGTGGCTGCGCTGACTGACAAATGCATATAAGCCTCCGGGAACCACTAGAAATAGATAGATAGATTGAGTGACTGATTGATTGTAGGGTTTAACGAGCCGACGCAAAACGGGCGATGAGGCGCGCCGTAGTGGAGGGCTCCGGACTAATTTTGACCACCTGGAATCTTTAACGTGAGCCGAAATCTCGTACACACGGGCGTTTTTACTTTTCGCCTCCATCAGAAAGGTGGCCGCCGAGCTCGGGAATCGAACCCGCGATCTCGCGGTCAGCAGCACAACGCCTTAGCCATGTAGCCACCGTGGCGGGTACCACTAGAAATGGTTCTTTTTTCTGGACAGTGCCTGCGAAAGGGGTCTGCAGTGAAAGCAAACTTGCCTTGGCAAGCAATGATATGTCGCATGACCTTCAAGAGATGTGGTTTGCTTTCGGGACTCATTAGTTTGGGAAGCGAATTATATCTGAAAACAAAATTAGTGCACAGATTTACTTTCGGTATATACTTACTTGGACGGCGCTTCTGAAGACCTAATTGTTGCTGGGCAAAATTGTGGGCAGTAGTGACCCCCATGGCCGCCTTGCCGCTTCGGACAATGCAGTCTTGACAAGAGCTTGCAGACGCTCATTGTGTAGCTGATGGTGACGGGATGCTTGCGCTTACTGCGTGGATAATAAAGGTTGGTGCTTCAGTTGCAATTTCGTTTTAAAATAAGCAAGCAACGCTAAAATACTACAAGATCACCCGGTATCAATAAATGCGTAAAATATGTCTTCATTGCTCTTATCTTATGCAAGCGTTGTATACTTGAAGTCCCAATTAGTCTCGCGGGCGCATGGCGGTCTAGCTGATCGCGCACTCTGGAATTAACAACTCGCAATAACTAATGAACCATGTGAGGTCTGCCAAGCTTTTCAGCAAAATGACAAATTATAATTTTGTTTTAAGATGCAATAGACGTTATGTTGAAGGAATGCCTGATCAATGATTCATAGTGGAGCTTAACTCGCCGAAGCTACACTTTTGCTATAAGGCATGTCGTAGTGAAGGGCTCCGGAATAGTTTTGACCATCTGGGGCTCTTGAACGTGCACTGAAGTCTCGACAGACAGGTGTCTTCGTTTTTTTCCTCCATCTGAAAAGCAGCCACCGCAGCCGAGAATCGAACCCGCGACCTCGTGCTCAGCAGCGCAACGCCTTAGCCACTGAGCCACTGCGGCGGGGAAATGCCTTCTTATAGTAACTTTTAAAGACGATAGTATTCATGGGCTACTTCAAACCAGAAATTTTGGTCTGTCTGTATGTCTGTCTGTGACTCGATTCAGCCACTGGGCCTAAGTGAAATCAAATTTGCGCAATATTCTTATATACTCACACAAATCTCATCGTCGAAGTCCGATGTCAGTGTTCATACTTGTCAACATTGTTGAACAAGAACAACACATTACGCAAATATAAGGCAGAAAATTAATACACAAGGGATATTTACAGGGTTCCTTTACAAAAAAATTCATAGATGCTTGATATTTGCGAAAAAAAACCCACGTCTACTGCAGAAAAAAAAATTCACACTGTCGCCTGCTGCCACCCACGCCACTACACCTTCTGTCGGCATTTTAATAATTCAAGCGGCAACAGTTACGAAAGGTGACACTAGATAGGTTCCACGTTCTGCTTTGAACGCACGTGCACTACGGCAACGCGGTTCTATAAACTTTGAAATAGGGCGCCTCGATGGTCGCGTGTCTGTGCCGTACGGCAGAGCTGGCATCGAAGGACCCGGCCTGGAGCAGTGAAACGCGGTAAATTTAAACTGACTTGAGCAAACCTTTTGCGTGTTTACCTTGTGAGGCGCGCGACGGAAGAGAAGCTGAGGGAGGCGTTCACTTGGTAAACGTCGACAAAGACTATCGTGTTTTGTAGACATTTGTGATGAAAGGAGCAGATACGTGGCCCTTTTTATTTCGTGGTTTTGTTTACGGGGAAATATTTTTCACTTTGTGAAAAGAAGGGAAATTGAGAAACGTCAATTATACCATCTCCAAATAATCAGCCTCGAATAATTTGGGCACAGCAATATTTATAAGAATCGAACAGCATACGGTGAAGAATAAAACTTGCTGCACTGAAAGAGAAACACGCATGCAGGTAGAGACAGCAACGGCATTTACGAGCGTTGTCATGCCGTGTCTATCTTTAGCTTCGTCTTTGATCCGTGAAGTTTGCAACAATTCACTACAAATCAGTCTGCCCAACGAGTTCTGTAAAAGAGAGGGTGTGTGGGCTCGTTATTACACGTTGAATAAGTGCAGGTGAGTTGTGACTATGAAGTCATTCAAATCACATTCATTGCTCGTTTTTATACTCGCAGAGCCAATAATTGATGTACCACCAACTGCAGAAGCACTGAACGAAACCACCGTAAACGTGTCTTTCAATCCTGTGGACTCAGATGGGGGTCCGGTAACGTATGTATCTACCACTACGGACACTTAATGTCTGTATTTGTCTGTGTGAAACTTACAATATCATTTTACATGTGTTTTCAGAGCTTACTATCTCCTTGTAGTCCAGAAAGTGCATGAAGTCGTTGCGCCAATCAAAATCGCCAACTTTAGTGCTTCGGCAGCCACCGGTCTTGCCTACTACGTAGCAGCCCGGTTCACGCCGGATGAACTCAGCGGCTCTTCTCACTTCATCGTTGGGACAGGTGGTATCAACGGGGAATTCGAAAATCCCCCTCTCGAAGCAGGCACGCAGTACAGTTTTGGTTGGGTCGCCGAAACAAACTTCTCGGGCGTAAGTACTTTGTTATCCAAACGTTCTTGTATGAACACTGGGTTTAGGCCCGGTTCGCGTGTTTCGAGCACACAGAAAGGTATGCCGCGGATGTGTATCCGGAGCACATTAATGCATTTGCTCTTGGGCTAAAGCACGAGAGCACACCAACCTAGAAGCTTATGCATCGACGAATACTCAAGCAGTTTCGCAAGTGCGTGTGCAGTGTATACACTAGAATAAACATTAGCATCAGAGTGCCAGATTCGGCTTGGGCACCATCGATGCGTGTGCAGTAGTCGTTTCCCGAGCCTGTGCGAAGGTGATAAAGTATAAAAAGGACGCCTTGTTGGAGTAATTAAACGACAGCCTTTCTTGGGGTATTTAAACGAGAAGAGTTTTGTCTGTCTGTCTGTCTGTCTGTCTGTCTGTCTGTCTGTCTGTCTGTCTGTCTGTCTGTCTGTCTGTCTGTCTGTCTGTCTGTCTGTCTGTCTGTCTGTCTGTCTGTCTCCTTCATTCGATTTATCACGAGAGTAGCGAGGGGGGTATGGAAGCGCGTGGGTGGTGGAAAGAGCACAACAGAAAGGTGCTTACATGGCAGGAGCAACACAATACTTTAGTATTGCATTTGCAGCGAAGCGAAAAATAAGCGGTCAATTTTACCGGATGAACATAGTCGCCAATGTTCATCCGGACAGCACTGGATATGATCTGAAATATAAGCGAGAAGTAAATTGAACCTGACTGTACAAAACTCACGACGGCATAAATACCGAGTAAGGTTGTTGACACACGCCCACCATCCAGCGAATTTGTAGTTTTGGAGATTGAAAGCTAAAGAAATGGCTGAGCTTGCGCTAGTGGTGCAACGCCGGAGAAACAAGAGAGCTAGCGGCCCGTCTCCCTTCGTCGGAGACCAAGCTGTTACACGTCAGATGGAGTTGCAAACTTGGCGCTTCAAGTTCTCCATCAATGAAAGTCCCGGATAGTTTTTTCCGCGGGCTTTCACATCTTTCCTAATGTAGACCGTGTTAGCACGAGCTAGAACCCAAGGCAACTGGCTACGCGAAATCGAAAGCTGTAGCGCCAACTCGGCGTCTGTGCTCCCCACTTCAGGCGCGAACGCACGTGAACTGACGAGGAGAAGAGCACGCGAGGATCTCGCCGAGGTCGCTGGGAGAGTGTTCTGGAAGTTCGAGTTGCCGACGCTTTGGCGCTCCTCAGGAGGCACTCGCTCACGTGCGCTCGGATGGGCCGAGTTTTCTGGTAACGTTCGACGGCGGGACTAAAAGCTTCAAGCAGCAGCGCTGTTAAATGGCAGGTTGCAATGCCGACATAGTTGCGGTTTATAGCCTCAATGCCGTCTTGCAGCTGACCAATGTTTTTCCGGTGAGCATTACCAGCTAAATTACCATAACACATTGCAGACGGTTCTTTAGTGTGTCGCTCGCAGCTGACATCAAACTCTGCGAGTAAGTTAGAGAAGGGTCAGGGGAGAGACATCTTGAACGTGCAGTACACCCTCGTTTTAACAAAGTTGCTGTATTCGAAGCGTTTCACGGTCCTTACTGCAGTGAAATGAAAGCATACCAACTCCGCTTTCAACAAAAAAATCGCTTATTACTAGACAGTGAGATTTCGGTCTCGACGAATCCGTCGTAACGAGTATTTACTGTATTTGCTTTGTTGACAAATCGCGTTCAAACGTGTCTATAAGAAGTGAACGGGAGTTCCACACCCGGAACCTTTACCTACTAAACCTGTTACGTCACACGCCAAATTATATAGGTGTCCTTGAAGATTCTTAGTATTAATAAGACTGATGTCTGGCATTGGAACCGCTTCCATTCACACGAGAAATACTAGAGCACATTGTGAAGGCGGACGTACGCCAATAGGATTCCCACATGCACCCTCTTATTCAACTTCGTTTAGAAGACTTGTAGCTCTGGCTGTTAAGGCGTTTATTTGCTTTTCAGATAACGTTGCAGAAACGAGACGTATCTGAGTCTAGCAATACGTATGTTTTGTAAACCCGAATCCAGACTGCGGATTCACTCAAGAATTTCTTGAAGGGTAGAAACTGCACGAAATGTCTTTTAATCAGAATGGAATGGAATGGATGACTTTATTACAGGAGGAGGCCAAAAAAAATTCTCAAAATTCTCGAAGTAAGAGTATATTTTCATTTAGGTTTACCTTTCTTGATGCGGAAAACATTTTGTTTCCCCACAGGAAACCTTGTACGGTTACAGGCTGACGCCACCCATAATGGGTAAGTTAATTTAGCAAGATTTTCCTAGAACATTTGTCTGTTGAACACTAGCCTCAATGACTAAAAATCCACACGGGCGCCGCATGGAAAAAACTGTGAGTGTACGGTTTCTTGAGAGACAAGATTTTTCCCTCCAGCAGTTGCGGTTTTCGTAGTAAGTGAAAGTTGTTCCATTTTTTAAATTGATTATAGATGCATTATCATTTACTTACGACACTCCAAACAGTCCCATGCATTTAGTAGCCCATTTACTAGAAAACACTGACTTGCCTTTAATAATTGTCTGTTAGATTAGTCGTGCTTTGATGACTAAGTATTTGTTAAAGAACGGAGGCGAGGACCGCGGTATGTGGGAAAATCTTTAATGGCGGATGGAACTCTACAATGATGCTGATAGCACTACTTGGAGGCAGCTGGTAATGACCACCTCTTCTTCGTTTCCGATTTTTTCTACAGATTTTCGTTTTATTTTCATAGGTTTCCCATTACAAATAATAACATATGTAAATGTAACCTACCAGCAGACAGTTACGACCACTATTTACAGGACTGCCCAATGACAAACAAACACAGAGAATAACTTCTTAATAGCCATAGAAATTATCTCCAAAGAAGAAAATCACAACTTATAAAACATACCGAAACATTAGAAATTTTAGAAGAAATTACAATAATATATAACGCTAATATTCAAGAATACTAACCCCTCAAATATTTTGTCACCATTTCACAAACACGCAGAAACACAGTCAGCGGCAAATAACGCAATAATAACTTTGAGACCTTTTGTATTTATCTGTGCTCCGTAATGAGTCATTTTCTGCGTAATTATCTTGTTTAATTAGCTTTTACAGTTTTTAAAATTTTAAATCAAAAGGTCCATTTTCAAATTATTTAATTTACCCGTGATACCTCGGTGGAACGGGAAGGGTTTTGGATCATGAGCCCGTTTAATAAGGAAGTATTCACCTTACATGCATTCATTATGCAAAAATTTCTCGTCTAGGTCCAAAGAACTGGCCCGAATAGTGCACATGCCTACTTCGCGTGGAGGAAAATGCATGAGGTGTACGCCAGTGGTTCTGACAGGGCGTTGAAAAATCAACCATGTGCAAAGCCCAAAGGCTGCAGGTCTTACCTAACGGCTAAGGAAAAATTCATGGGGGCCATGCAGACAAGGCACTTATTTCGTTCATTCGACAGGCTGCCTCGTTCACATCATACTGACACCACTTCTAAAGCACACTTCGCTCGCATGCGCTATATAATTAGGAAGAAAAGGAATGCGCCATGCGACCCACTAAATCATTTCCCGCAACAGAATCCATGATGTATTATGCCCAGCTGTGCGATTGGGTGATGCCGACAAAACGAAAGAAAAATTACGCAGGGCTTATAATAAAGCTTCCCGAACCAGCTGTTTGCGCTAAATGTAATGCATATTCATTTTACAGCAGTAAGAATGGTGGGGTGAGCAGTGGAAGTTACGAAAATACACGCTAACTCAGAAGTACCTATGCGCAATTCTGTTGGCACTGGGCGTACTATGCTTCTTTTAGCTGCACAGGAGTCCGTTGCTTTGGAGGTTTCTCATACGACACTGACCGATTGGCGTAAACGACGTTGTCCTAAATGGCCCTGTTTGTCGAGCATACCCCATGTTTGGCGAAACAAAGGGGCAAATACGATGAAAAACAAAGCAACGGTGGACGACGGACCGTTCCTCAGTATGGCAGCGCCATCTTGGCGCACTGACGGTAACCAAGGCTGCAGAGCCTTACGATGCACTGAAAGCATAGGGACTGAAAGTTCCTTTACACCCCCCCCCCTTGTGACTTTATGGCAGAGGTCACGAAAACCCACGATTTTGCCGGAAAATCAAAATTTTAACCAGAATTGATAAATTTCTTAGTAACTACGGCATCCTTTTCTGCGGATAAGCGCCGGGGGGACTATAAAAACACGAAATCTTTCCGAATAAATCAAATTTTGTCTGCTTCACCTCTTGAAGCTTCTTTCCACGTGCGGCGGAGTCACACCACAAAAAGATTTTGAAAAAGCAGAGGCAGGTACCGTTTTTATGCGTACCTATATTGTTGGGAACAACTTCGGTGGGAAGATATAATAGTTCAAATTAGGTAAAATAAATGGAATTGAGCTGGGAATGAAATGCGTCGCAATTAGAATTACGGAAAGACCCTTAACTGAATGGAGGGACGAGCTAAATTCAATGCGAATAACAGATTGGCACATCGCCGAGGAGGAGTAGCTAGAGATCTAGGCGATAGAGGTTTTTGTCCTGGAGTGGACTTAGGCTGAATATAATGACATTATATATGGTGTACAGTCATCAAAAATGAAACGCGAACAGGAAAATATGAACCTGAACACACAAATAGCGCCATTTCTTTTCATGCGAGTCAAATTGACGCGTGACTTAGCTGCAGTAACAAATTGTGAAAATGTGGCTTTCCAAGTACACCAATACGCACTGTTATATGACTTCCATAAACTGTATTCCTGCGCGTGTTCTGGTTCATATGTTCGTGTTCGTATGTCATCTGTCCATGAAGGTACTTGCAAGGTCTCTGCAATAGGGATGAGGCAATATATTCTCTGTGCCCCTCCTTCCCCCCCCCGGTGATTAGACCATAGGTGTGGTATGCTTCCATCCAGTCGCCGTCCCTTTATTTCGCAAATATGTCCAACCCTGTAGTGAGATTCTTATCAGCGCTGGGTCTATCTATCAAGCACGTGGCACTAAAATAATGGTGCGGAGTTCCAAAAACCGCAAAAGAAACGTTGGCGGTCGCGGGCTTTTAAAGGTGAATAAACGTTAGCGATTTTTTGGGGGAGGCGGAAAGTTTGCTGACAAAAATTGCTAGATAGACAGTGAAGAACATGCCCATGCAAATCCTTACAAATCACCCCACACAGAAAAATAAAGCGGCGGAACCCCGCAAAGTGCAAAGCTAGGCCCAATGAAATCGAAACTATTGGTTGATTTTGCCGTGGATTTTTAGGGGCGAAGAAGCCATGGGTCTGTCCATCCCTTGTGTCTCGTGGTACGTGACCGCCTCATGCTTTCGGAGATGTCGCAAAGTGGGCCGCGTTGCACTCGCAAGAACCGGCTGCAACCGGCACCGCAAACTCGGCACCGGGAGCGCGAGCTTGTCTGTGTTCGCCAACGGAGGCGCGAGCGCACATGGCGAGGGGGAGATCACGCAGAGATTACGCCACGAACGCAAGTCGTTCTCGGAGATCGAACGAGACGCAAGGACCTTTGCTCGTTCCTCTCGTCTTGTTCGGGCACAAGTTCGCCCTAAATAAAGTTCTTTCTTTACCGTTGTGTCCCATCCTACGTGACAAATTGTGGTGGAGGTGCGGGGTAGTCCTCGATGGCGCGGGGTCTTTCACCAGGTCTGGGCCTGGGAGGATTGACTCCGAAAATAAAAATTTGTACAATGTACGCACACAGTCTTACGTCTTTCTTAATGATGTAATGGGCGAACTTTCACGGGAGAGTTACGGTTACCGATGATCTCCCCCTCTCGAGCTTCGCCCCACTTATCATCATTCATTCCGTGGATATGGCGGGATTTTTTTTCCCTCAGAACACTAGAGGACCCCATTGAAGCCATGACTTAATAAAGTCATAGAAGCGTTGCTCCATACTGCTCTGAGCTGCCTTGCTACTTTACCTTTAGTGAAAACACATTTTTTTCTGTTTAGCCGCTTTCAGCTTGCTTGCTTTTTTGAAAAATACGTGTTATAAGCGACGGTTGATTTGCTGGAGACATTTTGACATGCTGTATTCTTTTTTCAGTTGGCAAGGATGTGCTCAAGAGAGCAGCGATCGTTAGTTCCATTCAAAGCAACTGGCCCATCTTTGTTGCAGTTGCAGCCGGTGTTATCGTAGTACTTTTAGCTATCACCACCACCATGTGCCTGCGCCGAAGGTAAGTTTCTCCTAAACGTGGCTGGGAAATTCGAAGGGTCGTACTGTCTAAATAGCTGTAAGAGGCGAGTACCCACCGAAGTCGGAGTTGCATTCCCACATAATTTGACTGATTTACTTTACCCGTCTCCCCAACCAAAGCTGTTAACGGCTCCTGCTAACCGCTCTACGGAACTTCCTTGACACATATACGGCCTCTCCTTTAGCTTCTTACCACCCCTGTAGAGCCACTATTGTTTTTTTTTCAAATTCCATAAACTATTCCTGAAGACGGGTTGGTTGCCCAAACAATCCTACCACCCCACGGTGCTCTCTCACAGTTAATGCACCTTACCCATCCAGTTTCTCACCGAAGATTTGGCCTCGAAGAATCAGATATTGTGCGCATAATCCAAGCCATCCTTATGAGCCGGATAGCATACATTGCTCCCTACTTAGCCCGTAAAACCTTCGGACAAAACAACTGAGCACCGTGATACGGCAAGTCTAAAACACGCTCTAGGATTGCCCCCGAAAAACGGCAACATACAAGCTACTGCAACCTGGCGTCCACAATACGGGGGGTAGAAATCCAAGAAGGGCATCGGATATCTCAGTTCACATGCCTCCAACTCACCATCACGGGAAGAGCTACCCATCGCCGGGGTAGGGTATTCGACTCCGCAACAGCAAGACGAAAAGGCACGCATTCCCAGGGTCCTTCGACAATACATCAGAGTGGCTCCAATCCAACGTAACATGCATCCGACCTATAAAAAAGCACGACGAGCAGCAAGGGCGCGCGCAATCAATGTGTAGTATGACCCCCTATCCTCCACTCTCTATGCAGACGCCTCTACATACCCCCACAAATCTGCCCACGCTGCCAGTGTGACCGACGTCAACGGAAAAGACTTAACCGCCGTCACGACCATTACCAAATCGATAGAAACAGCTGAAGAAGTTGCTATCGCCCTAGTCGCGCCCACTTGCGAAGACTACACAGTTATACTGACAGACTCCCAAGATGCATGCCGCGCTTTCCTGATCGGACGAATGTTCCTAACAGCATCGGCTATACTGAAACAAATTAAACGACTTTCAGAACTACAGATTGTCTGGTCACGTGGCCACGAATCTCTGAAAGAAAATGAGTCGGCACATGCTGCTGTCCACGCCCGTACACACCGGCGCTATTTCAAGAAGGGGATAACCTACAAGCCGACGACATCCTCAAGCCAACGCTTCTGCGAAAATATGCCGACACACTCGCCAAGTACTGCCGCGGGTGCCAAAATACCCAGCATCTCGCCCACACCTATCCAGAACAAAAGCTACAATATTCCGACGATTACAAACGAACTCTTACCCCCCCTCCCCCCCCCCCCCCCCATACTCTATTCCATGCGATGTACCCCACCCTTTACTGCGCACCTTGCAAATACCCGCCCCACCCTGGCACCTTATATCATCTGGTATGGGGGTATCAACAAACCCCGTCCCTTACTCCTAATCCCCAACCTACATACGTGAACTGGGTCGTACGGCTGGCCAGTTCCGACCTCTCCTCCCAGAGTAGCCTGGTGGAGAGGGCCCGGGTGGCCAGCGCAGGCCAGGGAATCCCGGACTCGAGGAAACCCCCACCAGGCGGGTGCCCAGGACAGCGGGCACCTAAGGCTCGCCTATTATAAAGATTATTCCTCCTCCACCTATATCTTTGAAAGGACTCCTTGGACCCTGGCCCTCTCCATCGTCCCAGAGAAAAGGGCTTTAAACTTTACCTGTGAGATCGTGTGGACTTTGACGTCACCACGCAAAGCTTCGTGTTCAGTTTTTCTTTTAATCTCTTCTATTTCCCCCTTTCTTCGGCTCTACTTCTTTAGGGCCTTTGCTCCCTTCTCGCATCTCCGCAGAGTAGCATGTAGGCAGGAACATGCCGGTAAACCTCTCTGTTTCATCTAATAAAGAGCTCTCTCCCTCTTTCTCTCTCCTCCACCTCCTGCTCCTCCTACTCCTACTGCTCCTCCTTCTCATCCTCCTCCCATAACCTATTTACTTTCCGCTGGACACCGAAATTCGCCTAAGCGTAACATAGCGTTTTTGTACCATGTGTATATAAAAAGGCCTATTGCCACTACCACCACCCGCCGGAGGCACTGCCAAACTCTGGGATTGACTCAGAACGTATGTGCCACTTGGCTGCTATACGTTTGCCGGGCGGGTCAGAACTGCGAGTCTTGGTGCACAATGTTAGCCGTTCTGTTAGAGTGTGGATGTGTTGGCTGACAACACCTCTTTCAAAGTACTTAGTCCGGAAATGGAACCCTCGAAAGTATGTTCGAACCTGTACCGCGTATTCTGCTCTTTTAAATGTGATCAGTTCATTACAATACTTGCAAAAAGGGCCGTGGAAAAATGAGGCGGCAATTCTCGAAATCCACTATACAGAAAAAAAACGAAACAAGAAGATTTAGTTCAGCTTTATACTGATTGATTGTGGGGCTTAACGGGGCGACGCTACACAGGCGATGAGGGGCGCCGTAGTAGAGGGCCACGGATTAATTTTGACAACCAGGGTATCTTTAACGTGCGCCGAAATTTCGAACACACAGGCATTTTTGTTTTTCGCCTCCATCAGAAGAGCGGCTGCCGTGGCCGGGAATCGAACCCGCGTCCTCGTGCTCAGCAGCACGACGCCTTAGCCACTGAGACGCCGCGGCGGGCGTGAGTTTTATATTGGGACGAACATTTTAGAAACGTTGAGGGCCATCAATACAGCGCAGATAAAGAAGTCAAACACTTATAGGCACGCGTTATTCGCACGTACTGCTTACACGTGGTTGTGAATCAGTTTCTAAATTAGCCTGGTGTTGTGAGCTCGGCGTCGAGGTTCACTTCTCGCCTGGGGTGACATTTTTTCTGACGTAGGCGAAAACAATAATTTCTGTGTGTACAAGATTTATCTGCCCGCTACAAGGTCTATAGTAAAAAAAAACTTGTAGCCCTCTAGAAGAGCGCACCTGATAGCCCAGAGTTAGCCTACCTTTGGTGCATGAAGTTCGAATTTAGTCAAGGCATTTTTTTTTCTCGATGTGGTTCTTAATACACTGATGGCATGCGTAGTTCTGTGCTGACTAAAATACGAATGAGCCGAGCGCACGATGTAGCAACGCATTCTTCTACGGCAGAACAAAGCTACCGCTTTGTTCTGCCGTACAGGCACGGCAGGTGGGAGTACGTATAGGAGTCTAATCTTACTCCTTTTTCCGCATCTTTCTGCACAACACTACTCGCATTCATCTTGCCTTGAAAACATCTTAACTCTTCTTTGCGTTCTACCTGAAAGAGTATAGTATTGTATTTAGGTGTATTGTTATACTCATCTGTTATCACTGTTTTATTTAAATTTTATGTAACCGTTTTTTTTGCATTTGAACTGTGTGTTTGCTATTGCCTGCTATTCATGTTGAATATGCGGCTTGTTGTTGTTTGTTTGCGCAAGATATAGCACTTGTTATCTGTGTACTTTACGCTTGTCTAGATATGCCTTTACGGTGGATTTCTTGTCTCATTTTTTGTATGATTGTGTTGGCTGCCTTTTACAAATCTAGTTATTTTGCAATTTCTTCACCTGTAACCCCTTTTAATCAATCTCTTCCAGCGCCTGCAAGGTATTTTAAATAAGTAAATAATAATAAATACATAAATAAATAAATAAATAAATAAATAAATACCAGTTTTGATAAGTGCGTGTTATGAATGGGCCAAGGACCATGCAGGCAGGCAGTAGACGAACACTGTTAACACGTCGAAGACTATATTTAAGAGGACGGGGAACAAGCACGGGACGTGAGCATAGTAGAGGTCGGGACGTAACAGAGAGGATGGGTTCCGGTCGCACGTACACACAGTCCACAGTTGAAAGATACACAAAGTAACCTCGGAGTTCACAATGTCAGAGAGCAATACCTAATAGGCCAGTCAGCTCACACTCAGTCGATCACGACGCGTTTCTAGGCGCTCCAACAGCAGGAACGGCAGCGCCCAACAGCCGGAATGGCGCGTCAGCAGTCGGCGCACCAGCACCTCGATGACGGCGACCCGACGAGCTCTCGAGCCTTGGCGGAGGGTAGCGCGGTCCCGTCTAGGGTGGCCCAGGCGTCTCACGGGGTAGTTTCCCACGGACCGCGCCCTGTTCCGCCGCTTCGCTTCCAGCCGTTGCCCGCTCTAGCCTCCGCGATCACTTACGCGCGGCCCTCTTCTTTGTCATCGTCGTTGTCATTCTGCTGGCTCACTCGCATGGCAATCACTCTCGTGGCCATTCGTCACAGTGCGGTCCGCGGACGAGACGTATACTGTGTGCAAAGATCAATGACATGGCCGTAATTTCCGTTACCTTCATGTCGGGCCTTTATTTAAAGCTGTTGCTTGTGCGGTCGGCGACCATTTCTTTCTATAGGGCACGTACACGCCATTGATGTCCAATGCGATTGAGAACACTAATCAAACGCGTTGACATGCTCCGCCCTAGGCTGAAACTGACGCAAAAGATACCGAACCACCATCATTTGCGAAAAGAATACGCAGGATTCACATCAGATAACTTTTGACAGTGAAATAAAATCACGGGTCTTCCGCAAAAAAATTTAGCAATGCTGGGGTTCGGACCCAAGCTGTTGGCTTCAAAACCGGCGATTCTATCCATAGGCTACTCAGACCGAACTGCTGAAGTAACTCACTGCTGAAGTAAGTGCAATCAGTTGCGACCTATTGCTGGAGTGCTGCTCGCTGGCGAAGTCAAAGCCAGCAATTGGTCACGCCAAGTAATCACCGTTGCACTCTGCAAAAAGGATGTATTTACCATGATACTGAGATAAAAGATATTTTTGTTGTTGGCTGTGCTGTTAGTTCAGTCTTTTCTATATTGAAGTATTGTTTCGTTTCAGAAAGCGAGCAGGTACTCATCTTAATGGCTCTCGTGGCAAGGTTATAGAGGAGCGCTTCTCTGCACTGGCGAAGTGTACGTATAACTACACTTATCTCTGCGATAATATTCTTACGTGACGGCGGGACGGATGACATGACCCATGGTTGATGCTGAAGCGATCTATTTACAAAAAGCGATGGAATGTATTTACGATTCTGCCATCACAGCTCGAGCAATGCCCGCGCCACTCGTCTTCGTCGTCGTCGGTATAGGGTGTTTATGGCACTTCTAAGACATTTTCTTCTCGTAAAAATATCAAGGAGGTCGCAATGTCGTGTTCCTACGGGCCTTAAGGATCTTACGGTCAAGGTTCTAGAGCATTTGTTGTGTTATTTTGTATTAGAGATTGCTGTATATTTTTTTCTCGCGAAGCTTCCTTAATCGCAGTATTTTCTAATGTCTTGTATGTTCCCACACTTTTGTTCCTATTTATCGAGCTTGTTTTTTTATGTCGGACATCTAGTACTTGGTTGTAAATGGCAATATGTATATTTATTATGTTTAATCACAAACTGTTATTCTCTGGGCTGCCCAGCCACGCACACAAGCGACCCCCACACGCTTCTGCGCGTTGGATCATGTACAGCCGGGAAAACGCTTGTCTATAACAGCGATTTCAACTTCAACCAACTACATTCGAAAACTGCTGAAACATACTCGTTCCAAACATGTCGGAGGCAAAAGCGAAGGGCTAAGACTTCAGAATTCCGCAGTAGTTTTATTCATATCCCGCTCCGGCGGGGCAGGATAGGGCTGAGAGTACGAACGCTGTGTTATAGACAAGCCTTTTACCGGCTGTACTTGCATATGTACAGTGAATAAATTATTAATAATATATTATTATTATTTACCTTGACCTTTTTGTGGCAAATTGAGCAGATCATCAGGCGCTTAATGCATTCACGTTCTCATATAAACAGGTTGTAATGAAAAAAGTACCCGTTTCAGGTAGCGATTTTATCACTGCTCTGTAGAACTCCGGAAAAAAATAACAATTTCGTGAATGCTGCGTTTTCTACTAAAAGTTACTTCTGAAAGGGACCGCCGCAATACCAGACAGAATAAATTAACTAAAACTCGCGAACCCACAACGCACAAGCCTTTTGAAGCATTTGGATGATTGATATCACACAACTTTCATTGAATACTTGCTCTCTTATAACTGCTCGTCCACAAGCTGTGCCAATTGAAAACAGATTATAGTGATATATAAGTATTTATTAAATAATTGTTTATTTATCAAACGATCATTACATCGTTATATAATACTTACGCACACCAAGAATTTGGATACAAGAAGGGATGCTATATTGAAAATATTCCATTGTGACAAACATGTTCGAAATTACTTCTGCCAGTGATAAAATACATTTAAAGGAATCGAAACACAAATATATTCAAAATTGAAATTGTCGTAGAAATGTTTCTATTTTGGAGGTTATTTAATACGGGCCACAAGCATTCCATGGAGGTGGGAGTACTTGCGTTATCATTATCCGAACGGTTTTAATGGAAGCACCATTGAAATCTACTTAATGGCATGAGATTTCTACGGCCAATTTAAATTTTTGAATATATTTGGGTTTCGATTCCTTTAAATGCATTTTATCACTGGCAGAAGTAATTTCGAACATGTTTGTCACAATGTAATATTTTCAATATAGCATCCCTTTTAATATAGTTCGTACCACCCTCCCGGTGAAACATCGTCTGAGCCAATTGTGGACACATTGCTTCCTCTGGGCGCGACGATACCGGATCAAATGAAGAAACTTCTTTCCACCGTTAAAATCGTATGCGGCCTAGGGAGCCTAGAATGCGGAAGAGAATATTATAGCAACATAGCAAAGCAACAACGGAGGAATATTACATGCATTTGTTACCATACCAACAACATGACGCCAGTGCTTTTCAGCATTTAAACGTGACAGGATTTATTTATTTATTTGAAAATACTGCCCACGTTGGTGGTTCAGGCAGGATTGGTACAGGAGGATATACTCGAATAGTACATAGAGAAGGGTCACAATGTACAGTCATAATTATATATGAAGGCAGCAAAACAATGAAACTAATGCAACTTTATAAGGTCCAAATTAAAAAAAATGACGTTCGAAAAGACACAGTTGGATTTCTTCTCTGCAAAAGTGAATGCCACATACCCTATATACACATTCATACACATTTCAAGTCTTGAATCTCATCGATAAATGATTGCGCAGTTTCACAGTTAATTTCCCTTATCGGTATTTGGTTCCAGTAAGAAATTCAGGAAAGGATAACAGGCTGATAATGGGCGTTGTGGCTAATTGGTTGTAGATGAAATCTTTGTGGTTTGTTCTGTAGAGTGCTTAAACGCTCAAGGAGATAATCTTGCAGTGGAATTTTAAAATGACCAGGGTAAAGAAGGCATACAAATATTAGTTTGCTGAGTCTTCGTGGTATGAGAGTGAGGGAGGTCGGGCTTTGTTCATTAAGTTTGCGATGCCGGTGCGTCTAAATAGTTCGAGAAAACGAACTGAACTGTCAAATTTTAAATTCCTTTAATTTTTTCATCAGGTATTGTTGATGTGGTTCCCAACATTATTCGCTTATTCTCAGGCTCGTCTTGAGGTTTTAAAGGCACTTTGTTTAATTCCAGGTGGTGCATTATTACGTGTTTTCGAAAAAACGTTAATTTTCCTTAGGATGAAATTATTTTTGCACCATCAAGACCACTAATGCAGGAAATAGGAGTGATAATCGAATGTTATTGTTACCACTGTATGGGATCAATGTGCCGGACGCGTTTTGTGAACGAAATTGCCATACGCAGCTTAGGATCACAAGGCATCCGTTTATAGTAAGATAGTTGGCGCAGCTGCGTTTTGGGCGGGTTATCAGGTGGTATGACCTCATGTTGCCGGTGTATAATAATGCGTCAGCCAGTGTAAATGCACTACTAACATCATCCAAGAATTTTAACAGAAAAAAGACCTTGTTTAGGGTCGTGACGACCCCGTACCGACAAATTGACAAACGTTTTGCCAACCGTCGTGATGAATCTCATTACACCAACTAAAATTATGGTAGACGCGACGCACTATAGTTAACCGGACATATTTTAAAATATTTCACGTATTAGAACATATCCCTCCCAACCTGTATTGATTATGATGATAGCTCAGGTATGCGGAAGTGTACACGGGAATTACGGGGTTGTGGCAGTGGCTCTACTTAAAGGGGCCCTAAATAGGTTTCTGAGGGTCGCCATTTCAATCGCGCAATCGCTAGAGTACCCCTTCACGACAGTGTATACCAAATATTACACCTCTGCGTAAAGCAGGGGCCGCACAAACACGCAACAAAGATGCTTTCTTTCTTCCTTGCTCACCTGCCGCTTCCTTGCCGCCACACTTGCCCGCTGTGACGTGCGACAGAGCGGTTGTGACGCACCCGTGTGACGCACGAAGCTCTCAACAGTACGGCTGCGCTATTGGTGGGCCCCGTTAAGTGCTGTAACCAGTCAGCGTTCCCGGCTCTGGGAGAACGCGGTTGCGCGCAGCGCTGCTGCACCGGCGGCACGGCGTATTCGTCCTGCACGGGTGGCACGGACGAATGTTTATCGTCGCCATCCATTACACGAGCGTAGCTGAGTTTGTAGTCGTTTACAAGGTATAAATAACACGGAAAATCTCTGCGAGCACAAACTGGCCGCTACACGCACGACCGCGGCAAGCAACTGCCTGCTAGGTCGACAAGCAGCCCACTGTGCGGTGTACGCACGATAACGCATACACCGCAGCACCTAAAACTTGTCACCGCCAGCCAGTGCGGGACTATTGCTGAAAATCAGTTTGCAAATACGTGAAAGGGGGTGATAGTGCAGTGAAAGATTGCGCGGGGGGTCGTCGTCGTCGCGGCCTCGCAAAGCAGTGTCTGGATAACTGCGGCGATGCTAAGCCTTTTCACAGACCTCGGTGGGACGAGTTCACCGCGCAACGCTAACGCTAGCGAGGCGCTAGCGAGCCGCTATAGTCGTCGGTGGCAATCTTCAATTATTGTCGTTAGCGATCACGTTGAATTAGGAAGCCCCCTATCTTGCCTTCAAACGCTCGTTTGCGCTCGTTTCCGCCGACGCGAGCACGGCCGGCGCGAGGAGCCGTTCGATGCGGGCCGGCCACCGACCGACCCCGCTGAGCTGTAGTAGGCGGAGCTCGGCCGTCGTCTGCTACAAGCGTGACGTACCGCCGAGCGGAGACAATGGCTGCGCGCTTCTCGACGCAACCCTGTTTCTCTAGGTGTCACCGGCCAGGTTTTTTCGCCTGGTCGGTGGCGTCTCCGCTTCCACGGTGCTTTGGAGGGGCGGTTAAAGAGGGAATGCGTCAGGCCTTGTTGCGGGCCCTTTTTAATGAACGATAGCTCGGCTAATACTGGACGCTTTTAAATCATTTTTGCGACAGGATGTTCTTTGGATAGTACTCCAATGATCGCGCACGTAAAATCTCAACCTTTGGAACCCTGTTTAGGGCCCCTTTAAATACCCAACCTGCAGCTCTAGTAATATAGAACCTGAATGTATTAGTGCAAACCTAGTTACAAAGTATTTTCAATGGTAGGGTGGTTAAGCTTGTCTCGTTTTTCAGCGGTGGAGATGTCAGAAGCGATGTCTGCTTGTCAGTCGAACGTCGCGGGGAACGAATACGTGGAAAGAACGAGCAGTGCCACAGCCATGAGTGGGCCATCGAAGCCGGTGTCCATTAAGCTGCTGCAAGAGCACGTGACTCAAGGTCTAACGGACGGTTCCTTAGCACACGAGTATGCGGTAAGCAAGCCATTCAACAGAGTTTCTTGAATGCGTCGGAACGTAGAACCTTTGCTTCGGTGTCAGCACGACGTTAGATTTCGGGCTCATTATCATGCTGTTTTACAGTGAATAAATAGTCATCCATCCTGCCCTCAAAAAAGCACTGAAACCTATTTCAAGTGAAGTGAGGAATAAGATGGCGACATTCACGTCCAAACGCTACACACCGCCTATAATGACCAGTTCTACAAAAAATAATTTTTTGGCACAAAGAAGGGGCCATGCAGACAAAACACAGGTTTCGTTTATTCGAAAGATTGCCTTGTTAGAATCATACTCACACCACTGTTAACGCAAAGTTCATTTAAATAAGCTACATGATTAGAAAGAAAGGGAATGGCAATGCGACCCACTCGCTCATTTCCCACAACAGAACCTGTGATGACATATGTGAGAGTTCTGCGATTGGCTGAGGCCGGCAAAAGCAAACGAAAATTAGGCAGGGCTTGTAATCTTGCCGAAGGTGCCATTTTAGTGCTTACATTTGAGGCACATTCTTTTCATAGCAGTAAGAATGGTAGGGAAAGTAAGGAAAGTTACGAGAGTACACGCAAACATTAGGTACCGATGCGTACTGCTGTTGGTACTGCACGCACAATGCTTGTTTTAGCTGCACAGCGCTGCGGAGCTCTGGGGTTGCCTCAGACGACACTGGTCGATTGGTTTAACCTATGGTGTCTTACGTGACCATAGTTGTCGAGCGAACACCAGTTTCTCGAAACGATTTTTTTGTACCTTCACAAAAACAAGCCAGGTACAAATACGGTCAAAAACAAAGCGAAAGCTGAATACGGCCCATCGAGGTATGGTGTCGCCATCTAGGTTGACTAACAGTAAACAATGCTCCTCAGCACACTAGATTCACCTTGAAGACCTTCTCTTGTGATGGCATTGCAGACGTCATAAAGACACCAAATTTGGCGCGAGAATAAAAATTTTAACTTAAATTAATTAATTTCTCAGTGAATAAAGAGTCGTTTGATTCCGGACAAGCGCTAGGGCAACTAAAAAACACGAAATCTTGGAATAAAACAGACTTGTATTTTGCCTGCATGGCCCCTTGAGCTCTAGGTCCCATGTCCGCAAAGACGGGTTTCTTTTTATCAATGTTACAACGTAGGAATAATTAGATGGTTTGAAATTGTTCCTTTGATGAAGGAATTGCACTGTACAATTTGTGACCTCAAACCAACGTTATGGTTTATATTTTGTTAACATTCTGTTCTCTACCTTTTACCTTGTGAGGCCCCGTAAACACTTTGCACTAAGTAGATTACCATGCATGCCACATTTAAATTTAAAGAAAGTGTCGAACTAGGACGTGCATTAGGCCTGTCTAACATGGGGTCAGAGTCATTGAAAAGGCGAGAGAAAAACTGATGTGAGGGCAACCCACGGACATAGGTTACAACCCTCAATATGGGGCCGCTTCTGTTAGCCAGAAGCACTCAGAACAGAAGAAATGGCAAATAAGTGACCTAACAACAACAAGAACAATAATATCAATAGAAGTGAAATTTAATATGATATAAACCCGGGCACGTCAAGTTAAGATCTATTCAGCGCGACCTGCTTCAGGCCGAAAAACCTAGGCATGGTCATATTAACAACTATATATGTTTTAAATACTGCCTGCGTGTTTTAAATGTCGCTTCTACGGATCCGCTTGTGAACTCCCGCTGGCAATAAACTTGCGCCTAGTAAGTGACCAACCCATTTCATTTCCATCAGATGGCAGGTTTGTACTGTGGCGGCGCCCCAGCAGCTTGCGTCGTCTGCTGCCGCAAACGGGCACACTCCAGGAACGATGACGTTGGGGCTGAGCCACGAGTGGCGAGGTGCTGACCACAGCGCTTGCGGTGCGCGCTGGGCTCGAGCGTGGAATAAAGCGGGGACCCAGTTTGGGTCCACGGCGCTGTAGCGTGCAGACGTGTGTCTTCTCATCTCTCTGTCGCCGTCGCGACATTGGTGACCCGGACGTTGCAGCGGAGCCACGTACTCAGAATGGACCCTCCCCGCGACGCCAGCGTCCTTCTGTGTCCTCCGCTGCCTCTTCACCTGGCATCTCCGCCGTCGCTTGCCGTTTGCTCCCCTTCAGCGCTAAGCACCCCGACGTGTGGTTCCTTCAAGCCGAGGCAAGTTTTCGCAAGAAACCCGCTTCAAACCATCTACAACAGTCACTGCCTATTGAGATCGCGGTTGAGGTTCGTGACATCCTTGCCAACCCGCCTACCACGAACCCTCACGACACGTTGAAGGCTGCCATCTTGAGCCGCACGAGCCCTTCGGAACGGCAGCGTTTCCAGGGGCTGCTTTCTGCAGAGGAGTTGGGTGACCGTCGACCTACGCAGCTCCTTCACGAACTGCAAACCCTGCTCGGCGACGCACCTTCTGCCACGGACTTCCGTTTGTTGAAGGAACTTTTCCTGCGACGGCTCCCCTCTTCTGTGCAGATGATCCTCGCGACTGCTTCTGACCTTCCCTTATCCGCATTGGCCGCGCATGCTGACAAGATAATGGAAGTCGCCACGTTGCATCCGCCTTTGTCCACGGTGGCATTTGCTCAATCTTCCGACCGTACCACAGTGGCGGCGCCTGCTACTCCTTTGCCCTCACCGCTATCCGAAGACCTCGCCGCTCTCCGAGAGCGCATGCAAAACTTGGAGGAGCTTGTCGCCTCGGCTGGTTACAGGCTCGCCGCCGCCTCGCAACCCTCGAGCTCGCCGGTTTTTTCCCTTCTCGCCGTACCCCGTCTCCGCAAGTATTTCGCAAGGAAGGCATAACGCGCCAGCCACCTCAACCCCCTGATTCATTGTGCTTGGTACCATCGCCGCTTCGGTGCAGCGGCGCAAACGTTGCACCCGTCCTTGCGGCTGGCCGGGAAACGGGACGAGGATCGTTAGCGGCGGCGACCGATTCCCAAGCCAGCGACAGTCGCCTCTTCTACATCACAGATGCAACCAGTGGTCAACGTTTCCTAGTTGACACTGGTGCTGAAGTGAGTGTGCTCCCCGCTAATTCCTGTGACCGCACTCAAGCACACTGTGCATCTCCAAGCTATTAACAAGTCCAGCATTCCCGTGTACCGAAAAAATCCCTGATGGTAAACATCGGCCTACGCCGTGCGTTCCGCTGGATTTTCCTCGTGGCCAACGTGAGTCACGCCATTCTAGGAGCCGATTTCCTTTCGCACTTCGGCCTCCTGGTTGACATGGCCCGAAAAAGAATCCTGGACGCCACAAACCGGCCTTTCTGTCATCGCCAAATCGTCTCCAGTCCATCCGTTCGCATTTACGCTTCTTTGCGACCTACCTTCTCCGTACCGGAATTGCTGAACGAGTTTCCTTCCCTGACTGCCCCCTCCAGACTGGACAAAGCAGTGAAGCAATGACGTCGTCATCAGATCATCACCACCGGTCCACCTACGCACGCCGTGGCGCGTCGACTGGCTCCAGAGAAACATAAAATCGCGGAAACAGGAATTTCACCCATGGTTGAAATCGGCATTGCTCGCCCGTCATCGAGCAACTGGTCCCTCGTCGTTACACATGGTCCCGAAGAAAT
Organism: Haemaphysalis longicornis; assembly: GCA_013339765.2. Lineage (NCBI taxonomy): Eukaryota > Metazoa > Arthropoda > Arachnida > Ixodida > Ixodidae > Haemaphysalis > Haemaphysalis longicornis. The sequence continues at coordinate 79,591,234 of CM023449.1, read as the reverse complement.
CAGGAGTCTGGCGACCCTGTGGTGATTACCGCTCCTTGAACGTGGCCACTGTACCCGACAGGTACCCCCTACCTAATATACAGTACTTCACCAATAACCTCAGTGGATGTACCATCTTTTCAAGCTTGACCTCCAAAAGTCTACCACCAAATCCCCGTAGCCCCGGATGACGTCAAGAAAACTGCCATCATTACACCGTTTGGCCTCTTCGAATTCACTCGGATGCCTTTCGGGTTACGCAACGCAGCTCAGACTTTCAGCGCTTCATAGACGTCGTCCTCCGTGGTATACCTTTTGTTTTCGCCTACATAGATGACGTTTCTTGTCGCCAGTTCATCGCTATCTGAGCACCTGCACCATCTGCGGATAGTTTTCGAACGCCTAGCAGAGCATGGCCTCATCCTTAATAGCGAAAAGTGTGCGTTTCGGGTTGCCGTCGTTGGAGTTTCTCGGTCATTTCGTTGACTGCAATGGAATTCGCCCTCTGCCAGACAAAGTGAAGGCCATAATCGACTTTCCCCGACCTGAGTCCTTGCGCCAACTGCGCCGTTTCCTAGGGCTGGTGAATTACTACCGACGGTTCATCCCTGAATGTGCGGCCATTTTTCAGCCTCTAGAAACTTTCCTTCAAACTTCCAAGTCTCCCGAGTGCAGTCTTGAATGGTCTGAAGCTGCTGATCGCGCATTCACTACCACCAAGGAGCGCCTGGCCTCTTCTACCCTCCTCGTGCACCCGCGCCACAACGCTCCCACAAGCCTGATGGTAGATGCTTCCCACTGTGCGATTGGAGGTGTACTTCAGCAGCACATCCGCGGCAGCTGGCACCCGCTCGGTTTCTTTTCGAAGAAGCTTTCTCCCACTGAGCAACGGTACAGCACTTTCGGACGGGAACTCCTGGCGGCATACCTCGCTGTGAAGCATTTCCGCTTTTTCCTCGAAGGCCGCAGCTTCGTGATCTTCACCGATCACAAGCCTCTTACGAACGCCTTCAAGTCATCGAAGACTACATATTCTCCCCGAGAGACGCGACATTTGGCTTATCTTGCAGAGTTTACGACGGACATTCGGCATGTCAAGGGAGTTAACAACATTCCAGCCGACGCCCTTAGCCGTATTTCCGCCATACAGCGCTCCGGTTTCAGTTCTCAGGAGTTGGCCCAAGCCCAAAGCGATGACGAGGAGCTCCGAACTCTACGTTCTTCAAACAGCTCCTCTCTGCAACTCGAGGACATTCTATGCCCTGATTCGGGAATCAGCATCGTTTGCGACATTGACCCGGTCTCAGGCCGCAGACGGCCGTACCTTCCTGCGTCTCTCAGGCGCATTGCCTTCAACTCTATTCACCGTCTCTCTCATCCTGGAGTTCGTGCCTCACGGCGTTTGATTGCCGAGAGATACGTCTGGCCGGGCATGAATACTGACGTACGCGCCTGGGCCCGTTCCTGCCTCGCCTGCCAACAATGCAAGGTCTCTCGGCATACCACATCTCCTCTGGCTACTTTCCCACTACCGGGACTCAAGGTTCTCCACAATTGACGTGGACCTTGTTGGCCCACTACCACCATCTAAGGGCTGCCGCTACATCTTGACAGTGATCGACCGTTTTAACTACCCGCTGGCCGGAGGCTTCTCCCAATCGACGATAGTACGGCCGAGACTGTTGCTTCCACGCTTATGTCGACGTGGATCGCCCGTTTTGGCGTGCCGTCAGAGATTATCACAGACCGTGGCCGCCAATTTAGTCCACACTCTTTCGCCGCTTGACATGCCTACTCGGTGTTACTCACCTAAAAAAAAACGGCCTATCATCCTCAAGCCAACGGCATGGTCGAGAGGTTTCATCGTCAGCTCAAGGCCTCGCTGATGGCTCACGAATCACCCTGAGCAGTGGACAGTTCACCTTCCTCTTGTGCTGCTAGGATTACGCACTGTCATCAAAGATGATCTTGGTTGTGCCGCATCCCAAATGGTCTACGGCACGTCTTTGCGATTACCGGCAGACTTCCTGGTCCCTCCACAGCCTCAAGATAACCCTTCCTCTCCTGGCCCATCCTACGTAAAGGATTTAACCCCGGTTTTTTCAGCTATATCCGTCCCCCAACCGCACACGGCCGTGTTCCACAAAACCCACTTTTATTCACCAAGTCTTTCTGTCAGCCAATACGTTTTCATCCGTGTCAACAGTGCCGCCGGCCACTTCAACCGCCCTACACCGGCCCTCATCTCGTCATTTCACGCCGGCGAAAAGACGTTTACAGTTCGCGTAACGGCCGTGACACTGTCGTTTCCATCGATCGCCTCAAGGCCCGCTTTCCCGAGGCCGAACCGCCTGCCATCGACACCACCATCCACCCTCCACCCTGAACACCACCACTCTCCCCCCCGTTCGCAGCCCCCACCGTGAACGTCCCAGCGCTAAGACTGTCCGTTTTGCCGACACTCCGTCTTGAGAGGGGGGGGGGCTATGTGGCGGCGCCACAGCAGCTTGCGTCGTCTGCTGCCGCAAACGGGCACGCTCCAGGAACGATGACGTTGGGGCTGAGCCACGAGTGGCGAGTGCTGACCACGCGCTTGCGGTGCGCGCTGGGCTCGAGCGTGGAATAAAGCGGGGACCCCAGTTTGGGTCCACGGCGCTGTAGCGTGCAGACGTGTGTCTTCTCATCTCTCTGTCGCCGTCGCGACAGTACGTTTAGTAAAAGTTCCTTGTTTTTACATTCACTGCCACTCTTAACAAGAATGATAATTCCTGGCTTCGTTTCGCACTAACGCTTTTTTTGAAGCTAGCTGTACTGTAAGGAAATAAGCATTAATTGATATATCTGCTCTTTCTCCATGCCGTACCTTTCTGGATGAATCAGGCCTTTTTGTTGCTTTTCTCTATGGTGGCTGCGGAAGCAGTGCTGCTTCTGAAGTGCGGGCTTTTGTCATTTCACGTCCGTATTCACAGACAGCGAACACTGGAATCCTCAATACATGTGCCACTGCCGAGAAGTCTGTGAAGAGGTCGAAGAGGAGTGTCGGCGATGTTTTGCCATGTACGTACTGTTTGGAATGTCATGAAGAGTAATACGTAATACAGGTGGAAAAAATGACGGAAAAGAAGACGAGATTCTTCTATTACTGGCTGCCCGATCTGTGACAGCGTTACTGCTTCTGGCATGTCAGAACTTTTCGAAGTCTGTACGTAGATCACGAGAGCAGCTTTGCGGGCAACGAGTTCATTATTTGTACCTTTCCACAAAGTTGCAATCTCTAGGGAAACTCTAAGAGCTGTCGCCGTAGAGGTGCAATCGGACAACTTGTGGTGCACTGTGACGCGTGCATGAGGACTTGTTGAAGATATGCGTCAAGGTAACGAAGTTCCGCTTTAGTGGAGCGATTCGTAGGTTGAAGCAGGTTTGAACGAGGGACAGTAAAAAAATGGCCGCGTATCTGCAAAGGGTGTAGTCATGTGCCGCACCTGCAATGTAAATTCCTCTCTTCTCTTTGCTACCCAACTCTCCCGCTCTTCCCATCCCAATCGGCTCCTTGCACGATAAACACATTGGAGGATTGCTCAAGTCAATCCAATTTACCCACGTCCCCCTGCTGGCGCGCCACCCACTGGAACCTTTTGTTGGACATCTTAGAATGCCGCCCCTAGTTAGCACCGCTTGCTGGTTGTGTATTTCTGGGTCAAAACATTTTTTTCAAATAGTATTGTTTTATTTGCGCTGGCAAAAATCAATCAGTCATGTGTTTTCATTTAAAAAGAACGCAGCGAGTACCAGTTATGTATTGCTGTCTTGCCTCAAATAAGCGTAGTGTGTTCCTTTTGCTCAACAATGTTGAATATATTAGCATTGCCAACAGATTTAGTAGCTTGAAAATGGTTTGCCTATGTAGACGTCTCGTTCAGGAGTTCTATAGGTTTTGGCCGGGCTACTGTGTCGAGAGAGAGAATAAAAATGTTTAATTTTGAGCTTAATGATGCAGGATGGTGAGAGCACCGGTGGGGGCGTCCAGTGGTCCGGTATACCCTGGTCCTTGCTTGCTACTTATGCCCTCTCTATCAGCATGCGCTGGGTCGAGATGTCTGAACTGGACAGCCAGTCCACCCACTGCTCATACGAGGGACAGACAGACAAGCAGACGGTCAGACAGACAGCCAGAAATTTTTGCGTTTACTAGCCCAAGAAAGACTATCGTATTTAATATTGATTTGCTTATAGAAAATAAGCTGCTTATTTTGCCCTTTGTAATTTGCACCGCTCATGAGTCATCTCTCTCCCTAGCTGCTTGTGAGGTGATATCTTATTATTTCTTTTCAGACGACCGCTCTCGAGTGATTTTAACGGACCGGGAAGGCCCTCGAGGTAGCGACTACATTAATGCAAGCTACGTTCCGGTGAGTTTAGGCTTGGTTTGGCCAGTTGACCTGTCCAACTGCTCTTAATAAACCAAGGACACTAAAGTACTGGGTTTCGGCGAAACAGTGAAGACCGGAGCGCGGTCAATGGATATTCAATGCCAACAACCACGCTCTTTTTATGCACACCACTTCATGCCGTTGAACCAGACCATGAACCTTTACCAGTGGCGAAAGTGCTTTTGTTGTATGAAATGGACCTGTGTCCTGTGTAAGGATTGATGTCTTACCTAGTCGTGTTTCTTTGCCAATACGACTGCTACTGGGCTAAGAAAGGCGGAAAACTCGGCCCTGCTTTTTTAACTTTTATTGTTTGATTCCGGCCGCTAGTTCTTTGCCCAGCTTCCTCACCTAAGGACACTGTATAGACAGCAGGTATGGGTAGCAAAGAATTTCCGGTGCACATGAGGGAGGACATGCACAACTTGCCTACATTGGAAAACACTTCTCATATTTTCCTATATTTGTGTGTGTGAGAGAGAGAATAAAGTTTAATTAAATCCAGAAAATGCTTCAGAGAGGCGTCCTCATTCCAGGATGCCTTGAGCTCGGGCCGCGTCGACAGCCGTTTCGATCAGGTGCAGCTGATCTTCGAGGCCGGAGCTGGCCATGGCTCTCTTCCAAACCTCCGTGGAAGGGTGGATGTTAGGGGGGTCTAGGGTAGACTCCTCGCAGCCGCCCACGATGTGTCTGAGAGTCCCAGGCTCTCCACAGAAGCGGCAAAGTGGAGAAAAGTGTGTCTGGTCAAAGAGGTGAAGTCTGGTGTGACGTAGGAAGGTGTTGACCTGCAGAGCACGCAATAATTCTTCCTTATCCCTAGGTAGCGATTTGTGGGGTGAAGAGTAGGTTTTACGGGACAGCCAATGGTGCTGCGTGATTTCCTGGTAGGTGACAAGAGGTTGCATGCGCTTGGGCTCGGCTTCGGCTTCACCAGCGCCGGCTCGGTGGGCCATATCTCGAGCCACGAGGTTGGCGATCTCGTTGCCGAGGATTCCGCTGTAAGGTCGCGCCCATACAATCCTGACTGGTCTCGTAGGTGGTCTCTGATTGATTAGTCGCAGTGTTGTGATGTGCAAGTGAATGTTGGCAAAGTTGCGGCACGCCCGCTGGGAGTCGAGTTTATAATTTTTGTGTTCCTTTGGCTAAGCACAAGTGCTATCGCCGCTTGCTCGGCTTGGAGAGGGTTATGTGCAGGTATTGAGATGCTGCACCGGTGCTGCTTATTTAAAACGACGGTGGCCGTCATGGCTGCTCTTCCGGGGTAACAGGCTGCGTCTGTGTTGGTGGTAGTTGGTCGCATCTCCGTACAACCTAAATATTTTCCGGCCTCGGTCTTCTCCGCGATTCTCGTGATGCACAGGGTGCATATTGCGTGATAAGAGGGGCACTATGAAGTGTTTTCTAATGGAGTGGGGTACGTTTCCAGTAAGGAGAGGTGGGTGGCTGAGTGGGGACGACAGCGCCAGGCGTGAGAGGATCAACCTCCCCGTTTCGGTTGCTCCTAACCTTATTCTTTGGCTAGACAGGTGCACCTCTATTAACTCCTCGGCCGAGTTGCAAATGCCAAGTGGGAGTAGTCGTTCGGTTGAGGTGCTTGCCGGGAGACCCATGGCTTGCTTGTACGCCTTCCTGCTCAGGATGTTTATTTTATCCAGCTGTGTGGCTTTAAGCAGGGCGTAAGGTATAGCGTACGTAATCATAGACACGACGAAGGCCTGGACAAGGCGAAGCGTGTCGCCTGGTTTTGGTCGTGACTCGTCCTATCATATGAGTGATCTGGTCTGTTGTGGTTTTAATTTCTTGATCAGAAGGGTGTTGGGGCGGTCGGCTTGGAATATTGTGCCCAGGATCTTCACACTTGGAGATGGTGCAATGATATAGCCCTCTAGGCGTAGGGTGATAGTGGGCGAACCCGGAAAGTGTGTTTTGCGCGGTGAAACCAGGACTAGCTCAGTCTTCTGGGGGGTGCACCTGAGACCACATAACTTGGCATAGGCAGCCACCACAATTGCTGCCTCTCGTAGGCGGCTCTCTAACTCTCTGATCGAACCTGTGGATGACCAGATGGTTATGTCGTCATCGTATAGACCATGGCGGATGCCCGGGATGTCGAGGCGTGGCGGCAGGCCTAGTAGGGCACTATTAAAAAGAAAAGGAGACACTACAGCCCCCTGTAATGTTCCGCGCCCACCCAATAAGAATGGGTCCGTAGCTTTTTCCCCTAATTTTAACACAGCTTTCCTTCCAGAGAGAAAATCTCTGATGTAGTTGTATACCCTGGCCTCACATCCCATTGTGTTCAACCTGTGCGAAATTTCTGGGTGCTTGACGTTATCAAACATCCCTTTGAGGTCCAATGCGAGGATGGCAGTGGGGTAGGCACGAGTCGCAGGGGCCCTCACATCCTCTTTAAGCTGAAGTAAGATATCCTGCGCTGACAGTTGTGGACGAAATCCCACCATCGTTTGTGGGATTTTACCTCAGTCTTCCAGACACAGTTGCAGTCTGTTGAGAACCACATGCTCTAGAGGTTTTCCCGCACACGAAGAGAGGTACGTCTCAAGTTTTCAAAGGCTGGTGGTTTGCCTGGCTTTGGTATGAGGCGGACCTCCGCTGTTTTCCAATCGTCGGGTAGGTCGCCAGATTTCGAAATTTTGTTAAGGTGGGCGGTACGTTCTAGCAGCGAACGGTCGCCGATATGGATGAGTGCTTTGTTAGTAATTTGGTCAATTCCTCGAGCCGTGTGGCACCTCAGATTTTGAATGGCCGCGGCAACTTCGTGAAGATCGAGATCCTCGCCGAGAAGCTAGTTTTGGCTGCCGGCGTATGGCGGCAATGGCTCCCACTGTTGCGCAGGGAAGTACGAGGCTTTGACAGCCAGAACGAGATCGCTTCCCTGTCTGGGAATTGGTAAGTGACTCTGGTCATGTTGTGGCAGGATGCCCTACTGCCTGTCGGACTGATCAAATACCGGAGCAGTCTGTTAATGTTGGAGGTGCTTAGTGTGCCTCGAAGCCCATCACAAAGGGTCAGCCAATTTTCTCTCGCTAGCTTGTTTGCGTATTCTACCGCCTTGGCAGCGAGTAGAGCAATGCGCTTTTTTGAGTTTCCGATTCATGCGCTGCTTTTTCCATCTGTTGTCGGGCTTCCCATATGTGAAGGAGAAAGGCGTCGATGCAAGGGGTGGTGGTGTAAGTCTGCAATGTTTTGGTATTGGCTTCAACATACAGGGATAATTGTGCGATCCATTCTTGGATGGTCGAGGAATCGTATTTCTCGCTTTGGTGTCTTCCTGATCGTGTTTCTCTTAGCTTCGTCTAGTCCGTTATACGGGCTAAACCAGTACTGTCCTTGTATTACAACCCATGAAAGTGGTGGCCAGTAGAGCATGATAGCTGCCATGGTATTCGTCCAAATTGGTCCATGTAGCATGAGGGATGTTTTTTATGAAAGTGAGATCGGGATTTGTTTCTCTTGTCGAGCTCATGCCGATTCTTGTACTCTTCATGGGATCGATTATAAGTGTGAGGTCCATGTATTCAATAAGTCTGTAGAGCAGGTTGCCTCTGGGGTTTGCGTATTTATAGCCCCATAAGTGGTGGGCCGCGTTGAAGTCGCCCATTATAAGCAGGGGGTTGCTCGGTGCTTTGTAGGTGGCCTGCTCTATGACATGTTTGGGGATGCCCGGCGGGTATCTCGGAACGTTTAGAAGAAACAAGAGGTTATTCTTTCTTTTAACTTGTCGTGGTATCCGCTCTAGCAGGCTAGCGACCGGTTGGGATTGCTACAGGTGGTGCTGTATAGCCAGTAGTCTTTTACTCACGAGGGTGTGAAGGCTGTCCCCTACTGTACGTGACGTATCCGGGTAGGCGAGCGCGTGTGTTCGTTTCTGAAGCGCAACAATGTCTGGATGGGATGTTGACGAAGATGTGCTTTGAAGAAGAGAGCCGTATTTGTTTTTAAAGCTTCGGCAGTTCCACTGCTATACGGTGGTCTTTCCTGTAGAGCTTTGGCGAGGGTTAGGCGTCTGTAGGGAAACAGTCATCCTCGTCATAATCAGGAGGTAGCTCTTGGTGCACGTGGAGGTCGGTAGGCTCTTGTGTGGTTACCTTCTGCAGCCGCCGGAGCTGCCTGGCCTCAAGAGCAAACAAGAGTTCCTTTAGCCTTGCAAACCTTTCTTGACTGTAACCAGCAAGGTTCTGCTGTTGGGTTGTGATGTCTGGTTGCATAACTGGCAAGTGCTGCTGCAACGGTCGCTGTATAGCCTGCTCTATAGTAGTTTGTAGGGCTTGGATGGTCCTGGTTTTTATATCCATTACCTTTTGGATGGTATCATAAGCCGCTGGTAGGAGACCCTGCGGGTCGCCGGATGTTGCGGCTGCCTGCTGAGTAGCCGCCTGTAAGGCTGGGACAGTCCTGGTTTCCATACCCATTACCTTTTGGACGGTTGCATATGGCGGAGCAAGGAGACCCTGCTGGTCGCTGGGTGTTACGGTTGCCTGGTGATGTGATGGGTCTGGTGTTGTTGCGTGTTCGTTTTTCTTTCCCGTTTGCATTTGACGAGGGGTGGGGATTGGGCGTCTGCCTCGTTGAATGTTTTGTCTGTTTTACGAATTTCGCTTCGAAGCGCCAGAAGTTCGGCTCGCATATTAGCTAGTTCCTTCTTGAGGGTGGCATTTTCTTCGGCCACTCGTGCACTATAGGCGCGCTCCCTAGCCAATTCTGCAGTGACTGCTGCATGGAGAGCTTTGGGGGAGGTAACCTGTGTCCAGCTCACCATTGGTAAGGTATACGAAGCTGGCTTGCTTTTTCGCCCGCCACTCGTCGACCGGCCTTCACTTGGAGTTGTGTCTCGGGAAGGCGTCCGTTTCCTCGATGAAGTCTTCAGCCTTGACCCGGAACGGTGCTTAGAGATGCTCCTTCCCTGGCTGGCACTGCGCCTCGTTGATGAGCGAGAATGGCGAAAGTGCGAACTACCACCACGGAGTTCAGGGGAGGGAGAGCGGGTCTGTCGGGAGGACTGTTGCTGTTGGCGCTGAGGCTTTTGACGATTCACAGGTGGCAGGTACCGTTTAGTGCAAGACTTGTCCGCCATCGGGTGGGAGCCCCCGCACAAGATGCACTGAGGGTGGCACTGATGCTGCGCCGTTGTTAAGGCGAGCCCACATTTCCCGCACCTCGGTGTTGTAGAGGGTTGCGGGCACACATCCTCCCTGTGACCAGTCTCGTTGCATTTCTGGCAATAGGGTACCGTTCTCTTGTAGAAGTAGGACCGAAGCGGGATACCACTGTAGTTGACATAATAGGGCACGCGCTTGCCACAGAATGTGATCACCATTGTTTCGGTGTTTCCAAGCCTTCTGCAAGTCAAAACTTCATAACCTGGATCCTCGATGCGTTTGATGACCGTGTCGGGGGTTGTATCAAGGTCGATGTTATGAATGACCCTTTGCAGTAGTTGTCTGGAGATGGTGCGTATGACGCTACCTCGTAAGACTTCCCATCAAATCGTGCTTAGCGTCATAGCTGTTGTTTTAGAAGGGGTACTCATGAAGGACGTTTTGGTCCCCGTCTATCCGCATCTTGACGTTGACTGCTCCAACAGGTAGGTTTGCCTCAGTTGCTATAGCCATTAGTAATTTTTCTGGGCTCACCCTGGCAAGGCGTAGACCATTGCGTGGCCGAAATGCCAGTTTCAGATCTTCGGCAGGTAGCGGAGGCTGTCGGGGTTTGCGCGCTGTGTGCCGACTTTTGCGAAGGGCGGGGCGTTTCGGCTTCTCCGGCGCACATCTCGGCGGCGCTTGGCGCGGCGAGCGGTACAGGGCGCAAGTTGTTTCGTTTTCCTTCGAATGTGGAGAGGCGCTTGGTTGTGTTTTCATATTCTTATCCTCCGAGCCGCCGTGCAGTCAGCGACGGCCCACGAACTCGTCGTCAAGTCGCTGATAGGCTCGGCTAGCGGTGCTTGGTATCAACGCCACTTCGGTAGCTTAAACGGCCGCAAAGGGCAAAAAATACAGGATTTGTCGCGCTTGGTATCAACGTGCCCCTTATAAGGAACATACAGGAGCGTTGTCGCCTTCGTCGTTTTATATTTGTGCGATAACTTGCTTATTGTGCCAGACCACTTGATTGTACAAGGGGTCAGCAAGTCTGAATTTGTACAGTCAAGTCGTGTATGCGCTTAGGCTGTTACTAAGGTTCAGGAAGCAGGTTTCAGCTCTGAAGCCCTTCGTCACGGCTGTCAACACGAGGCAGAGTCGACGTTAAGCAGGCCATGGAAGCAGTGCAGTTTCCCATTAAAAAAAATGTAATTTTTTTATTTCAGAATTTTCCCACTTAGTATTCCATGCCTGAAGTCATTTCGAAATGTTTTAATGCCTTCTGTGAATTCGCGCTGGATTCCAGACTAGAAAAGACTAACATATGCGCACACCTTATAAAAAATTAGCGTTGCGAACATCTTCATCATCTGTGAACGCTTATGCGGACACAAATGTTCCTTAAAATCAAGAAATAATTTTTGTATTCTTAGGGTGTAGGAGGGGGGGGGGGCAGACTACGTTCCCTTGTGGGTACAAGCGCAGCATTTCCTCTGCGCATCCAACGCCATCTACTGGTCCACTTGGAACACTGCTTTTATTCTTTTATGCAGCTGCTAAAATATGGCAGCTGTTCGGCTTCAGTAGCCTAAGGGTAGAAACGTGGGGGTCGGAACAAACACCCCTGGCCGAACCACCGGATTATGAATGTTTTTTGCTAGAACTGTGCTTTTAAAGACGCTAGTCTTTCTTCGGCTATTTAAACCCAGAAATTCTGTCTGTCTGTCTGTCTGTCTGTCTGTCTGTCTGTCTCTCTGTCTGTCTGTCTGTCTGTCTGTGACTCGATTCATCCACCAGGCCAAAGTGAAACGAATACTCGCTCCAAATCTAAACGTCTAAGTCAGGTGTCATTGTTCATATTTGTCAACATTGTTGAAAAAGAACAAGACATTACGCAAATATAAGGAGCAAATCAATACATAAGTGATATATGCAGCGTTCCTTTATCAAAAAAATTATGGACGCTTGATTTTTGCTACAGCAAATGAAATATATCAGCGGCATAAAACCGTCACCAGGTGTTGCAGCGCTACCTCCTGGCGGCATTTAAGGAATCAAACGGCAATACCAACGAAAGGTTCCACTAGATAGGTTCCACGTTCCCCTCGGAACGCTGGTGGAGTAGGGCAACGTGGTTCTATAAACGCTGTAGTAGGGTGGCTCGATTCACGCGCGTCTCCGCAGTACGGCAGCGCTGGCATCCAGGCACCTGGCCTGGAGCAGTGGAACGCGGTAAATTTGAATTGACTTGAGCAAACCTCTAGTGTGTTTACCTTGGGAGGGGTGCGACGAAAGAGGAACAGTAGAGAGGTGAGTGGTAAATCAAAGGGAGGCATCTACTTGGCAAATGTCGACAAAAACCACCGTCTCTTTTCGACATTTCCGACGAAGGGACGAGATATGCTGCCATTTTTTTCATTGCACAATGTTCTCTTATCCAAGTTCTGCGCATTCTTCCAATAAAAAAAAGCACTTTGATACCTTTTAGGTCGGTTTAGAGGTGGGGCACGGAATATCAACAGATGTAATTACCGTTTTTGCATCTTAACGGAAGTGGCGGCCTTGTACCTATCTTAGAACAGAATATCGCGGGAGGATGGAGGAGGTGCAAAATAGGTTATTTCTTTAGCGTCACGCACACAGCGTTGACCTTTGTTATGCATGGGCGTATTTGTTATGCTTGGGAATTTGTTATGCTTATGTTCCTTAGTTAAGCAAGAAGTACAGTATGATAAACAATTTTTCTACACACTGCAACACAGTAGCGATCTAAGCGAGTTGTAAGACGCTAATGATTGATGTCCAGCGCGGAGAAAAACACAAGAGAAGAGAGGGGACGTTACGGGCGCTGTGCCTGTGTGGTGCTCTTTCACAGACCGTGCTGTCCGGTCATCTATTGTGCCGTGGTTTCGCCCACACTGTACAGCATGAACGTTTATACAAACATTGCATGGTGCCACATGGAAAGCATTACAAAATTGTGACGGAAACGTTTTAAGTGCGAGTTTTTGTGTTTAGGAAAGGTGCAAACAGAAGAGAACAAAATAATAAATGTACGTGTTTGCACTTATAAACCACACTTGCTTCTGTCTTCATAGGACTTCAGGAATCCTCGCAAGTACATAGCAGCCAAAGGTGAGCCATTTTCCAGCGCCTTCTTCTTTCCTTATGTACTACGTGATAGCTGCGCTCGATGCATGTGAGAAAGCAGAACATTAGGTCGCCTTAAAGAGATCATTTATTGCAGGCCCTACAATAAAAACAATCCCTGACTTTTGGCGAATGATCTGGCAGGAAGACGTACGCAGACTGGTGATGTTGAGTGGTGGGTGCGAGGAAGAAATGGTATGTGGTTACGCCTCGTTCCTTATGCCGTGGTTTTAAACCTTATCACACATTTTGCCGCCATATTTTTTCTGTCTATCCTGTTCCCAATTACGCCGTTTCCTGAGCTAGAGCATAATCAGCGGGCAATAGGGCAATAATGACACTGTAACACCTTTTGCTACAATCCAAAAACGGTTTTTTGAATTCGATGGGGACGGTAACATGTCGAAACAATGATGCAGCATGAGAAGTCGATTAAAAAGTGTAATGTTACCAGACAGGTGTTCCAAAACATTCTCAATTGTCAAGCCGTGCTAAAAAGTGTCATCAGAAAAATCGTTCGTCGAATGTAACAAAGAATACTCTTCATCACAATTGCTATTTACCTGAATACAAAAAAAGGTCAGTGCAAAGACCTGAGATACGGCGTAGCATTGTTGCCAATCAACGTTTTTACTGGCGCCGTAAATAATTTCACCCACTCAAGGGCTGTTCATTTAAACGGCCAATCTTATACAATGCAATACAAAATGCTATTAGAAAATACTTCATGTGGTTCAAGGCCACTTGGAAGATGTTAACTTGCCATTCAGAATTTTCCAAGGTTGCCAGCAAGCAAGGCTGACAATACTAAAGCTCACGTTGTACAAGAGCAGCGTAAACCGAATAATAAAAAACATCAGAAAATGGTTAGCACTTTCTGAGAGGTTGAATGAGAAAGTCAAGGTAAACGTTTTTAACCTTTTAGCACCCGGCCCTGGTGAAGTGCTTCTATTTTTGTGAATAAATAACACGTAATCAAAACTGAATCAAAAATTGGTCTTGGATAGTAGGTCGTACGTGTAGTTTGCTCGCAGTTCGCAGGAAAGTTTCTATCAGACCAAATACACAGAAGTGGAGAAAAAAACGTATTGTGCACAGCTGAGAAAAGAAGTATTGAATTGGTTCAAAATAAACCACGTCATCATGCACAGCTGAGGGAGCGCTGAAGCCTGTCTCAGAAGCCGATACGTGAACGCTGTTCCCATTTCAGACACCGAGTGAGAAGTATTGGCCGGAATTCGGCGAGAAGTACGGCGAGTTTGTGGTTACGCTAAGAAAAACTGATGTCAAAACCGACTTTGTTGTGCGGGAGTTCGAGGTTGTCCTGGTGAGTATTTTGCATGCACTCAGGCCGGCCTTCTCAACTCGCTATGGGCTACCTTTTCAACTTTAGGGTTGTTGAAGTCATTTCTAATACGTCAATTAGGTTGTGTGCGTTCTTTCGGGTATTCAAAGAAACCGCCTAATTATATAGTGGGGTTGTTTGGTTCTGCTTTGTATTTTTTATTTTCGGTGTGATGACCATCGACACTAGGACAAGTGTAGCAGTAAGCCACATGCTAGCTAATGAGGAACCAAGAGTTCCTTAATTAAAAAAAAGCAAATTAAGGTCGCCAAAATTGAAGCATAAATGATAATGCATGGTTCCTTAATTGCCGCGAACCATAAAACCGCCCGGCTGCGCCGGTCTGTGTTATCTCTGCGCCAAAAGCATTCTTTCTTTCTGTGCCGCATGTGTTATTAGGGAGAGCATTCCGATCTTACAAGGCCGCAGTTCTCAAAACGTTTCGAGAACCACGCGCGCCGAAAGAAGAACGCCGGGGCACATAACTCGCCTGTGATACTTTGTTGACCGCTGCTTCGCCGCCTTTATTCTTTTGGGAGGCACAAGTTCGCTCCAACGTGTTTCTCACGACTGCATGTGCTGCGAATTTCGGCATCAGCACTTTATAGCATAATCTCATAAATGGCTCCAAACCTTCACTTGACACTTCCAACGCTGTAGCGGTGATTCCGAATCTGTGCGGGGGCCGAGCGCAAGCGCCGCAAGCGGGCCGACAACCGTATCTATTTTCGGGGAAATGCGGGGGAATTTTTATTCACCAATGCCGCAAGGGCGAAGCCAAGTCGATGTCATTGTAATGGTAATAATGGAGTGTGGTTAAAGCCACCTCATATATTGAGAGCTGATAAGTACAGTAGGAGGTAACCATTGATGCGAAGAAGAATTTGTATCACAAACGGCGCAGGATGTCCCAATTCTCATGTCGATGATTTCTCGTGGCTGCTTATGACGGTTGATTGCCGGGATGACTTTCCGTTCATGAAACGATGAGCACCCCCGCTTGCTGCGTGCAGCAAAGTGCCAGGTAAACGATGATTTGAATTAAAATTTTGCTTAATCGAACATTGGTAGCGTTGAAAGCTAAGCAGAAGCCGGTAGGTGCCTGCAGGAAGCGCCACTTCCGTACCGTATTTATTTAAAAAGACTTATTATGGAGCTTGACACTGACAGCGGACGCTCTAAAAAAACTGTGGTTGATTCCTCTGTCATAGGGTTCGGTAAACCACGAAAGTGAAAGGTGCAGCGAAATCTGCAGCGAAAGGAGCATTATTTGCGGGATGGCGGCGGTCTTGTGGGTGTGCTTGGCAAGCGACGTCCTGCTAGCGGGTCTCTTCAGGAAAGGTGCGACCACTTCGGTCCTGCTCCGCGGCGTATGCGCAGATCAGCTTGTGGAACGCGAGAGGTGGAACTTCTAGCTTGAACGGTGCAAGCGTGAACGCGTTCCATTCCCCGCTGGCATTTGTCTTCGCATCAAATCAGTCGGCGTCGCTTTGACGCAGTTTACGGCAACTGCCGGTGCTTGTTAGCCTTATGATGCACTAATTCGCGTCACCTCTCCTAGACCGCAGCACCATCAGCGTCAATGAACCTTTTTTGGCGTTTCTCCTGCGTTCTTTGTTCTGGCGTCATTTCCGTGACGGTATATGACGTCGTCGAAATCTTGGTGTATCCGGGAATACAACAATTTCGTGTTAAAACAATCGTGGGCTAGTAGAGAGATCATTTACCAATTTAAACTTTTTTACTCCCAGAAACATGAGAAACGACATCTCCAGCAGTTTCATTATACGTCGTGGCTACGTCATAGCGTACCAGCATCTAGCGACAGTCTGAAGGCGTTCGTGAGATGCGCGCGTCAGAACCGGACGGATGAAGAAAATAAAATCCTTGTTCACAGCAGGTAAACAACACTTACGTATGTACATGTGTTCAGACTGAAATAAGATAAACGGACGTTAACGAACCGCTTTCGTAAATGGTAAAGTAGTTGCTTTGGTAATTCAAATTTCTAGGAAACAAGTTTATGGGTGTTTTTTGAACGACTACAGACTATCTTTTGGGTAATAGGTGGAAAAACCACCAGAAGGTTGCTATAGTATTTAAAGGACCATGCAACACTTTCGATAAACGCTTTCACTCTTTCGTTCGCGTCTGGAGGCACTGCGAGAGCTGTAGTTATCGCCAGCACGGAGCGGTACTGCGTTATTTGCTCGCCGCAGCAGATCGGCCTTCCGTACTGCTTTGTTTTTGTGACTTTATTTGTAAAGTTGGTGTCGAAAAGCGTTCATTGCTGCAACTGAAGGAAAACTGGCCAACATCTGCTGCATGGCCTTAATGACGTAAATCGAGTCGTAGAAGAACTTCAAGACCGGGAAAGAGGGAAAATTCTTTTGAGCGAGTTTTCAAGTTATCTGACGGACATCGAGCAGTAAATTTTGGCTGAGGTACTTTGCGACACCCTAATCTACATACTGGATGTGTTGGGTGACTGCATTGTGGTAGCATTTACGATTTCCAAAACAGTTGAAAAAAGTGTTGCAGGGTTTCTATAAATTAATTCTCCTTGTACTTCTGACTAATTTGTTCACGTTACTGTAAATGTAATGCTTACTCTGTCAACCACGGTGCACTAACTGCAGCTACATTTTGAAAATTGGCGCATTTTCCAACACAGCGAAGGCGCTGGCCGAACCGGCACGTTCATCCTCATAGACAGCATGGTTTCTCAATCGGAGGTGGAGGGTAAAGTGGATTTTGTAAAGCAGCTCCACTCCATGCGGCAAAGCAGGGCCAATATGGTGGCAAGTTTGGTGAGTCCCCTTTACAGTTTTACTCAGAGCCAGAAATTTCATTTTCGGTGGCATCTTTAGAGACTAGAAGCTATACACGACATTTCTGCACTCTTTCAAATTGCAGCAGTTATCGCGATAAATTTAGGTCGGAAATCTTCACTGTGTCTTTATGAATTATTTAATATGATTGCCCGGTATGGTTACGGAAAACCATTGTATTAAAATCACTTGCTGTTTAAGTTGACTGCTTTTTATGTTTATATGCGTACAATGAGTGCATGCAAAGCAATGATGCATTGCTTCTATGCAAATGCTGCTGGTGCGGGCGCAAATGCATGCATTGAGTTATGTGTACACCTGGAAGCATTTGACACTTCTAGATGCTTGTTAAATATAAACTACAGCGTTTAAAGTAGAAAAAATGCCAGTGTTAAAATACTCCTAGTTGCATGTCATCCAGGCTAGCTGGTTGTTTTTGTACAAATTATTGCTGCACAGAAAAGCACTTATCCGCAAAAGAAGTAGCACATTTCTTCATACTTTACGCATTCTAGCGGGCACAGCCCGCGCAGAGTATGTGTTTGACTGGTCAGATGTCCTGAAACGCTGCCTACAACTTTGCAAAACTTTTCGCTTTCGTTTTCACATTTCTTATGTTATTTTGTTTCATAGGAGCAGTACATTTTAGCCTACAAAGTTCTTGTAGCAATGGTTTGCTCAAGAAGTTGGATGTTGACAGTTGAAGAATTCATGAAGCTGTACAGCAACCTCAACTGTGTGCACCCTGCAACTGGGAAGACTCCAATTCACAAGGAGTACGAGGTAAGTAACTTTATTTATTTATTTATTTCAGGAATACTGCCATCCTTACACAAGGCCCTCAGCAGGTGTGGGTGTACATTGTTACACGTACAAAAAAGAAAAGTCCCAGCTGCCAAAAATCATAATTATTACAAGTTCAATAGAATATACAGCATGAAAAGGAGGCAGTAATTAAAAACACTACAGAAATGGAAAAAAAAGTATTGAGCGTTTTTTTTTCATGTGCGCCTTGTCATTCACTCAAGAAAAGAACGATATGACTGAGGAGACATGCAAAGATGTAGGTGCGGATTCTTCTTCGCACATACATTTTTGTAGAATGTAACGTGTGGGCTTGGGCTGAAAAATATGAACTGTTTGTGCCTTTCTAGATTCACAGGTTATAAAAAGTGATATGAAAGTAGTATATATTTTAACGGTGTGCTTCGTTTTCTAGATACCGCTGGTAATGCCATCGCATTTTTTACTCGCTTACCTCTAACTGTAAACTCGGCTGTAAACGGTGGTAGAATCCCGTGGAGAACGAAAGGCAGAATAAACGCTTGCGGCTCAAACAAGCCGTCAGGCATACCGAAAACATTGACCCGGGCAAATGTCAACTAAATATTTCATCAGACATGAATACCCACATTTTAGAACAATGGCTTCCATCGCATGATTTGTTCCTGTTCATCTGCGTTATTTGCATTAGTACATGTTTGCCTTACCTTATTTTTTGTATGGTCCATCGACATGGTGTCATAAGTGCATTTTTCTAGGCCATGGCAAAGGGTCCTGAGTCACAAATAATTGAAATCACAAGCTTAACTTTAACTGTGGCCGAAATACTTTATAACAGTAAGAAAGAAATGCGTTAGCTGCCTGGCATAAAACATTTGCTCCTCGCTGGACAAGTAAGGTTCAACTCGCATTTTTGCGGCCTATCCACTACTGGCATGACCTAGAAAAATTTGAGAAAGACTGTAGATGTTGTACAAGGCTGACAACTCGCCCCCCTTCCCCAAATTTCCAGCAATGAATTTAACGAATGGCAAATTCTGTTTCACAGCCGGAATAGTTTAGTTCGATGAAGTTTTTTAGGTGTTTTTTTAATTGTGTTGAGAGGGCAGTTTCACTGAAAAATTCTGACTACTTAGGGTCTGGTAAAGTAAAACGCAAGAACTGATTTTAGTTTAATGTGTGTTTCTGTAGGACCTGAACCGACTGCGACCCCTGGCAACTTCGGAGGTGCTCTAGATGGGCAAAACAGCGTCCACATTTGACTGGTAAGCGCTCGAAGATTCTCAATTAAAGGGACCCTGGCTTGCAAAACCTTGTCACCCAACCCACCGTTAGATTAGGGGGTTGCTACCTCAGACTGCTCTATGCTAATCAGTTAACTTGTAAACTCACTGAAAAGACACACGTTCTTCGACGGCCCGAAAGTCAGTGAGGCCATGTAGCGGCTTGGTTTTCCTTCAAGCAATGAACGCTTTTCGATAAGAATTTTAAAAACAAAGCCACAAAAACAAAGGAGAAACGGAAGACGTATCTTGTGCGACGAGCAAATCAAGCTCCGTGCTCCGTAACTGTAGCTTTCGCAGTGCTTTTGAAAGCGTTTATCGAAAATTAAAGGTATTACTTTGCGAAGGGCTGTAACCTGCAGGTTAGCAACAGCTACTAACGAAAAACTTGTAGTTCCAAAAATACAAAATAAGGCGAAAAGCAAGGTAATGCGGGTGTTAGGGGTGTAGAAACGAATATAGTAACAGTGGTAAATTGCGAAGTGCTTGTCATACAATGTCAAAAACCCAAAAAAATGTGAAATGAGCAATGAGATATATAGTCTAGACAAGCTGTGCTAACAAAAAAGCATAAAAATGCAAAATAGTGTTAATTGAGTCATTTAATTTTCGGCACCTACGGTAACAAGATAATGTTATGGGTGCATCTATATGTCGCGCAGTGGCAGGGAAAAATCTAACGTGGAAATATTTAGACCGGAGAAATTACTTCAAGGCAAGAACACAACAGGACAGCAATCTCCTTGAATCTTTCTAAAAAAGTTATACATGGATCGATGTGGCATGTTAAAGAGAAGTTCGTTGACTTGAGTATGTCCTGGCAGCGGGTTTGTAAAGTTTAACCTATTTGGACCTAGTTGTAATCATTTTTTGTGTCATAGTATTGTAAGTAACGGTTTCAAGCCAAAGGCAAAGTGTCATCGAATAAACTCAGTTCGTGAGTTCAGGAATGCTGAGCGTGGAATCTGTATATTTGTCAGTTTGAACATTTTTACGCAGCTGAAATGAATGTTTATATAAACAATGAGATACTATCACGCGTGATTGGAGAAGCCAGTGACCTTAGCATTGCCTTTGAAACAACGTGTTGCACCTACTAGCGGTGATTACTTGCGTATGGTGCGATGTGCAAAACTTCATCGGTTGTTAAAGTGGGCTTGATTTGTGGACTATTTGTGCCGAGTACAACTGATTGGTGCCGACGCTTTGTTTTCCATTTAATATGTGTGTGATTGCCGTGACATGAAAACACTTATTGCTGCTTGTTTTCAGCTGATAGCCGGAAGCCAATGCTCACCTCTACACCTGACGGGGACCACAAAGAGGGCATCGACCCTGTCTATGTAGATGTAAGAACCCTTACAGCTACTTGTCTAAAGCTTCAATAGAATGTTGAAGCCATGTACAGTTTATAGATGTAAATATTCATCGTGCTCTGCTTGGACAAGGTGAGGGTAAACTGGGGCACCTTGTGACGCTTGTGGCGGTTTTTTTACGACAAATAAGTCTTACCGCCTTTTAGGAAGTGACAGTTTGTGCTAGTTGAATAAAAAAAATCCTGTGAGCTTTCCTGGTCGGACGGTGCACTTTAATATGTGTCGAACTATTCTTTTCTTGTATAGATTGGCACTGCCTGGAAATCCCTATTTTCAACAACTCTCAGTAATCTGTCCATTCAAATAACTTTACCGGGTTCTTCCGAACGTCAGTACCTCATCATGATTTCTGCTGGGCCATGGCAACGAAAAGTATAGTTTACGTAACTTGTAAGAAGAATAGTGCCACTGGTCTTAGCAACACATTCTTAACGAGGCTTTTGCGCGCACAGTTTATAGATATTTGACACTTAAGTAAAACAGCAGTTTTATAGGGAGATGCTGTGGTCCCGTTCAATACACGGCACTCCTCTGTTTGCTTTTCTAAGAGAAGAACCTTGACTGGCGTTTGTGTCGAATAAATAATGCCGCCTAATAGTAATAGGGGCCCACCATGCTGGGTTATGTGTGCGTGTACCGTTAGCTGGCGGAAATAAAAGTGCTGCGGCGTGGGCTGCATTCGTGGCAGTTTTTAAGGTTGCGCGCTCGGACAACATTTGCCGTATTACGTTCATATTTATCCCTGCAGAAACGTCTGCATTTATATTAAATACCTGGTACCCAAGCTTTTCATTTTTCTTAAGTCACCATTCAGGGCGTCATGTCACGCTGGCCTAGGTCGCTAAGTTATGCTGCTGACATTGCTGATAATGAGCAGCTAGATGAAGTGGACATTTTGCGGGCCCCACCAAATTGTACCCCCTTACAGAGTATTTGTTACTCTTGTGCAGTGCCCTCGGTCCTTGAAGTATGCATTAAATGAAATGAATTAATTACTGATTCCCGTACCGAATTTTTTACGAAACTGGTTTTGCATTTACGTTGCATTTATAGGTGGAAGTAGTTCACGTGATTCTCAGGGATCCAAGATGACAACAAAGCCTCAGTGTAACATGTATTGGATTAGGACATTTCTACAGGGCATATAGGTCGGACGAAACTAACGGGGCAAGATAAGGTTTTTCTTTTGGTGCGAATTTGTGTGTGCAACTTCACGCGGGCTTAGGTTACTGAGTAATGTCGCTGAGCTCCTTGTGCCTTTTCTATGCGCTATTGCCAATTGTAAAGAACAATGATATACGTGACACTCGTGCTTTTTTTTATGTGAGAATGCGTGTGTGTCACTTCATGCTTATTCAAATCTCAGAGTTGAGTTACAAACAGCGCAGTAACAGTTCGACAGGACAATGTTCCTGCGCTGCTTTTTAAGTCAGTTACGTACCAACTGGCCCGCCTAAAAGCCGTGTTGCAGTCAAACTATGGCGTACGTCGCTGAATTCCTTCTGCTTTTTGTTAGTCTCCATCCTAACGTTTATAACGAGCAATGATACCCGTGGACGACTTTCGCCTTTCAAATGTCTTGCCGTTTCCGTCGGGTTTATCGGGGAAATCATTCGCGCGGTTCGCAGGGATTCAAGAAGAAGAACGCCTACATAGTGACGCAAGTTCCGTCTCCAGCGACGGTAGGCATAGATGAATTCTGGGAGTTGGTCGCCCGTAGTTCATCGGTTACTTTGGTAACGTTGGGGCCCCTTCAAGAGCAGGTATGCCATTTATTGTTATGTTGTATTTTGAGCAACCCGTTCCACTTGGAGCGTGATCTGTGCAGCACTTTTGCGTGGCCACTCTTATTCTTTAAAAACTTATTTTACACGCAAGCACTACGAGGTGAAATCTTAGGAAATCTTGGGTGAAACAATTGAGGCACTAAATTCTTAAGCCATTTGGTTTAACATATCGTCAATATTATTTAAATATTTATGTGGACTTTTGTTTAAATTTTGCCCGCAATGCTTCACAAATTAGCTAAAAATTGCGGTCAATGCAAACTTCCTTTCCATTCACCTGTAACAACTTCTCTGAGATAAAAGCTTGGCCTCGGTAAACATTGTACTTCATACAGCGGCGCTAATAACGGAAACTGGAATGTAAACTAAAGCCATTCATTTTGAAGTCCTTACGACCGTTCAAAAATGATCTATTAAATAAGGCGATTTTCTCAGACCGAACGCCGCATGGCACTGGACGATGGCAATTCACTGTGGGAGTGGTCTTATGGTTGAGGCGTTTTTAATCCTGTGACTTTAAAGACTGCACTTTGCAGACTGCACAGATTTTATTTCAGTGAAAGGCCGGTCGAGCCTCATTTCTTGCTACACGGGAAAGAAACACTGATGCCATGGTGTTACATTGAAGCTGTCTATGGCAGGGATAACCATCTGCGTGGCAGCAAACAGAGAACCCTCCGAAGCATTGAGTGCGCGTACGCGAAGGAAACCCTAGTGAGAGTGAAGCCGGGAAGGGAAAGGGGAGAACGTCGGGGTCTCTCCTGACGATACGTACCATAGTCACTTGTTGGTGCGTTTTTATTGGGACCGTTGGTGCGTTTTTACCATCGTGCGTTTTTACGAGGAACGAGGCCGCGAGCATAGGCCGGAAGGAGACTGCCGACGCGGCAGCGAGAGAGGAGAGCGAGCGCGTTCCGCCGAGCGTAGCTGTAACCGCCAGGCGTATCCCGTGGCCTGAGAGGCGGAAAAAGCCGCGACGCCGAGCGCAACCATCGACATCGCGCCGATCCGGCGGCGCTGGAGGAAGAGCGGGCCCGCGACACCGAGTGCAAGAGACGGCGTCGAAAGGGCGGCAACGTAGGGTCTGAAAAAAATTAGTCCAAAATGTGGCGTAAATGCATTGGTACCGTCGTATCGCCAATGGCTTGTCAACAGCCTTGACAGAGTGGAATGGGCGAAGACTTCTTGCGTTTTCGGCGCGTTTTCTTACGGTGAATAACCGTATAGCTTATAAAGTGTGTGCGTTTGCAAAATATTTGCTTTACCTTTCTTTATTTAAAGAAACAAGCTTTATAAATACGTTGGTGGTAGGCTGAGATCGCAGTTGTGTTTAGCCATAAGCCGACATGGCCAAAGTCAATTTGTTAAAAGCAGCAAAAAATAACAATCGTGAGGTTTAACGTACTCGCATAGATTGGAACACCGGATGAAAGTGGTAGGGTTAAGTGGATGCTAAAAAAAATGTTTGGCACAAAATATCCCTGGCTGGTTTTTGCTGCCCAACTAACACAGTCAGCCATTGCAATGCATTTTCCGGGCTGATATCTCCGCAGTTTATTTTAACGCTCCGAACAGATCAGCTAGCCTGTCATTTTCCTTAAACTCTTTTTCTCACAAGTACAATTTGAGTTTAAAATTTTAAAATTTATATTTTATACTACAAAAAAAAGCATTTCAGTACGTTTTGATTGTTCCCGTACTTATGAAAGTTTTAATTTGAATGATACATGATCCTGCCCGTCAGCTCACGCGAAAGAGCGGAGCGACATCCGTTCAATGTAGTGCGGCACTATGATACTTATAGGTGCACCTGTAGATCCCTGGTGGCTCCTGAGGGGAGACAAAATTGCGGCAAAATACAGGCAAAGCATTATTTATAGGTATTTACTCCCTGTACACCCGGCAGCAAAATGAGCCGGGGCACGCGATCGCGTGGCAAAATGCATCGCCGCGGCATCTAACGTTGCACTTCTGATGTCGCGACATCCATGTGAGTGTGCGCGTCCAACCACGCTCGCTGCCCTGTCTTTTCATTCACTTCAAGCAGTCAAGCTGATCCCATTCAGCGTTTGGCCATAGGGGTCACTTTCTTAGCCAACATGCATTGCTCGCGCATGCTTCGGTGGTGAAGTGTGCGTTGCTCGCTCGGCACTGAACCAACGGATATGTCTTGCCGTCTCGGTAGCGATCCGGGGCCACATATATCCCATCGCGTCTGTGTATTTTTCGCCTATAACATGCCGTTGGTTGGTAACTAAAAATGAGCACACCAACGCCGAAAATAATTCAGGCGTGAAAGAGATTTTTTGAATAAGGTGTGATGAGAAGTAACCTTGCACAAGTTCTAAGGCAGGTATTCCGAAAAGAAAAAAACAGAGATCGGCGTGGTCGTGGGTTTGACAAGAAAGAACAAAAATAGCAATAGGTTGGAATACGCGCTGAATTGATTGACAGAGACACAGACCAAAAGTTTCGCGTTTATACAGCGAAACAAGCGCTATCGCCCTTAAAACTAATGGCGTATTCGGTTTGGCGTTTACGAGCACTCTGGAGTGCTCTGAAAAGCGGCCGCGACTTCGGTTGGTAGAATTCGAGCGCTCGAAATACCTTCGGTTGGTTCTTACGGAGCGTCAGCCTCCACTCGGAGCGCTCCCGAGCACTCTGCCTTCGTAGTGAGAGTGTGGCGCGATCTGGCCGGAGGGACGGGTCACGTGACACAAAACCCCGCGGTTTACCACGGCCGGACTGGAGCAGCGGCGAGCGCGCACTTTCATACGGCCTGCGCACCCAAGAAGGGAACCAATACAGCAGATTCTTTACAGTGGGGGCGCTTCGAACCAACCCTCTGCCCTTCCAACCCGCCTTTCTGTTTGTCGACGCATCGCCTCTGGCCGAGCAGCTGTGTGTTTTTGACAGTGCGCTTCTCTGCCGGCGGGCCGCTCAGCCCGACCGGAGCGTGAATAGCGGATCACGTTTAGCTAAAGACGATAACCCTAATCTCCCTCGACGAAAAATCATTCGCGTCACTTGGTCGTGCCCTGTGCCTGTGCCAAACCAAGACATCATCCGAAAAGGAAAAATAAAAAATAAGAAATGATATTTCAGTCACGGAAAGTGCCGTGTTTATTTGCTGTCTCAAACCATTTTCATATAATACAGTCGCTGATAAGATATGAAGGCCTCGCATATTTTTCTTCATGGTGCCCCGAGTTAAAATGTTTCTTTCAATTTTTTGATTAGGCGCTTCCGAGTGATATGTTAGTGCTGTTTGACCCAATTAGACCGAAAATTCAGAATGGGGGAGGAGTCGCCTATTTTAATGACGCACATGTAAATTTACACGGACAGGTATCGCGTGTAGCCACGGCAGGGCTAGAGCTGTGGCAAGTGCGCGCGCGCCGCCGCTCTACCTACCCCGCGCGTGCTGTAGTAGGTCAACCGGCGAGGGTTGGTCCGCAGCGACACGAACTAGCGGCGGTCAAAGGTGGGAACTATACCCGAGGCGCAGGCCGTATGAAAGTGCGCGCCCGCCGCTCCTCCAGCCCGGCCGTGGGTTTACCTGGCGTCTTCCCGCGCTGGCTGCACGGTGGCGCTACAGGCGCGCTGCTCCGAGATTGCCGATGCCTTTGGTTGGTACGCTGCCTCTCGCGCTCTGATTGCGAACCGCCTTGGCATCTGGTGACTCCGAGCCAGAGGACCGGAGCGTCCAACCGAATACGTCATAAGATATCGAAATCTGGTTACAATGCCTCGTTCACCAGAGCCAGGCAGATAGAGCACGTTGCAGTTCGCCGCCGAAGCGTGTGCCAAGGAAACGTGTTGAGCATAAAACGTTACCCCTAGCGCCAAGCGCTGAATACTATCAGCTTTCCTCTTGAACCGAAAGAAAAGACAAGGTTAATATACAGGGATTGGACGCGCACGCGCACATCGATGTCTCGACGGCAGAAGTGCAACCTCAGCTGTCGCGGCGATGCATTTTGCCACGCGCTCCCGTGCCCCGGCTTATTTTGCCGCCGGGTGTATATGTTCCTGAAACGTGCGGCTGCTTAAAAATATTTTCTGGTATTATATACGTTTTCTGCTCCAGTGCTGACAATATAATCTGACAAAAATGCCGAATTGTTTCCTTCACCAAAGTTGACCAATATAACCTTACAAAAAACAGCGAATTGTTTTCTACTCCAGGGGTGACAATATCACCTTACAAAACGGTCGAATTCATGTCTTTATGTCCTCCGACTGACTTTATGAAATGACCAATTATCTTTCACGTCATGGTGCAGTTCTGGCCGGACAAAGGAAATACGGCAGTTCATAGAGACGTGGCCGTGGAAAACGCCGACAACACTGCCTATCCTGACTTTGTCGTGCGGGACGTTCAGGGTCACTCAACGCAGGTAGGCCTGGGTAGTTCTTTAAATAGTAGTGAAAAATTCTGCTCTTTCTATATCTGGAAGTAACGCATGACCAATTTCCATGGTGCCGATGCGTCCACACGCGGTGGCTGTTAAAGTTTATGCCAATTCGGACAGGTAGAGCATTCGCTTTTACGTGAGCTTCCGTTGGAGATCTGCACCCGTACAATGTCATTATAAGCCACCTAGGATAGTAAAACTATTTTGCTGTTAGTGATCTGCTGCTGATTGAAAAAAAGAATGAGACTACGGCAACGACACAAGGAAGAACGACGGGACAAGCGCTCACCTTCGCAACTAACATTTATTGAGACATCGTCTCGTATTTATACAGGTATTACCACCGGGGGCATGCGCACTGAAATACACTATGCAGAAAGAACAAAACAGATGATAGCAACAATCAATTCGAAGTTCCCAAAAAATCGTTGATTATAGGTTTGAACGTGTCGACTCAACGCAGGCGATAAGGCACGCCGTAGGGGAGGGCTCAGGATTAATTTTCACCACCTGTGGATATTCAACGTGCGACGAAATCTCGTATACATGGGCATTTTTACTTTTACTTTTCGCCTCCGTCAGAAAAGCTTCCAAAAATTCACACTCAGTGCAAAGTGTATTCAAACTCTTTCGAAAATTCAAACTCTTTCTGCATAGCGTACTCCAGTGCCTATACTCCCAGTGATAATACCTGTATAAATACGAGACGATGTTTCAAATAAGTGTTATCGCGAGTGAGCGCTTGTCCCGTCGTTCTTCCTTGTATGGTTTGCGAGGTCACGTCCTTTTTTTTAACATAGTGAACAAACTTGCCCAACCGTTTTGTTCAATGATCTGCTGCTGCGCAGACAGCTCTCGGCAGACGTTTTTTGTCCCAAAAGTGTTGCGCGGCTGGCAGGGTTGTCGTTCAGTTCACGCTTCCACATTTTTTTCATCACGAACAATGTTTTTCGCCCCCCTTTCGACAGCGTATTGGTTTGAAGTGTTACGTTTTTAGTGCTCGCGAACAACTAAGTCCGTCGCTGTCACAGCTGAGGCACAGGCCAAAAAAAGTGTCATTTGGAGCGGGGGATCTACTACACCTTGGTTATGGGGCGCGCCGTAGTGGAGGGCGCTGAACTAATTTTTACCACGCGGGCATCTTTACCATGCGGCCAGATCTCAACACAAAGCGCTTTAAGTTTTCTTCTCCACATAAAAAACAGACACCGTGACGCCTTACCCCACTGAGCTACAACGGCGATTCACGCCAAAAAGTCGGGGTCATTTAACGAACGTTCTCTCCCCAAGAACAGAGGATTAATGCTGTTAGTAAATTCCTAGGCCACTTAACGAAGATTATTAAGCAAAAGGTCGTTAGTTTAGTAAGCGGGAAACCGGGAAGTTATCTTAGGCAGCGCGATTCAGCTCGGCACTGCAATAGATTTGCGGCAATTGGTGAAAAACGTGCGTTTTTTACCGAGAAGACGTCGAATAAAATCTTTCTGCACAAAATTCTCAGACTACAGAAAAAAGAATGTTGCGTTCCCTTTGACCTTGCACCTCGTTCCCGCTACCTGTAGGCTAGGATTTTTCCCTAATTTGTCGCGTACTTTCAGGTATGTTGTACAGTGAAGGTTGGCATGATCGTATAGAAAATGCGCACAGTTAGGGGCTTGAGGCAGAACACGGCATCAGCCGTATTTTGTTCTACTGGCTATGAACGTGTGCCCTATACATGGCCGCGGGAAAGGGCTCGTGCCCTTTTATTAAACATGCGTCAGGGCAACAAATACTGGCGTCGCACTAACACGGATTTGAGTTAACTCCGCAGCTGGTCGATTGCGTTTTCACACATTGTCCGCTATTATCAACGAAGGGATATCCCAAAGCTGATGTATATCAATAATAATCAATCATCAATCATCAATCAATCAGCAATCATCAATATCAATCAATCAATCAATCAATCAATCAATCAATCAATCAATCAATCAATCAATCAATCAATCAATCAATCAATCAATCAAAGCTTTATTATCACAGGATAGGAAAAATGTTTACAGACTATTTGGACCCATAGCCAGGAGGATAGTTTTCGATCCCATACAAACCTATACCTACAAGTGAGTCACAAGTATCCACCAAGGGTTGAAAATAAAGATAACCTGAAAAAAAATGCAAAATGAAACAAAAACGAATCTCATAAAGCACTATAAACATCAACGAGAATTACAATAGCATCATTAAACTACGTTGTGTTTAATTAAGTGAAATATCTTGCAAGACAATTGGAAGTTCCTCGCAGTTTTTACTTCAATAACTACATCGTTCCACACTTTGGCACCGTAGAATTCAGTAAGCCTTTTCCATAGACGTTATGACAGATTGGCAAGTTGAAGCTGGCATTGGACGATTGCTTAGTGCTCAAAACCGGAATTGAAACACGTTGTGAGAATGCAGGAAATTTATGGTTTATAATTGCGTTTACTAAAAGAGACATCTTGTATTCCCTAATAGTTTAAAACGAAGTACACGCACTTCCTGAAAAATTGTAATTTCCGGAAAGCAAAATGTAGAAAATGATATTATTCTTAGTGCTCGTCGTTGTAATGGTTCTAAAAGCTTAAAATATATTTCATTGGCAAGCCCCCAGGCTTCCGTACAATAAATAATGTGGCACTGAATTTAGGTGAAGCATAAGGATCGTCACAAACTGCATGGAAAAAAGACCGCGCTTTGGTTTACGAGAAACAAGTAAACGCACGTTTTCCACACACCTGTTCGATTATATTTTTCCAATGCAGGTGTGAATCAAAGATAACACCCAGACATTTGAAGGAGCTTGCATTCTGAATTGGCTTATCATTTATGTACACACTAAAAGAAGTACCATCAATTACTTTTCTCCTTGAGTGAAAGATGACATGTTTATATTTGTCCGTATTTACGGTTAATTGACTGTTCAGAAACCATAAATAGATGCTCACGTACCAGCTAATATGGTATCTTGCATGTCTGATAGAGCATCAGAACAAATTACAATAGCGGTGTCATCCGCATACATTAATATGCAGAGCTGTGTATTGCGTCAGGGAGATCATTTTCATTAAAGTGAAATAAAATAGAACCTAGTCACATTAGAGGACCTAGTTACAAAATAGGACGTAGTTAGAGTGAAATAGTTCCACGCTTCTGCGGGTGTACTTTTTATTTCTCTTTCCTTATAGAAACCCTCAAGAATCGTGAAACAGTACCACTTCCACTCTTGGGACTGTTACGCAAAGGTTCCAAGCCCATGTGGTACCGTCTTGGAGGCCCTGAGCCAGGTAGAGCGCTGGCAGATGCCTGCCGAAGGCCACCCCATAATGGTGCAGTGCCCGTAAGTGGTCATCTATAATACCTCAAATGGCATATTTTCCGCCATCGACACTTAAAAAAAAACGGTTGCTTTAGGGGCCACTACGACCGCACGGTGCGCTGCATGCCTTTGGCATGTAGGTTCCCGGGATGCAACAATCCATTTCGTAAACGCTACAGAGCTGAGAGCAGTTATTTTGACCAACTGCTGACATTGTACCTGCCGTTGGAGCTTTGTGAATTTGAAGTTGAGTCTTTGGTTCCTATTGTAACAGCCTGGGTTCGAGCCCTCTGAATTATGTGTTTTTTTTTATAAGACGGGTAATTTTTATGTGAATTGTTTCAAAGTAATTCTTATACCCATTTCTCGGAAATAACAGTGGTTTCATATGCTTTAGATAGCTATTGGCGTAGTGGTGCAGCCTATCATCGTATTTCGTTGATGCTTTGTGTAATGCAAGGAGGGCCGGTTCTGTGATGTCGACGAAATGGAATGTTGCACCCGGATTTCAACGGACGAACTGGGGTGATCATACTACGTAGTTAAACAAATTGTATGGTCATGTGTGGATTTAGAAGGCCGTTGACGGCAGAGTAGTAGCAGTAGGCTGCACTGAACTCTAGTGACCAGAAGTTGTTATGCATGACCCATGATAGTGAAGACTATGGAAGGAAGAACACAGAGCTGAGAACCGGTTGTGATACGCCACATTGGTGTCGACCGCCGCGACAGTGGGTGCATAGAAGGGTCTAAACTAGTTGAGCGAATGGGTAAGCTGAGCCCCCTGCATACGGGATGCCGTACCAAGATGGGTTCTCCATTCTTCAGTACCTAATCGCTCCCCGGGGTACGTTGCCGGCAAGCGAACTGAAATGTCTAATCACTGATGTGGGGATAAAGACAACCACACGTATATGTTTTAAAATTGGTTTTACGGCCACTCGTCAGCGCTATATTTCTTGATCCTAGATTTCCTAACATAGCCGCTGATAAGAACTCACTATAAGCCGTTCTGCTTTTTAGGGTAAAAAGAAAAAAGAGTGGTGCATTGTTCATTGTTTTTAAACAGGAGCCCTTTTTATCAGCTAACGTTGATAGCGATTCGCATTAAAAAAAAAACTCATCACTGTTCCTTCTTTTGTCACGCAGGGATGGATGTGTTGGAAGCGGCTTGTTCTGTGCAGTAATGTCAACGTGGCGAGCAGCCTGAAACTTGAGCATGAAGTGGACGTCTTGGATGCGTGCAGAGGATTCGCCGTAACCGTCCCGAATTCATCGTCAGTGCGGTAAGAACTTCAAACATTTACCTTTTGAGTTGGACGTTTGGGCTCGTGAACGTAAGTAAGAATATATTTAAGGAAAGCGAATTTCCGTCGCCATGCACAGGAACGGCAAACAAACAATCCTTAAATGTTGGAATCCTTAAAACTGAATGGATATCGCTCCGAAGCCGCGTTTATAAAGAGTGAAAAAGAAAGGGAGGTAAACGTTGAGTGGGATGACAACCCCCTCGTCTAGTAACGTAATATGTTATGCCGATATGTTGTGCGTTTTTCATACCGAGTAGAACCATTCATTGCTCGTTGCACTAATGAACGATCCAATTTTTGGACGCAGCTGCTGTCTTAGTGGAGTGTTCAGTGTGTTCTTTGTATTTACCATGAGCGAGCTGCGAGAGCTAGCTTTCATTTCAAGCGGTGTTGTGTACGAGAGTTACCAACAAAAGAATATTCAGTTCTGAAAATCCGTCTGTGCTTAAAAACGATCTGCTGGTACATACATGACTTAGTTATGCTGCAGTGGGGGGAGCTTTGATAAAGTTTATAAAGTTTTAGGTATGGCGTGACGCTGCCTGTTAGCGACATACCAACTAACACAAGAGATTTGGCGCTGCATGAGACGTGAATGAACAGAAAAAAAAGAGGCTTGATTCCTCTGTCATACCAATCGGTAAAACACGAAAGCGAAATGTGCAGCGAAATATGTATATGAGCGTGATTCGCGGGTCGGCGGATGTCACGTCGGTGTGCTTTCCTGCTGACGGGTCACTCCGGCAAAGGTGTAGTGGCATCATTTACGTTACAGATATGACGCCAGTGATATCTTGTGTATCTCGGCAAAAAACATTTTCGTGTTAAAAATACAGCCCGAAAACGAACAACCCGAAGTATAACGTACTCTTTAGTACTAAAGGTTGCTTCCCCGCAAGAAGACCCTCTGTGCAGGGGTGCACTCTTACAGGCCGCTTGCTTCGTTGTAGTACTGGCGTCATTTCCGTGACGGATAGGACGTTAGCGAAATGTTTGTGTACCCCGGAATAAAACACTTTCGTGTTAAAATACTGCATTTATTTTGTCAGTGTACAGTGGCTATGTTACGCTTTAGGGTTTCTAGATATAATTATGTTTTCTCTGTTTAAGTAAGGCATTAAATTAGGCATGTAAAACCACTAAGTCATGGCTAATATTATCGGGCGAGTGACAGCACAGTGGGATGTGGTATATGTGAAACATACAAAGTAGGAATGCCAATGTAACGCGGTGTGTACTGTATGCTCAAGTGGCGGCTCGCATGGAGGGCGGTGAAATCGGCAGCTCTCCATCAGCACTTATGACTGCGTTGCGCTTTCGTCGGAGGGAGGGCGGAAGAGGTAGCGGGCGGGACGTCGGGAACCTCGTCTCGACAAAGGCAGGCTTCGTCCACCTTTGTTGGGCCTGGGGTTTTTTGGTTTTTTTGAAATTTGCATTTTTGGCGCTAGCCCCTGTTCATTTATATCTGATTGGCTGCAAACCTGCCATAGCTTTGCTGGTGCGGGTGTTGTTCCCCATTTTTTTCTTGTTTTACTTTGAGAAGGGGAACACGGAAATAAATTGGAAACGTGTTATCGAGCAGTGCAACCGTTAGTTCGACCTCAGTGACGTTGACATGGCGAGGAAGACACTGCATCTCTCCCCTATGCCACTGAGCACGTGGAGTTACAAGACACTTGCATTGCAGTCAAGTGTCACTGTATTACGGTTCTGTGAAGCTAAAAGCTGTGCTAATAATACTAGGGGAACCGCTTTGGTACGGAGTATTCACATATGGAATACATTTCTCGAGAGTAGCTTCGCATACAGGGGGAAAATGAATATTTGATGCGACGTTGATTGTGATTTCCTCGCGTATTTTTCAGGCGCAGTACGCCTTCTGCTACGAAATGGCGCACACTTATCTCGACGCGTTCAGCGCCGCCTATTCAAACTTCAGTTGATTCTGCTCTGGCGAACGACGCCAGTCGATCAAAACCTCAGCGCAAACGTGTACGGTGAAGAAGAACAAGTTTTTATTCCGATTCGTGGCTGTTGTATATAAGTTTGCAATTTCTCCATGAAATAAATGTTTCTGTTCTGTAAATTCATGAAACACTGCTAAGAATTTGTGTTTTAAGCTGTTTTTTTTTATTTATAACGACCCTGTGTGCGCTTTCCGTCAACGACAGCTCGGAGCTCCCGATAGCTAGGGGGTTGGTTAGTTATTTTTCATAATAAATTTGTGTTTTAAGTATAAATGTTTGTTATCGAATGGTTATATCGGAACTCAACAAGAACAAAAAACGCTACATTACTTAAACGGGCTGTTGAACTGAGAGTAGTACACGACATAGCTTTTTGTTTTTAGAAAAGACTGTTTCAGTGAAGTTATCGAAACACTGGAAGTTATAACGTGAAGGTCCATACTTTCGCCATCTTTGCACTACGCTAGCTGCGAATGTGTGCTTCGCTTTTGTTTTGTGCCAGCCAAGGTAGCGTGGGATTGCTCATGGCGCTTGGAAAACAATACAGAGCAGTAATTGTACAGTACCTGCCCAAAAGGAAAAACATTACAAGAGTAAATATTGGAGGCAAGCAACAGGCTTTACTACGAAGTTTAAAGCCATTCAAATGTAGTTTTGTTATTATGTTTGCATTCTCTGCGATTGTAATGCCAAGTAGCGAGGGGGGGAGATAGGAGAAGCTAGAAAGAAGCAAATGCGTGAGCGGTTCCACTGGCCGTCCAAGTGAACGGGTACCTCCTTTATCTTCACTTGCGTATTAGGCCTACCTAGTGGTAGCCGGAGTAGCACTGCAGACGCCATTTGTTTGGTTCTATGCCTTGTGCCTGTGCTTGTAAACTATACCTTGTGCCTGTGTGCCTGTAAACTAGAGTACGTCGTTTAAAAAGCATCGGTGGCAGCAGCAAGATACTGGTGAGTTTGGTCCAGAGAGCGCAAGAGACGCCACTTTCGTACCCTGAATACCGGGAATATTCCTTGTTTTCTCAATTGTGTAGAAAACTTTTCTGTTCCTTTCTACGTGTCACACGTTCTTTTACATAGGCTATCCTGATTAAGAGTCCCACATGAAACAGTGGTAAAACAATAGGTTGCACAAGAGACCTCGGCGTGGCTGACGGTGATAACGAAGAAAGTAGTCGCATATATACACGCACTCACGCACCCATGCGGACGCATGTATACTTGTGGAACTGCACGGAATATGATTTATTTTACTGATTTACACATAGAAGCACAACCCTCTCCTCTGTCTCACAGGAATATATCTGTTGGCAAATGCACAGAAAAAAGTTAGCCATATATCTGCTCCTTTCGTTGCAGATGTCGGAGAAAGACGATAGTCGACTTGCGCCCCTTGCAAGTAAATGCCTCCAATATCTTTCCCGCTCACCTCTCATGCTGTTCCTCGCCCATCTCGTTCCTCCCAAGATGACACGCTAGATGTTTGCTGAAGTGAATTTAAAGTTACCGCGTTCCAGTGCTCCAAGTCGGGTACCTCTATGCGAGTGTTGCCGTTCGGTGGAGGCGCGTGAATAGAGGCGCCCTACTACAACGTTTATAGAACCACGTAGTCCTGCTTCAAGTGCGTTCCAAGCGGAACACGGAACCTATCTAGTGGGACCTTTCGTTGCTGTTGCCGTTTGACTTTTTAAAATTCCGCCAGGTAGCGCGGGCAACAGCAGGCTATGGTTTTCTGCAGCTGATGTAGTATTTCATTTGCTAGCGCAAAAAACCATGCCAATCAAAAGCACTGCGAAAACAATAAAAAATACTGCAAATATTACTGGTGTATTGATTTTCTGCCTTACATTTGCTTAATGTCTTGTTCTTGTTCAACAATGTTGACAGGTATGAACATTAACTCCGGACTTAGATGTTTAGATTTGCTGTGTTTATATAAGACTCAGGCGCAGTTTCAGTTTCACTTCGGCCGGGTGGCTGAATCGAGTAACAGACGGACAAAGAGACTGACAGACAGACCGATTTTTTTGCTTTTAAGCAGCCAAAGAAAGACTATCGTCTTTAAAATACCTGAAACCAGAGTGCTACGTTAGCATCTCCAAGTACAGTCACTATGCGTCCACCACTCGCTAGGAATCACTGAGCTTTTCGGTGCGCAGCACCTAAGGACCTCGCTTTGTTTTGGGCTTGGCGTCCATGTACATAGTGTTGCGCATGCGCGAGAAGCATTGGATTGGAATGGATTGAATTTGGATTGGATTAGATTGAAACGGAATGAATTCAATTGTATAGAATTAGACTGTATTGGAATTGTAAACAACTGTATACACACGCGTTGTCATTCATTTAAATGCGCGAGTGGGCAATGCCACGGGTGATTTACGGTTAGAGCAATCCATAGTGCATCACCCACTCGTCATTATTCACTTCGTGGAGATGCGCAAATGTTCTCTGCTATGTTACCATGATAAGTATAAAGCGCGACAGTATAGCTACTTTGAAGATTCGGTCTAAAACATGGAATGAACGTATGTCATTCATTCATTCATTCATTCATTCATTCATTCATTCATTCATTCAATTCAATCAATCAATCAATCAATCAATCAATCAATCAATCAATCAATCAATCAATCATCAATCAATCATCAATCAATCAATCAATCAATCAATCAATCGATCGATCGATCGATCGATCGATCAATTAATCAATCAATCAATCGATCAATCAATAATTTATACACCAGTAGATTGCATGTTCTCCTTCACCACCGCCGCAATACGGTAATGCGCTACAATTCAAATGCTGCCTTGTTGTGAAAGTAGCCAGAGCAGGTCATTTAGTCGACGAACCGGCAACTGACCGCCCAGCTATAACCCACGTGCAATCAGTTCTGTTTTGTGCTTGCATATTCTGTCACTTTGACCCAAAATTCCTTAAATTTTGCCTCCTCATCATTGTTGCGCTTTCAACTTGCTTCACATGAAAGTTAGTGCGACAGCTCATAAAGGTCTCCAGTAATGTGTTTGGCTACACGTGCTTTTCAATATACTTTTTGCCGGGGTCTGTTTGAATTTCACTATATAATTCCTTCAAATGTTGCAAAATGTTGCAAATATTATGTTTACGTGCGACCATCATATAATCGGCCCAACACCTATACAGCACGAAGCACACACAGAAGCAAAGACTTGCGAGCGCTCTCGGGATGTAAAGCTTCGCCTAACGGATTTTTATACGAAAACGCAAATTTGGTATGGCATGCTTCCGGAATGTAAACATGAACACCGGGTATGAAGCAGCTTGGTCATCTCAAAAACCCAAGGTAATGACGAATAAACTGCAGAACACGGGTATCCCAGGTTGAGATTAAAAAGTTTATTGCAGGCTGTCTCTCCAAATGACTGCTTTTGAGTTGCGTGTACAGTTAGCTATTAAGCAATGTTTGGAGGTTAGTAGGGGAAGAACGTGAAAATAAAATGGGATAAAAATACAGACCAAATCAGGCTGACCTGATGCTTGTAAAGCGCACTCACAGAAGAAACCTTCTATTTCTGCTGCCTAAATTTGCAGTGAAGATATCCAAACATGGATCGATCAACCAGTCAGTCAAAATCAACAATAAAAATTATTCACCAATTAATTCAAAAGTGTGTATACGTCAAGATGTATGGCGATTAGCCTACTATTCAGTGCCTCAGAGGGCCTCAGTGTGAGCTTCTGATTTCCTGATCTCAGCTTTCGCTTCTAATAAAGAGCTTTCTTTCTCTCTCTCTCCCTCATTCTCTCGCTCTGATTTCCTGATTTCTCTTCTTCGTGTACACATGAGTCTAAAATCTCTCGCTTCTTCGATGTTAGCGGGCTGTTGCGACACTAAAACGGCTACGCTGTCGTCGTTTTTGTGTGCGCCAGCAACGCGACTTGTGCTTTCCTCGGATCGGATAACCACTTTAAGCACATCGTGATGATTTACATTGATGCGTTTGTAGTGTGGTATGGAAACTTGCAAATAACAATCTTTATAAAACAGCACACTAAAGTATGATCTTGCCAATAGCAGTCTAAAAAATGGATGCCGTTTAGCTCGGCTAACCTTGGATATGCAAACCAAAAGCTTGGCTTAGTGTGGTTGAGCCTTGGTTTTGCTTGGTTAACCTTCGATTACTGTATTGCCTACCACGGCTCAAAGCCTGTCGGTCTCGTGCAAGGCTCACTAAAAAGAGGCCCGGCCTCACTTTCATTCTTTCGCGGTGAACGCGGCTCAAGATGAGTCACATAGCCCGAGACGACCCAGCGGTGCGTGCGTGGGAGGCTGCGGGCTTGGTCGGCTGCCGATCACCTGAGCTGCCACTCCAGTCGCGGCCGCCGCCGCTACATGAGCAGAGTGACTAAAAACGGTGCCTTGTGCGCAGCGCGGACAGCGAGCCCGGCGAATCACGTGATGTGCTTCGAGGAGTGCGTCGCCGGGGGTGTGCCTCGGTCAAAAGATTAACTTCCGCATTTTCAGCGAAACCGCTGTTCGAAAGTAGCAAAGCATTGTTTTAAAAATGGCGCCACCGGACTTTTTTACCGATCACAGAACGCCGCTGTTGCTACAGAGCCCCTTGAGGTGTTTCTCTGACATTACCACGGCCGCTAGGAACGCTCAGCGCCATGAGGCCAACAAATAATTTTGCTCAGTTTGAAAGAACAATGTTTACGCAATGATATTATGGGCAGGGAGGACGTAATAACGGCCATCTGTAAAAACACAGTTAGCAGTGTGTTAACTGCATGTTAGTGTAGACAATTAGGCGTGGAGTAGGTGAGCGGTGGACCTCCTCCATTTATTGAGGGTGTTCAAGGCCCGGCCGGAACTGGGAGAGCGGCGTCGTGCTCGGTCGTGCTCAATCTCTTGTGATGCGCGTGGCAAAGCTGACGCTGCAGTGCCAGCCCCGCTGATGATGATTTTTGCGGTGATGGCTATGATGACGATGGTGTCACTACATTAGCATTCAACTAATTGAATGAGACGTAAACACTACAACCGCCCAGTGGCTTTGATGGCGAGCGCCAATCGCACAAACAAAATTCTGTGACATCATAGAAAAGTGTCTGAGGAGTCACTGCAGCTTCACCTGTCTTGAGCATGAGCTACACTGGCCGAGCTTGAGCAGTTTCGCGCGGCTCCTGGAGAGTCGTGCTGCACATGCGCGAGCAGCAGTGACATCTCACGGCGCACCGCTGGTGCCAGAGCTGCCGCCGCCATGACTGGAGTGAATTGGGTTGTATTGGATTTGATTAAATTGGACTGGATTGGAATAAATTAGATTTTATTGAATTATATTGGATTGGAAACCATTTTAGCAGCAGTAAGCATAACAATCAGCTAATCCTAGACAACCAGGAAACCTATGAATAGCTAGCTGAAACTAGCACACGCTACGTATAACCTGGCATGGCCGAGGAAAGGCACTGCTAATTTTTTTATTAATTGTGCAAATTATTATTCCAAGAGTTCGATAAATTGGTATCGTTGTTATTTTGGCTAACAACCCAAATTTGCATTTTGTCTTCATGGCCCCAATAAACTACTTGTCAGAACTACGACCCCCGTATACACGCTCCCCCAATGTGATGCTGGTCACACGCACATCGCGTTGCATGCATATTCTTTAGCTGGTGCTGCACTGTAAAATTATACACGCCCTTAAGGATGGAAATGACTGTCTATAAGCGACACCCTTAAAATCAGACAAAAAACAAGAAAACACAATTTTGGGGTTTTTCCCGTTTATATCAACCTTACACCCTAGCAAAAACACAAGAATACGGCCTTTTAAAGGGAGTTTTGTCGTTAGTTAACCCTCTGAAAGGGCGTTTTTTTATTTTTTGGCAGCGTGTAAGGAACGTATTTATCGACAAAAAGGTATTAGTTATTTTACCATGGGGCTGTTCATTTGTTGTGAGACATTATACGGTGTCGGACTATTTTGCGGGAAGCAAAGGGAGCTTGCAATTCAACATGAAAGCAAGTGCAAGAAAGGCCAAAATATAAACGCAATTTATAAAGCATGGGTATTGGAAGAATGAATTAGTGAGTCTCGATCAGGCATACCATCTCAAAGGGCTTGGCCATGAGCAAGGGGGTACTATACGCATGACATTTGTCTTCTGAGGGATTGGATTGTCCCTAATTGTAAGGGTGGAGGAGGGTATAATATGCGTCGCAAGGTCCTGACCCCCATTCCGTTTCTCCCCACTTCGCAAAGTTCTCAGGTAAAATTCTGGTCGTGGTTTGATTTGGGAATGTACTCTAACATGTTTTCTTAATTTTTTTGGCAGCATTCTCGTACAGTGTAAAATGATTTCCGCCCTTCTTGTCTATAACCAACGCCCTTTGGGGACGGGCGCTTTTGGGCCCGGGCCGGGCGCTTTTGCACAGCATCACTCCTGCAAGGGTCTGGTTAGGACTTCCAGTATGTGCAAAAAAAGCACAGAACCGTGAATTTTATCTACGGTAAAATGTTAGAACTGAAATAACTGCTTTCAACTTGAGTGCATAATATTTGTCCCTTGTATGTTTCAACGCTGGTTAGTTAAGTGGTTTGGATGTCTAATTTGTTCTTGCTGGAATTCATAACATGTAGATGACGATGCTGCTGATGATGATGCTTTGTGTTTAATGGCGCAAGGCCAACAAGGGAAAAGAGCGCCAAAGACAAAGTTATTGGATGATGGCACACATTTACAATTAATTAGTAAATTGTATCAGTACAAACAAAAAGTGAAGCGACTTAAAATTCATGAAGGTGGCTGGTGTATAGGGCCAGGATGATTATGCATGATATGACAGAGGCTGCAAAAACTTGAAATCTGATAAACAAATCCCGACATCTCCACGAAGTGAATGATGATGATAGGGGGCGAAGCTAAAATGCTTATCGGTAAAACCGATGAAAGAGTCGCCCACACTCATATAAAGACTCGACACGTTGTTATAGGTCTTCTTTACGGTGCGCACCATCTTAATGAGAGACAGACATAAGGCTCGTTCGTAGCCATGCTCGTGTCTCGGTTTGTAGCGCAGTGGGAACAGCGCCACGTACCTCTCGTCGCGGCCAGAGAGTCGTGGGATCGAAAACGGCAGCCACCGCGTCAAGACTACCATTCCTCGCTCGCAAAGCTTGAGAGTTCCCACCGCTCCGTTGACAAGCCTATCGACGACGTCGATGTTTGTGGTGGTCATGTAGGGCTTGTTTGGGATGATGAGAATCTCCATGGGTAAGTTGGCCAATTCGCTGTGTGACATTTTAGCCACCTTGGCCGTCGCCTTCTGCAGAGCGTTTTGTGTCGCGTACCCTCGGTACGTGTCTTGAGCTTCGCAGACGACGAACGACAACCTCGTCTTCTTCCTCTCCTCCTTGTTGGGTAGCAACGATCGCGTTGAACGTTTTGACTTCTTCGTCCAATCTTTGGTTGGCCAATCCCTATGGGCATCCTGCCACAATCATCATCAGCGGTATGTACACGGCAGCAACGAGGGACGGGACAGGGCCCAAGCAAGAGGAGCTTCGCCCGTAAAACTGAAAACCACGCTTAATAGTGAACATTATGTTGTCAGCCAAGAAGTGCGATATGTGTAGCGGGATGTGTTCGCTGTTTTGTTCTGGAGAATGTTTGCGTCATGTGGTGTCGAGTGCCTTGCATTGAATGGGTATGCGAACTACAGATAGGGCCTGTCCGCACTTGCTCCACTGGGGTCTTGAAGATCCCGTGAGCAGGTACGAGTGGATTGCGTGGGTGTGCCCGATCCGTGCAATAGCCAAGGCGACTTCCGTGCGTCTGTTGTGAGTCAGTTGTGTACCATCCCAAGTCTGGCTTTATTACAAGTAGTTTGTTGTCTGTTCACTCCATTGTGTTTGCCATGTTCTACGTGAGTGTTGTGTTATGTGTGGCTTGAGGTCTGTATAGGGCTCCGTTGTAATGCCTACAGTGTTCTTGAGGGGAGCAGCCGCAGCCCTCTCACCTGTCAACTCGTTGCCAGCAATCCCAGCGTATACAGGGACCAAGCACAGGACCATTTTATGATTTGTGCATATACAGACCTAATGATGTTGAAAACGAGATTACCTATGTGGTTTCTTCTGTGCTTGTGGGATGACAATGCTCGAACAACACTCAGGGAATCTGTATAGATTGTGGAATTGTTAATTTGATTTTCATAAATGTGTTGTACAAAGAGCAACACTATATATGTTTATGCTCAAAAAATGGTCGTCTGTACGCTCAAGTTCCAGCAGCATTAAAATTCGGGTCATGAACAGCACAAGGACAACATAGTGCGGGTTTTAGAACCACCACTGTAAAATTCTACACATGGGTATTTACACTGCAGAGGCAGAAAGTGCTGTAGTATTATACTTCGTCGTAAACAATTTTTACCAAGTTTTAAAAAAGTCGCAAGACAGCGAAAACTTCCCAAGGCGGTAAAAGATAGTCTGTAAACATCTAAAAATGAAACGGTGAGATCTGAGGCTCGCTCTTTCACTCTAAGCGAGAAGGGCAGAGCAAGGGATGGACGATATGT
Source organism: Haemaphysalis longicornis (assembly GCA_013339765.2). Lineage (NCBI taxonomy): Eukaryota > Metazoa > Arthropoda > Arachnida > Ixodida > Ixodidae > Haemaphysalis > Haemaphysalis longicornis. The sequence continues at coordinate 79,549,566 of CM023449.1, read as the reverse complement.
GGATGTGTTGCTAAAGACAGGATAAAAAGTATGATTATTCTGCGATGAAATTTTAAAACCATGAGGCAAGTCTATGTACATCCGAGGGCTCTCAAGGCACCAGTGTAAAACTTAACATACAGACTTTGGACCGGACTGGTGCGGAAAGCACCCGACGCAAGACGAAGCCCCAAGTATAGCACTGGTTCAAGCATTCACAATGCCGTTTTAGTCACCGACCCACACACCACACTACCATAGTCCAACCGAGACCAAAGCAAAGCAGTATGCAAGTGCAGCAGGAGTTCTTTGTCGGCCCCATAGGATTGGTGGGAGAAAAACTGAAGGATATTCATTGATTTCAGACATTTATGCTTAAGTTCCTCGATGTAGGGACAGAATGTGAGGTTGCGGTCAAACACAACGACTTGTGCTCCTTCTTGACAGGAATGGGCATGGCGTTAAGAGTGATGTCTGGGTGCGGATTGACCCCACGCTTCCTGAAAAATATAACGAGAGGGTTCTTTCCAGGGTTAAGTTTAAAATCATTCTTGCCTGTCCAGCCAGCAAGTTTCTTGACGCGCAGCTGGACTTGACGTTGACAGATTGACATAATACATGATTTAAAGGAATGTGGACGTCGTCTACATACATGAAATAAATTGTGAGTTGCAATACCTGTCCAAGAAAGTTCATCTTAACTACGAAAAGAGTGCAGCTCAACACTGCACCTTGCGCTGCGCCATTTTCTTGTACGGCAATGTTCGAGGTTGCCCAACCAACTCTCGCTCGAAAGGCTCTCTCCGACAAGTAACTAACAAGGCCATTTACATGCTAACCGAAGCACTGAATGACTTAAGGTCACTCAGGATCCCGTAACGCCTTCTCGAGGTCAAAAACACCGTTACACAATACTGAAGCCTACCTGGCAGATCTCGAGAAGACCATTGTATTCAAGGAAGTACGCAAGCCTGCGGTTTATCATCTTCCTCGAGAAGCTTGCACAGGCAGCTCGTCAGGGCTATAGGACATGTGGTACTTGGTACAACATTCCCCATCTACCTTGTTGGCACGAGCAGAGCGGCGTTGGTGCACCCAAGCCCGTAGGTAGCCAGAGGGAGGTTCGAGGGTTCGAATGCCTTCCAATTTTTTTCCAGACAGCGCGTAAGCAATACTTGCTGCTGCTTTGGGCCAAACTCCAACCCTACATCCTCGCTACCCTCGAATTCACATGTTGGCGCAGCCCAGCTGTCGGTATTGTTTTAGCAGTGAAGCTGCTGTTAATGGCCTGCAAGTTCGCTGTTGACACAAACAAATACCAAGAAAATGCCGAGCAATCGTGAGCGCGTGCAATGCTTGACATGAGGAACACGAAAATATTCCTGAATATGACGATGAATACTACAATCACCGTGCAAAGCGCTGACGTACCATGTAAATGAACAGTTTCAGACTACTATAAATGCTTGCTGACACTCGCCACTAAGATGAAGATGACCTCTTCGATGCATATGACGACGATGCATAGGAAGACCTGCGAAGCTAGATGCAGTTCACGCAGTGCCCTAAAAAACGTTTCTCTGTTAGTTGGGATTGAGCATACTTTCTAGCTGAATGAAACTTAGAAGGACTCCAGCTTTACTCCAGCGCACAAACATAGGGTTGTCTGTTTCTATCGCGCGTCGTGGGCATCTTACTGTCTGTATAATACACCAAACCACTGCGCTCGAAGAAGAAGACAGCACTTGGTTGTTTGACGTCCAAGTTTGAGCCTCCCGCCGGTGCAACGGCCATGTCATCAGTGAACACGTAAAGCCCATAACTGCGCGCGGACACCCTATCCCTCCTTTCCACTGTCCACCGGTGCACGCATCAACCCGCAACCGGTGTTGTTTGTGGTTCGTGGAAAAGGAAAAGCAAATGAAAGGCACTGGGGATATTTTGAGCTCGGTCGGGAGCTCACCTGCATACAACCCGTGCAGGGGAAGGGAAGTAGAGGGGTAGTGACAGGATAAAGTGGAGAGTGGATAGAGAGAGAGAGAGAAAAAAAGGTACAAAGAGTCCTGGAGTGATGTGCGCATGCTTAAAGTGGAAGACACGCCTAAGTGTCGCCCCGAAAGCCCTTCAAATTGAATAAACAACAAATATTGGCTCACGTAGGCGATCCAAGTGGGGAAATTCCTGTTCAACATGGAGGGATTTGCAGCGACTCGGCAAGCTGTAACTTGCGGCGGCAACGGCGGCGGCAGCAGTGGTTCGTTGCTGTTGCGGCCATTCGCGCTTCTTTGTGGTCCGGCCCTCATTCAGTTACCATTATAATTCCTCCAAACAAATGACATTCCTCTGTCTCAAAGCGAGTTAAAACCTGCAAGGACTCGAGCTTTATTCTATCGGTCAAACATGTCCATTTCCTTCCCGCGTCACAGACGACTAATACACCGACCCAAACGCAAAACGCTCGACCACGGATGACAGCTGACAGGTCGCATTGAGACGTGATACTGCCACGTTTAATCCTCCCACCTGAACGAAGCACGTGTCATCGGTCCGGTCACTAATTGTAGCAGCGTGTGCACTTCCGCCTTTTCCACCCCCAAACCGTGCACGCATCAACTGGCAACCGGCTATTGCGTGTGCTTAGGCGCGAAATACACAGGTGCAAATGTCGCCCACGAAACCTTTCAATCTGAAGAACAATTATGGGCTCACTTTCGGAGTTCCAAGCGGCCACGTTGCTCTACACATCGGTGGTATTCGCAACTGCCACGCCAGTTGGAATTTCAGGCAGCAACGGTTGCGGCTACACGTTCGACTGCGGTGGCAGTGTCGTTTTGACGCACACTCGCGCTTCTGTTGGCCCTCCACATATATCTGGTAACGGCGCTACCACCGTTATCAGTCGTATGCGGAACATATGAAAGAGGCGAGCGGTATAAGAGCTGTGAGAAGGGGTGTCGATGGTGAGGAGTACCATAGAAGTTGGGCTGAGTAAATCAAATCCGATTTACCAAAATAAAAACTGCGGTGGAGAATAGCTCCTTCGCAGTAAAAACGAAGGAGAACCTCGACGCTTCCACTAAGGCAAGGACAGCACAAACGCCGATGCAGATCGGATATTTAGACAAACGCCGACGCAAATCGACGTTTGTGTTGTTCTATTACCACGAGGCTATTGGACACTCTTACGGACTCGAAGGTTACCCTTGGATCTGCCAAGCTTTTCCTAAAGTCTTTTGGGTTCGTAAAGTAGCTCTTGCATCACCCTACGAACTTCCTTAAGCCTACCGAAGGTTTCCCTTGAAGCTGCCTAAGTGTGCCCAAACACTGCTAGCCAGGCGTAGCGTAGCTGGTGCATCAAGCTTTATTACAGTGTACTGGAGTCTCTCCCACCATTCGTTCCTCTTCGCAACACCCACCCCAATATTGTTTACAAAACCCCAATGCGTAGAGCACCACGTTCGTCTCGACAACAACGCCGTCATGCAATACTCTCGTGTTAGGGCCCCCTTATTGTTGCTCCTAGGGGTGAGGAGGAGAGACAACAGAAACGCAGGCTCAATTTCTCTGGGTAATTGGCAAAAAATACGGTATGCATTGCTGGTGTACACAAAAACCCGCAAACAGGCACTCCTCCTCAATGCGGGGCTTCACTACATTGTTTTATATTCTGGGCAGCTGGATTGCGACTCCTCTTATCCAGAGAGGAATCAGAACCGGCGGTGAAAAGGGATGCCCCACTACCCATCTATCCCCACATCCGTCCCTTTGGAAAAACGGGGCTACATTTTCACAACTCTTTTACTCCACAAGAACTAGAGAAGAGCCTGATTTCACGCACATACTCTTGCGAGAGGTTATTGATCCCGTTTGATATTTCCTATTGTTTTCTAAGGACCATCCCACGCTTAATGAGTGGACGGTCATGAGTATGATTTTGACAATGTTCGTAGTCATTTTGTTATAACTTCGAGCCGATGAACGAAAAGAAATGTATATGAAGGGGACGTGAGAATAGGTCCCGGCTTCATTTACTGAGGAGGGCCCAGAGGTTAGCAGAAGGCGAACAGCGGCGGAGACGGGCGAGCCATGGCACCGTGCTGATCCTGCGTGGCCCAGTCGAGCTCGGTGCTGTCGGCTCGGTGTCTCGATCCCAGCTTCCGGCCGCATGACTCGTGCCTCGGGGCTGCCGGCTCGGGACAGGATCTGTGGTCACGCGGTGCACTGCTCTGGCGGCGCGAGCTCGGTTGCCGCGGCTGAGCTGCTACAACTACTCCCCCTCCAGTTGGCTCGCGGTATTGAGACGCGAGAGGACGAACAAGAAATGAGCAAAAGGTTGAGAACAAAAAATGTCCTATGTACACTGTACACTATATACAAGTTCATTCCAGTCACAGTCCCAGAGGGAGGGCAACTGCAAGCTGTACACTATTTACAAGTTGTGTCCTGTCCTGGTGAGGCCGTGGAAGCTGTCCGGTGGTTTTCCATTATTTCGGGTGGTCGTCCCAGGGGGCTCAGCGGTGGACGAGTCATCGGACGCAGGACTAGTCGAGGAGGGAAAGAAAGCAGGGTTTTCTGGTTGAACAGGGTGTCGCACAGAAGCACTGACCGGTCTCCAGTGATAAAACGTGGCTGTTTGGGTGCCGGGGGCTTCGTACCACAGTACCATGATGCTGCTGCTTTTAGAGCACGCTGGGGTGGACATCGGCACACCTTAACACGTGCTTTCAGTTGAGGACGTTCGGAGTGGAGGGTTGTCAATTAGCCGCCATGCCTGACGTGGTACTGCTTTGCCGTGTGTTTGCGTTGGCACTGATGACTGCAGCCACCTGCCAGTGGTGGTTTGCGATGGTGTAGAATACCCGCTGGTTCGCAGTTAGGCCGTCGTTCTTGCAGACCTGATAACCGAGGCGAAAGGCTTGCGTGGGCAAGTCTGCTGAATTACAGGTGCAGCTTCTGTGCGTTGGATTTGTTCGATGGTTGTGACGGTGTAGGCTGATCCTTGGTCGTTGGACTTACCGCACTCAGGAGGGTTTGCACCCTTAGCTACATCTGACTTCTTAGGTATAACTGGCGACGGGCTGCTACTCGTTGCGATGAACTGCAAGAAGCTGGATTGGAGGTAAAAGAGCCTAAAACGCCTCTCTTTTGGGTGAAAGACGTCGCACTCCCTGGTGCATCGGCGGGGATGCAGTGGTCAGGGCTCCAAACGTCAGTCCCAGCGGGCGCTGCAATGATGGAATGAGCTGGCGGTGTGGACTACAAAACTGATATCGATGTCTCCGACGTCGGCGAAGGAACAGCAGTCAAAAGTGAGGGACGCACTGAACTTGTTGTCGATTCCCAGTTGTGAGACGGGTACCGAACCTGGCATGGTTGTGTGTCCATGTGGTGAGAGTTTAGATGGCATAAACTTGCTCGCGGTTGCAGTCGAGGATGGGGCCGAGACAGACTTGGGCATGCATGTCTGACTCACTCGTATGACGAGGTCGAGATATGATGGAGAATCCGCAGGTACCTCGTTACGGGTAGTAAGGGCTTCTGGGGTGCTATACGAGGATGAGATCGCCGGCCCAGGGGCTGAGGTATGTTGATGAAGGCGTACAGGCCAGAGGATCGCTTGCTTGAGTAGGGAGCACTGGACTCACGGAGTAGAAAGAAGCTTGTAGCGAATGAACTACAGGCTACCGGTTGGCAGGGCTCGAATCACCAGTTTGCACTTCAGAACGTCACTGGTGATGCCGTTGATGGCGAAAAATGCATGGGCCTGAGCCAGCCATACCTCGACATCTTTGGCGTAAGACGGCTGTAGTTGCAGGTAGAGACTGGGCCTACAAACATCAGTCTTATCATCCACAGCACGAAATAGCTCACCGAAACTGTTGAGCTTCGTGGTGGTATCGACGGCTCCGTGGGCGTGGATGGCAGTCAGGTGCGTATCGGCGTCAGGTGAGGCCGCAGTGTGTTCTTGCGGCGCGGAGGACGGAACTGAATGTGGCGTCTCCGCAGGGGCAGTGGATGTTCCTGTGGCTGTTGCAGTAGGAGAAGTTTTCTGGTGATGAAAAGGGCTGGTCTAGCCTAAAGGAGCAAAGACTGCCTTTCTGAAGTCGTTGTACACATCGTGGCTTTCCAGCGGCAGCCGAAGTTGTGCCACGACGCGCTCTGGGACAGCTTTTGTGGCGATGTTGTAGCGCTGCGCCCTTTCGGTGATGCCTCGGATGAAAAAATGGCTCTCAAGCAGCGCGAACCACACAGGAGGGTCCTTCTCGTAAAACTCCTGTAGTCCCGGAAGCGTGGGGTTGGGCGGCTGGACGGATGAGCTTGGGAATCCAGACCGGTGTGGTAAAGCCATGACTGACGTGTCCTAGAGCGCGATCGCAACGCAGACGTAGCGTTGGTGATGCTGCTGAAAGTGTAGCCATGAACGCCTTAACTGCCGTGCGGGCTCGTTTTCCGGGTCACCAATCATGAAGGGGGTGTGAGAAGAGGTCCCACCTTTCTTTATTGAGGACGGCCGAGAGGTTAGCAGAAGGCGAACAGCGGCGGAGACGGGCGAGCCATGACGCCGGTGCTGATCCTGCGTGGCAGAGTCGAGCTCGGTGCTGTCGGCTCGGTGGGCCTGTTCGATTTTCCACTTCTGGCTGCCCGAGGCTGCCCGCGGGCTGCCAGAGGCGAGAGCCGGTCATTCGTTCTCCTCGGGCAGCCCAAAACGTCACTTCCGGTGGCGCTAGATCGTCTTCGATTTTTCTGCGTCGGCCAGTTCTGGCTCCCCGCGAGCTGCCAGAGCCGCCCAGGCGTTTGTGGTCTGGCGGCGAGCGGGCACAGATCTGGCAGATAGCAGACGACGCTGCTAGAAGACAACAAAGGAGAGCGGCTCCGCGAGTTTCAAAATAAAATTGCGAATTTTCTCGTTCTTTCGGAGTTGATGGTTTGGAGTTTATTTATGTGATATAAAAATCACTTTTGCGCCCATTTCAGTTTATTTTTCGCATTGCTACACCCGCTTTTTTTCTACGAGGAGAGAAATTGGATTTGCGCATAAACGGTCATTTGCGGTTCGTCTTCCGACAGACATGGAGGGCCTATTTCAGCTCGAGGGCGAGGACGGCGTCACAATTCTAGATGAAGTCAATGTCTGTGTTTATTACTTCAGCAAGTACATTGGTTGTTCGCGATTAATGAATGAAAGTTTTCGTTTATTCCCCGGAAAGAAAAAAAAGCTCTCCCGCAGCACTCAGGCGTCGTGGGCTCTGCCAGAAAAGCCGGCGAACACGTCGATGAGCACCATGTCGGCATTCTAGATCCCCTGGAGTGCGATGGAGTGAAATTTCTTGAGATTGTAGTAGCTTCCTTAGGACTCCGAGGGTCTACAAATGCGACACCCATAAATCGCGCCGATCATGTCCGGCAGTCCTCCGCTTCCTCGACGAACGAGAGTGTGGAACGCCCGCTTGTTTAGCTCCAATACCGCTCAGTCGGGCCAGAATATTTCCCGTCCGCTGATAGAAATGTACAAATCCGATGACTCGGTAGACTGCGGCGTGAACAGATAACTCGCTCACGCCGAGTTCGCGATCATGTAGATAGTACCCTCTGTGCCGCTGTACGATAGGGCAATCAGAACTGTCTTCTGGGAAGGCATTTCGGGGCGTCCTCGCAGGACTTCGAGGTAGAATTCAGCAACCAGAGCTACCACCGTGCACCGCGACAGGTGAAACAGTCTCCTGAACTCGAACTCCGGGTAGGTCGGCACAACGTTCTCCATATAGAGGGGTAACGCAGTGCCGTTCTTCCCGCTGGACCATCGCGAGGACGACGCACACATAGAAAACTTCGGCTTCGTAATCGCAATCGCACGGGCATTCTGGCAGCCCGCGGGCTGCCAGAATGCCCGTACATCGAACAGGCCCGGTGTCTCGATCCCAATTTCCGGCCGCGTGACTCGTGCCTCGTGGCTCCCGGCTCGGGACAGGATCTGAGGTCACGCGGTGCACTGCTCTGGCGGCGCGAGCTCGGCTGCCGTGAATGAGCTGGCTGCATATATATCAGCAGACAGCGGAGGAGACAACTTGATGGGCTAAATACGTGAAGTGTTTTTGTTTCTCTCCGAAGCCGGTCGTTTAGCCTGCATGCGTGTTCCTAAACACTGCCGGACCTGTTTATAAAGAGAGAAAAAATGCCAGCGGAAACGCGTTGATCGCCACGCACACGTGTTTGCCCCTTGAAGGAAATGACCATATCACAATTGCCGCCAAAAACAACGTAAGTAAAACTAGCCATATGGACCTTAGCCATCGTATTTAGGCCGCCACTAAGCATCACGAGCCATCCGGACGCCTCGTGGACCCGGAGTATATTCATTTCAGGCTCCATACTCGCTTGGGTCTGTGACGATTGCACATAGCCGCCGGGCTTCGCGGGCAACGGGCGCAGAACCACGGGTGCTACGCGCGATGCCACCGAGACGGAGGGGATGTGCCAGCTCCACAAAAAGCTTTTGCACGAGCACCTTCGCACTCAGTTCGCCAACACACTGCGAGACCCGGACCACAGGTTTACGCTTTCCCACCATTCCAAGAATACAGTTGTTTCAGCTTACCATGTTTCCGTGCTGTTTCCGTTATTTCGTGACGCCACTGCGCATGCGCCCGCATGTACCGGAACCTTTCCGCAGAGCGAGGCGCTAAACATGTTTATCCTATGTCGCTTTACTAAACAGCTCCACAGCAAACTTGGGTCGCGTCAACCGGCCATGGAAGGAATAATGATACGAGTAGCACTTGGAAGACAGGAAGCGAGTTTCCTAGATCAGGGAACTCGCTTGAGTAGAATATATCATGGTTCGACTACAGAAAAAATGGACTTACGCTTGTATGCAGTAAGAAGAAATGACTACCAGTGGACCACCAGGATGTCCAGTGGATACCGAGAGACAAGCCTAAGGAATGGGAACACCAAATAACAGGACGGAGGTGTTCAATCTCTCCACCCGCTGCGTCCTTTGACCACGAAGACGACGAGGCAGTAGTTAGAAACTGGAGCTCGTGCATCGAATCTGGCATGGCAGCATGTATGTTCGACCAATTTTAGAATTTGGGTGTGTTTTATTGTCTGGCGCTGCGACCTATAAGCTCCTGTCTTTGGTGAAGCTCGAACGACAAGCATTCCGTGGCTGCTTATGCTTACCCGGTTACGTCCCGATTCGGGTATTGTACTTCGAGGCCGGAGTCCAAACGCTGAATTCCAGGTTTAAATATCTAACCATCAATGCATTTGCAAAGTTCCTAGAGTAACGGCTAGCCAAATCACAGGCTGTTTTTATCCAACACTCAATGTGGTTTTCGGTTCTTATTGGTCCCGTATCCGGCCCCCGCAGGTCGTTTTTGCCAATTCTTTACTTCATCCATTAAACTGCATGCTCCTTTCAGTTCCCGCCTTGTAGTCTGAACCCACAGTAGTGGAGGTTTCTTTTCATATTATTTTCCCAAAATATGCTAAGTTTCTTCGAACCAACTTAATTAAAATCATTCTCCTGGCTCACTAGTTTGAATACCCAGCGCACGTGGTTATTGCAACCGACGCCTCGGGAAAAAATGAGAAAGTTCTTCTGAGAAAGTATCTTCTATCCGGCATTGAATTGGGACTTTTTCGTTGCGCCTACCAGATTGTATTCCCATATTTTATGCAGAATTTCTGGCTACTCTTCTTGCCGTCCTGAAACTCGATTCGGCGCAATCTTCAGAGATGATACTCACTGATTCTCTTTCCGTGTGCATGGTCGTTTCTTCGGAAACTGTCAGCCCCATTTTTAAACCTTTTTACTCCTGCGTTGCCACTTATGTGCGGGAAAATAGGCTTGTTTGGCTGCCTGGTCACTGTGGATTAGCCCTTAATGAAGCCGCTGATACGTTAACAAAAATGGCATTGGCATTACCAATTGTGGAGGAGCTTCAACCGTTGGCTTGCGTGTTGCTAGCCCGTTATCGACAATACCTGTTGGCCCTGGACGTGTCTGATCACCGGCTGCACACTCCTCCGGAACTGGAACATCTGAGGTTTCGTTGGAAAAAAGCCTCTGCCAAATTCGCTTGTGCGAGGTTTCGCTGACTTTGTTTCGTTCTGGTGTTCCCCCACTAATAGGTACCTATACCGGGCAGATTTAACAACCTCAGCCTTGTGCCACTTCTGCCATGAAATTGAATCAGATGAACATTTCTTCCTTTTTTGCCGCCAATTCTCTCATCATCGAAGAAGGCTGCTGGAGGCTCCCCTGATGTCTTGGAATGCCACGAACATTGCCAGTGCTTTTGTCGTTTGTAGGTACGAAGCTAGGCCACTGCGATGGGAATGTTTGTCACGTCATCCATTCCTTCATTTCAGAGACGGCTCGTCTGCCTTGCTAAAACGATTCTGGTCAAGATCTCTCGTTTCTCTTCCTTTTTCTATTTCTCTCTTTAACCTACATACTAAATTCTTTCTTCAATTGTACTATTTTGCCATATATGGTTCTTTTAAATGAAAAAAAATGTTCTTTGCCAATCCCCCTGAGTGGGTATGCGCCACTTTATGGGCCACCACCACCACCACCACTGTTCGGAAGCTGGCCGCGTCGCCAATAAATAGTTTTGGGCGGGTGGGCGACCTCTGCTGACAAACGCAGCAGAGGTTGCCCACCCGCCCCCATACCTGACCTTGAACTCTCAGTCAATGGTAACCCCATACCCGTGGTTAATACCCAACGGATTCTCAGCTTAACATTACAGAGTGACGGAGCAGGCCTTGCAACCATCCAAAAAGTTCAAGAAACAGTACGTCAAGTCACCCATCTCATTCGGCGCGTAAGCAACAGACGCCATGGTGTCAAAGAGCACGACATAATACGCTTGACCCAAGCCCTAATCATCAGTAGGATTACTTACGGCACTCCATACCTCAGTCTCAAGAATAGCGAGCGCGACAAACTGAATGTCCTTATCCGGAAGGCCTACAAGCTTGCACTTGGTCTACCTCCGACAACTTCTACCGACAAGGTAATTAAACTTGGTCTGCACAACACCTGGGAGGAACTCGCTGAAGCTCACAAAATCAGCCAACTCGAAAGAATTAAACTCACCAAAACGGGTCGTCATACGCTACGTCGGCTTGTCTACGATGCCCAGGAGACATCATATAGTAAACATCGCATCCCCTGGTTCTACGGAAACTTATTACCGTTGCCCCAATCATCAGAAATATGCATCTCGTATTCAATGCATACCGACGAAAGGCCAGGGTCATCACCCTCAGAAAATGCTACAGAGACAACAAAACCAGCAGTCCACTACACAGATGCTGCCCGGTACCCTCGAAAGTCTGCGCATGCCATCAGCGTTGTCAACAACCGTGGCACAGAACTCACGTCGGCCAGAATCCCAATCCTTGACACAGAGTCTGCAGAGGAAATTGCCATCGCTCTCGCTGCTACCACGGACTCAGACTACCTCACTGTCATCAAAGACTCCAAAAGCGCCTGCAAAAATTACAAACTAGGTCGTGTTTCTGGTCAAGTCATCCGCATCCTGAACAATCTACATAGCCCACCCGAACTCCAGATAATCTGGACCCCAGGCCACGCATCTCTCGAGGGGAATGAAGCGGCCCACGCCGCTGCCCGCGAGCATACCTTCCGGGCCTTCCCCTCGTTGGCAGACCAATCGATGACCTCCAGCGAAGACATTCCAAGAAGATACACGGATGTCCTCGCCCATTACTGACTGCAGCGCGGCATTTACCCCCCACCACACCCCAAGATAGCCAGAGAGGACGCCATTACCCTCAGACAGCTGCAAACTAGCACCTACCTTCACGGAACACTACGCCATACCATCTGCCCAACAACATACACTCTGACTTGTCAACACTGCCCCACACCCAACACTTTCTACCATATGGTGTGGGAGTGCCGACAATCACCATCATTAACCCCCCAACCAACCCAACACTGGAGCAGTGGGAGGACCAGCTGACCAGATCACGCCCTCAAACCCAGCAACGACTGGTGGACAGGGCCCACCGCACAGCCAAGAACCAAGGCTTCCTGGACTAAGGAGGCCTCCCACAACAGAACTAATACAGTCGAATAAATGTGTTTTCCTCTTCCTTCCGCCTTTAATTTCACTTTTGGGCACTCGTGGCTCAACATGTTTGGTGCCGACAACCCGGGGCAATGGCTGAGACCTGCTGAGGGCTTCGAGGAAAATCGAGTGTCACGAAGAAACTCAAGGGCACGCCAGTATCGAGGCGGGCACGGAATACCAAGCTCATCAATGAGGCAAGTGCCATTCTGATAACAGCTACGCTTCGGTAGACCAACAGACGTCGCTACACGACAGCCTTGAAACGAATAACGGCGAACTTAGCCAGCTCAACAATGAACTCGAAAGCTACATCGAGGGCGACGAGTTTCAGGTTGAATACAAAAGCGTGATTGAGTACCAAGACAACGCGACACGCATACTTTCGGAACTGCAAACCAGGAGCGCTCGCTTGTCGCAGTCAGCGACGGTCATCTCAAAGACCGCCGAGAATTCGAATCCTCAAGTTGTCGCGCCACAGAGAAACGGAGCAAGCCTTTCGAAACGAAATATCGCTCCCTTCTACAGAGCTTTGTGCAAGTGGAACGAATTCTGGGAGCAGTTTGATCAGATGTTCAACTAAAATGGCCTTACTGTCTTAGAGGAATTCATTATCTTGGACTCTTTTTGAACACGGAGGCTGTTTCAGCTGTCAGCTGTTCACCAACGACGAAAGCTTGCTACAATGATGCGATCGGAGTATAAAAAGGCACTTGGTTGACAAGACGCCTCTTGAGCAGGAGTTCTTCGCTAGACAATGCATGCTGAACCCCGTGAAGACATCCAGCGACACAGTGGGGTTTCGCAAGCTCTACGATTATGTGCTCGTCAATATACGAGGCATCGAGACTCTGGGTGTAAAGATGATATAATTCTCATCAATACTCTTCGACAATATTTTGCGGGCTCTACCCCATGACATTGTCGTCCAATACCACCGCACGTGCGCCGCTCAAGTATGTCGTCAACGTACAGATGCCCCTCAAAAAGAAACTGACCTCGGCCGCCTGCTGACGTTTTTTGGAATGGAGCTGGAAGGCCTCAAGAAGAGCAATTTCGAGAGCAGTAAGGGCGAGGAGCTTATACCAGGTGATTTTGAAAGCCAGGGCTTCCATTTCCATGACCACAATATCACATGGTCCTTATTGCACAACCACGCCAAAAAGACGGCCAAGTGGCGGGGCTTTTGTAATTCGACGCCACACCTGACAGAAATCTTCAGGGCAGGTTTTTTGCAGCAAAGTGAGCAACCTATGGCCAAGGACCTGAGTTGTTTTCGCTGCACATCGAAAGGGCAGAGCCCGAGATTGTCACCCGAAAGTGTCAAGTGGCAAGTGGGCCGGTCGTCAAGCATCGAGTGCGTGTGATCCCTACAGAAGCCGTTCACAATCCCGACGGGATACCGGTGGACCTGATACAAGTACGGCGGTGTGCGCGTCCTTTCAAGGTGCCAAACGAGGGGTCGATGAACAGCGGAGCTCCGTTAGAAACCTGGGAGCTCCATTTCAAACATCCGTTTCAAACCTCCGTTTCAAACATTTCAAACCTGGGCCATGAGTGAGGAGGCCTGCAGATATTTCCGTGGAGTTTTCGACCGCGGATACCAGAGCAGCTTTCTGAGAGAGGAACTGTGTGCACATCTTCGGACAAGAAGCATTGGTTTCTCGGGATTGCGATGGATACGTTCCCAAACGTGTAGACCCAACCACCTAAAAAACGCCGCGTAATTGAAAACCAGCTACGTAGCCAGTTCAGAGACAGCGACTTTTTTTGCGTGCAATTGTGATATCCCACTTCTGCAACGAAATGAGGTGACCTGGATGGAATCGCCCTTCGTGGCGACCTTTATTAGTCCGGGAAAAACATTGCCGTCGAACTGATGCAGCCGACGATCCTAACTACAGGCGGCATAAGTGTTCTCATAAGATCAGACTCGGTGTGGCTGTCCTAAGAAGAGAAGTCCCGAGAATTGCAGGAAATTAAAGCCTCATCGGAATTCATTCCAACTTCGAATTGACCTTTCAGTCACCACAACCACTTTGACAACAACCAGTAGATTCTCGCGCATGATGGTTTGCGTGTTGGCAAGCCATGCACTGGAGTTAGACGAGATTGTCCGCTCGTTTTGGGAGCTTGAGAGCATGGGTACATTGGAATTGGTCAACAAATGTTCCCAAGCAAAACACAACCATTCAGCGCTTCAACATGACGGTTCGTTTCCAACATGGGAGGTACGAGGTTGCGTACTATTGAAGGGCGGCTACGAGCTCTCTAACAACGAGGAGCTTGCCGCCAAAAGACTGCAAGGATCTTATCCAGGCTGTCTAAGAATGAGAGACATCTGAAAATTCATCGCAAGACGATCAGAGTGTACCTCAAATCAGGACACGCTGATGTAGTAGAAACTCATCTGTCAAACCTACAGAAACTCTACTACATGCCTCCCAGAGGAGTGATTAGAGAGCAGGCCCTTACCACAACAATTAGGATCATGTTCGACGCATCGTCACACGCCAAAGGGTGTAATTCACTCGACTAATGTCTTCAAAAAAAGTATCAACCTATACAAAAAAATTACACCATCTTCCCGTGGGGAACCCTGATGAGGATGCGAAGCATCGTGGCGGTTCCGTGTGGTTCCATTGTGTTGCCGTTATGTTGAGTGATCTGGTTTTTACTAGCGCCACAGGGAATGCCGCGTCCGGGTCCACACCGGTGGCAAAGGCACGCAAGTGCTGTTGTGTTACGGTGAGTAGGCGGTGGTTCTCGAGGCGCCGGAACTCGTCCATCATGTTCTTGTCGATGTTGTCTCTGTGTTAGAATCGGTAGTCTCTGTCAGCTTTGGTGAGGTAAAGGTTATTGACATTGGTGCACCGGCTGAGAGCAACGTACACGCCCTCCTCTTCGCAGCTTTGTCTTCTCGTTCTTCTTCTCCTTCGGCGGTTCCCCTACGGGAAGATGACGACGGTGGTTGAACGCGAACCTATCTCGTGATGGATTCTTTGGTTGGCCAATCCCTAGGGGCATCATGCCACAATAGCATCAGAGGCGCTGGCTGCGAACGGGGCTGGTTGAGCTGCAAGACGCGTGGCGCTTGCCGCCACAGCTTTCCCACGGGAAATTCAGCATCCCCCTCTAAAGTTTTCAGTGCGTCGTTTCCGTTGACGTTCGGCTTCGCGTGCCTTGTTTGTATCAGTAGCTTCTTGACGTAGTTTGAATGAGTTAAGGACATAAGGCGCGTTCGTAGCACTTGTTCCTGTCCCGGATTTGTAGCGTAGTGGGAAGAGCACCGCGTACCTCCCGTTGCGGCCAGAGAGTCGTGGGATCGAAAGCGGGCGCCGCTAACTATTTCTTTTTTTATAGTGTAGTATCGCGGAGCTGTGGGTGTAAGGAGGAGAGTTGCGCATGCGCAGTGAGCGTGTGGACGGCGCCGCCATCAACGACGGAGGACCAGGCGAGCCTAAGAAATGCTCCGCATTTAAAAAGGGCCAGCATTATCCTGGGGGTCGTGCCCCACCTCATAGCCCCATGGGTGACATAGAAAGAGCTTTCTTTCAGTATCTATGAAAGAAGATGAGAGAGAGCCATTTCGGTTACTCTGCATGAAAGAAGGAGGTAGCGGAAAATTCGTTGAGCATGAGGTCCAGAAATGACGAATGACGAGAGTTTCGTTTGGAGCAATCCTTCAACACTTGAAGAATGCAGTTTAAGATAATGTTGAAACGGGGAAATTGCTCAGCGAGTCATTCTACGTCGATGACCTGATCACTGGCGCAGCCACAGAACAGGAGGTCATCGAGGTTTGCATTGAAATGCAAGAAATTATGTAGGCGTCAGGAATGACACTCAGGAAGGGGACGACAAACTCGGATCACGTGAGGTAGATTCTGCCGCACGAACAAAGGGTGGCGAGCAAGGAAATTCTTGTCCTCCAGGAATACGCGGTAAATGTCCTAGGAATCGCTTGGAATCCAACGAAGGATACCGTCAGTCTCGTCATGACTAACTTGATCTAGTTCTTGAACTCACGAACAAACACAAAACACTTTGTCCTGCAGGTGGCTTCACGTGTTTTCGACCCTCTCGGATTTGTAGGCTGTTTCATAAGCTTCGGTCACGCGTAATCGCTTGGGGCGAGCAATTGCCGCGAGATCTGTGATGTGAATGGGAGGAATGGGTAAGACAATTACTAAAAATCAATATTGTCTCCGTTCCTTGGTTAGTTGGTAGAGCCATTGCCCTACCAGGCGAAATAAAGACCCATGTTTTTTGCGACGCAAGCCCGGTAGCATTCAAAGCTGCTGTCTACGTCGTCACAAATCACCCAAGACAAAAACATTGGCTAATGTCAAAATCACCTGTAGCTCCGATCAAAAATGTAACCCTCTCTCGACTAGAGCTTTTAACAGCATTGGTTGGAGCAAGACTTCTTACATACGTGGCAATCTTCAGTAGGCGCAAAAAAGACATAGACGAAGAACTGAGGTAAACACAAACAATCAGGATCCGTTCACAGGCAGCGGGACAATTATCGGAGTGTTGTTACTTATAATGCTCACAACGGGTTAAGGGTTCTACTGTCGGATAAGGAAGGTTTTTTCGTAGCTGTTCCGCAAGGCATGTACAAAGAGAAGGGGTGGTCGGCTGTAAATACGAATTACAAGAGGAAAAGGTGCAAAGTTTGTGTTTACGTTTGTTCTTCGTCCGTGTCTTTGTTTGCGCCTAGTGAAGATGAATGTAAACCAACTCGCCCAGTTATTTATTTATTTATTTATTTATTTATTTATTTATTTATTTATTTATTTATTTATTTATTTATTTATTTATTTATTTATTTACAAATACTGCAGGCAGCACTGCTGCCCTAGTAGGAGAGGGGTTATAGTAACTGTGTTAGAAGCAATTTTTCAAAAGAGTTAACATTAGTACACTGGACAATACATTCATGTAGCGCGTTCAATTGTTCAGTTGTGCGAGGGAAATTTGAAAGCGCTTACTTCGGCTAAAGTAGGGGCTTACAACTTTAGAGTGATTTAATCTGGTTGATCTTAGGGGTGCGGGATGTACATACATATCTCTGCATAAACCAGTTTTACTATTATACAGCAGAAAAAAAAATTTAAGCCTTGCAACCTGTCGACGCAGGTGAAGTGGTTCCAATTCCAGCTGCTGCAACATGTTTGTAACAGATGACGAGGATCGGTAGTCATGCATTATAAATCTTGCCGCCAATCGTTGTATCCTCTCAACCCTGGCAATATCTTTGGAATGGAAAGGGTCCCATACAATGGAGGCGTACTCGAGGACTCGTCTGATGAGAGTGCGATAGGCTTCAAGTTTTGCCTTTTTTGATGATGTTCTCAATTTCCGTTTCAAAAAGCATAGTTTCCTGAACGCTTTAGCGCAGATATTGTCGATGTGGGCATCCCAGTTAAGATTGTTGCTAATCGTTAAACCTAAGTACTTCGTAGATGAGACATTCTGAATAATTTGTTCACCAATTTTGTACACATACGGTAGGGGATTTCGCTTTGTTGTTATTGTCATGCATACTGTTTTAGTAAAGTTGATCCGCATTTTTCTCCGATCGCACCAGTCCGCAAGTTTACAAATGCTCTCATTTAACACCATCTGGCCTGAGATATCATTAACAACCGAATAAACAGCACAGTCATCAGCGAACAGTTTCACAGTAACGGTATCAGCAATACCAGCAGCAATGTCATTTATAAATATCAAAAATAATAATGGTCCGAGCACAGATCTTTGAGAAACTCCGGACATGACACTGATATGGTTAGATCTAGCAGATTTACATTGAACAAACTGAGTACGGTTCAGTAAATATGCTTCAATCCAGTAGACCAGCCTATCTAGAAGCCAAATTTCTTTTAATTTGTCAAGAAGCAACTTATGTGGCACACGGTCAAATGCTTTTGATAAGTCCAAAAACACTGCATCAATCTGAAGGTGGTTATCTACAGCTGATGTGAAGTCAAGAATTACAGACACCAGTTGAGTTATAGTAGAAACATTCTTACGAGAACCGTGCTGATATTGAACAAAAAAATTTGTTGACTCGAGGTGCTGGATTATGTGGCTGGCTACTATGTGTTCAAATATTTTGCAACATGTACTTATTAGTGAGATTGGTCTGTAATTACTTGGATCTAATTTATCCCCGGATTTGAATACTGGTACAACCTTGGCTGTTAGCCAGTCGCTGGTAGCATACGCTGATGAAGAGAGGTGTTAAAGAGTACACAGAGGTACTCGGAGACTAGTTCGGAGTACCGTTGCAAAAATACCGTCGGTATATTGTCAGCCAAGCTTGATTTTCTAACATTAATCTGTTCTGATAAGTGGCCGAAGCTCTTGCAAGATTCAAAATGAATTTTACGTTCTGGACTTGCTTTTGGAGCATTTGGAGCATTTGTAGCATATCTTGCTTTTGGAGCATTTATTAACTGCTTCGAAGTTTTTAAAACCAAAAGGCGAAAATAGCGGCCCACTAATTCATTGAAAACATGACTGCATCCAGCGAAGCTGGCGTACTTCCACACTTGCTTTGTTTCATAGCCTAATAAACTGAAGTCATTAAGATGTAGGATATATACAAAAACGGCCTACAATTTTTTGCAATTTTTAGAAATTGGAAAATCATGTCCCAGCCAACTGTCGATGGTCAAACGTATGCAGCGTGTATATTTATCGACCATTTTGGGTCATTATCAAAAAGCGATCGAGGCAGCACGTAATGTATTTTTGCACTTTTTATGGTGGTGATTTCTAAAGTAGTGTAACGCTCGCTGCAAACCAGCGATATGGTTTCTGTCGTATGATTGAATAGAAACATGCAGACAAGGGGACTGCTCTGCCCCTGCTTTGTCTTCTGCACAAATGCTGTCACGACTGCCGCACGAAGAGTATCTTTGTATTATAAAGCTTGCGACGGAAGGGGTTCCGCAACGCGAAACATGCCACCGCACCCGAAGATCGAGAATGGCGGTGAGCCGAATAATTTAGGCTTTTCGCGGTGAAGGTGGACGAGTGGAGGATGCGCATCGTAGTGGGCGGCCAAGGGCTACGGGAGAACAGGAAGACAGATTAATCGTTGCTGCTTCCGTTGATGAACCATTGATGAGTGCGCGACCGAGATATTTCAAGCACCACCGTTAGCAGGAGATTGCGGAAGGCTGGACTAAAAGGCTGCGTGGCTGCCCAAACACCCCACCTCACGAGTCCCAGCGGCAACAGAGGCTTGAGTTTACCAAAATTGTGGAAAACTTCACTGCGTGGACTGGAAGGAAATCATTTTCACCGAGGAATTCACGTTTTCTCCCCGAATGGAGCAGAAGCAGCACGTCTGGCGTCCTCCTAATTCTAGGTAAGAACACAGCTGCAATTCACTCCAATACATTAGCGTCTACAAGTTTTACTTTGTGTGAAACAATTTACAACTCGCCATATAGATATACTATTGCGCTTGTTAACTAACCATTGGGTGAAGTAACTTATTGTGATCATAGCCGTTTCTTGCAATAATTAACGGGAATGCTTTATGGCGACTTCTTGTGTGCAGCTTTATATGTCGTTGTTTGAGAACCTATTATTACAAGCCACACAAGCGCACACTTTTTTGTTACTCTAGAAGTCGCATTCAATAGGTAATTATTCTGGGCCTGTGGTTAACACGCGCCACCGAATTAGTCTTTTTTTACCTATTAGATGCGTTGCGTTTCTTCTGCGCAGGTACTTGCCAGAATACACCAAAAAGGTGCTCTCCAGTGGTCGCTGTGCAGGGAGCGTCTGGGGAACCATAAGCAAAGATGGTCTGGGTCCCCTTGTCCGTGTAGACGGGCGCTTCAATGCGTCCGCTACTGCGGGATCGTCGACGACGTGCTTCTCCCGTATGTGTACGACAGCCCATTCAACGATGGCTGCTTCCTCCTGCAGCACGATCGTATCCCCATCCACAAGGCGCGCTGTGTCATCCAGCTTTTGGATGACAGCCAAGTGCCCCAGCTCGAATAGCCACCGAACTGCGCTGACCTGAACCCCATAAAAAATGTTTAGGGTCTCATAAAATCCCCCCTAGCCCGCACCAAGATTACCAACGCAACGGCAGACGCTTTGTGTGATGCCGTTAAGGAGGAGTGGGAGCGGAGGGTTGGGGACGCTGCCCTCTACGAGTCCATGCCAGGTCGGATTCACGATGTAATTGCCGTTGACAGGAACTATACCGCTCACTAATCTCTTATTTCTTCTAAGTAGGAATCTATGTCTATTACTTTTTGTTTAAACGGAAGTTACCTGCCGTATTTTTCTATCTTAATGCTATAAGGAAAATCATTACCTCTACATTTTTTTATTTTTGCAGAGACAAATGCAACGTTGTGCGAAGCTTTTGTTATGTTCGAGTGCCTCCCTTAATTCATGAAAACCGCCAGGAGCTCATTTATTTGTGTCGTTTAGCTGCTTTGTTTTTTTTTTGTTTCTTTTCTTTTATGCCGGCTGGGCTGATGTGCGTTGGGGGGTGCGGAGCACACGTGTGGGGACGTGTTCTGCTTCCGCCGCTTGTAGGCAAGTCTGGATGTCGTGTATTATGCCCTAAACGGGCGGAGCTGAGCTGGCAAAGCGTCAAAATTTTTACCAGTGTTTTTGTTGCTGACTGGGCAGCACCATTTTCGTCCGGTGTTAGGGAGGCAACGATAATTGTTTTTGAGGTTGTTATAAGGGTGGTGGCAGATAGAAGCTCCCAGGGAAGATGTGAGAACTGCGAGGTCAGGAGGCTTAAACGGGATGAACGCTAAAATGCGTCTACGGGGATTTTCTTGTTAAAACTACGCAGCCACGTTTAGATTCCTCACGGGTCTACGGCTGTAGCCACTACCGCAGATTTCTTGACAAAGGAGTGAGTCAGACAGACAGACAATGAACTTTATTGAAGGCCCTGAGGAGCACCGCCGCCGTTCAGGGCGGCAGCGTTGCGGGCCGCTCCCACGTGGGGTCGGGGAGGCTGAGCATCTCCGCCGCATCGTGGGCCCTCTGGACGGCCCTTAGCTGGTGTAGTAGATCGGGGCTCTCCAAGTCGGAGCGCCACTCTTCCTCGGTTATGCGTTGAGGACCCCGAAGTGAGGGACACCGCCAGAGCATATGATCTAATTTGCTACGTTCGCCACAATCCGGACAGTCCGGCTCAAAAGTGTCCGTGTAGAAGCTGAGAGTGGATAGACTAGGATAAGACCTGGTCTGTAACATTCTAAGCGTGGCTGCCTGCGGGCGCGCCAGCTGGCCTGCTCGCCTCCCATTCTGGGTGCAATCTGGTGCAGAGGGCCCAGCGGGCGGCCAGCAATGTCCATAATTGGCTCCATATAGTGGGGCGCCCAACTATGAGGGCCAGGAGATATTTGAAATATTAGTTTATCAAACACTTATTCGATCTGAGAATTTTGAGAGCGCAGTCAAGAAAAAAAGAAGTAGCTTTATCAGTAAGTGTAAGTCGCGCTGAAAGTGTCAAAGCCCTGTGTACTCGTCACTGTTGTTTTGGTTTGCGTGTAAGGACGCCTGATAATGTGCAGCACAGTAGCGATACTACAAATAGATTTGTTAATCCTCCATTGCTGAGATGTGGGTGACCTAGGGCTCTTATCTGCGACGGAAGTCGCTTGTCCCAAGAAAAAGCCCTCGAAGACCCTAAATGTTAAACGTAACAATGGTAACTAAAGCTTGCAGAGGCAAAAAAATGTTTCTGAAGATACTGCTCCTGGCTCTGCGGATATGTCGAACGTTTCTTGGTTGAGTTGACGAACTGGCACACATCAACGGCGGAAGCTTTATCCGTGTGATTCCAAAGCCTTTTCTTAGACTTTGGAGGCTAGTTATTTTATCCTGCCGTGCTACTTATCCTTTTGTGCAGATGGTATTTCGCTGCTGCTTCTAGTGCTGATTGTGTCATTGTGACAACTGACCCAGAATTGCAGTGTCCGGTATGTCATGGTGTTGTTCCTGAGGGTGGATTGTAATTGATTTGCACAAACTGTGGCTTTCGTCTACCACCTTGGTAGATACTCCGGCGTATCCACTCCTAGCTTTCGCAATTGAAGTGAGTCTCTAAAGGCAACCTGGATTTGCGCGACATGTGAAACAACAGAGAGAAATAGTAGCGATGTGGCTACCCAATCTGAAAGCTCCAGCTTTGCTGCTCAACTATGAACATTGAATGGCAATGTCGCAAGTTTACTGCCTATCATAGGTAAGGTTAACGCACTCTCTAAACTTCTGATAACAGTCGGGAATATGGAGACTCTCATGAAGTTTCTCTCCGCGAAGTACGACAGCGAAGTCATTAAGGTTGAACAACATGACTCTGATATAGCTGCCCTGCCGCATTGAACCTGGTACCTCCCCCGCGATCAGGCAAACCAGCTTAGAACTAAATAATGTGGAGAAACATGGTCCCCGGCCGATATTAGATATGCATGGGTTATCTCTAGAAGAACATGATGGCTTGTTCGAAAAAGTGAATGCCGTTGCTCGTAAACTTGAGCGTGACGTGGATGTAATGCACCGTACGACCCAAAGGCCTGGAAAAGAACCGGCCATATTTTTATAGGTTTTCTTTATTTATCGATACCCTAATGTAATACAGAGTGGACTCTTTTAGAGGGGAAAAACATAAAAACAAGCAGGTATTCCAAAAAATACCAAGCTGGCTCCACCAATGCAGAAGAAAATGCTCCACTCATTTCTACAGACATACAATTTTGAACACGGATATACATTTCGGGACTAATACACTAATTTAGATATACATCACGGGTGAGAAATTGTGTGTGCTCAAATTAATTATTTAGGTAACTCTACACGACGCAGAGAGAAAGATATTGATGGCGTTAATTTCAGCAATGCTTCGTAGATGGTGGTTCCCTTTATTGGATGTACGCGGTGTGAATGAAATAAAAAAGCCTTGGTAGTACAACTAATGACGATGAGTTTCAACCTGTGATCCGGACGCGATGATACATATGATGGTGAAGTGATTAAACACTCTCATCAAGTGCAGTGAGAAAAATCCTAATGAAACAAGCAGGGATGTGCGATTTTGCTACGTGAACTTGAAGGTTTTTGGACGCTGAGGCGCAATGAAAGTTGCGTTTTAAACACCCAAGCCTGCGTTTAGCTTTGTTAGGGATGAATTCGATGTGCATTTTTCATGATAGGTAGGATGTAGTACCGAGACGTAAAGGATGAAATAGATTGCAAAGGGGTGCTGTCTAAGTGATACGAAAACGTCTTAGCAGTGGCACGACAGTTTCGCATGGATTTGCACTTGTCAACGTTTGAGGTAATCTGCTACTTACGACACCAGGAGCGTTAATATCATCCTAGTATGCATGCGCATCATTAGTTGTGGCTATTTCGTGGCAAAGGACGCAGTCTTCTGTGAATATATGGACTGGGAAAAATACAGTTAAGCAATTCATTAATAAAGATAAGAAAGCGTAATGGCCCTAGTATAGTGCCTTTGGGGACCCCGCCTCAAATGAAGAGATTGTCTCATTACGACTACAAATTGCCGGCGGTTAGTGATGAAACTTTTCATCCATTTTGGCGTATTAGTGTCAAGGCCCCAATTTATCAATTAATCAAAACTTTATCAAATGCTTTCCAGAAAACTTTAAAAGATGCAACAGCAGAACAACTAACGACAAGAATACTATGCTGTTTGTGAGTGAACAGCAGTAGCTGAGTCTTCCATGATAATGTCTTCCGGAAACCATGTTGTGCTGAAAGAAATATGAATGCGCTTTCAAGAAGTTTGCTATTTTAGAAAAAACGTATCTCTGCAAGGATCTTGCACAGAACGCTGCTGATTGATATGCCAACATAATTAAAGCACTGTTTATTAATTTTAAGTAACTTTGATCTAATACAGTCAATATCAAAATCGGGCGATGTTTGGTAGTGTCAATGGTCTTACACATTCCATTGGTATCTATGGGCACAGGGTAGATCGGGGTATAATCATAAGAGTGAATTTCTGGCGCATCGCGGGTGAAAGTGCTTGAAAAAAGTGCAAAAGGCATTGTTTATTACACTAATGTCACGTTACAGAATCGGGTCACTGACTGAATAAGTCACGGCTACTATTGTCTTCTTGTGGGGGTCTATTAGGCTGCAAAATTTTTTAGGGTTATTCCGCAGCATGTCCAGTAAAGTGTTGGTCAGTAATAATTAAGTTTGTTGTCGCGTTTTCAATTGCAGACTCGTTTTCTTGAGCTGCTGAATGGTATTGTGGCCAACGGCACTGACTTTCAAACGTCTTGGCTCAGCAGCTGAAGTGTTTTTTTCTGTTTGCTAAAGGCTTGATATTGCGGTTATAACAGGGGCCTTAGGTTTGTAGGAAATTTCTCGAACGCGTATGAAGTGGTTGCTGCGGAGTTTAACTTGATTATTAAAAACAGCCCAGTTAGACTTAACCATACGCTCATCAAAGCCGTTTAAAAATTGACTTAGAAGTGGGTATAGTTCCTGGTCTATTATCGTGAAATCGGCGTTACTGTAATTACTTAGTACTTTTCTTCCCCTAGTAATCTTCTGCACCGGTAAATTTACCTAGAAAGTTGGTAGGGCATAGTCGCTTCAATTTGGCATATAAGGAATCTCGGAACTTAGGTCAGGGCAACTTCTGAGCACTAAATCTAGTATTGTAACCGTTTTTCTAGTGGGCTTTAGAACCATTTCAGTTAGATTAAAGTGCGAACATAAGTGAAGACATTATTGGTTGATGGGTACATTTTGGCTTGGGAAACGCATTGGTCGCCACCAATAAATTTCTGCGTAATTAAAGGCTCCACAGGAACACAGGAATTCAAACATAGCCGGTGATTACGGTGTTGATGAGGTCATGAAGGTCATTGACAAATGTGGCTGGGGCGTTATGGGGCGATAGTATTCTCGTAATATTATTGTGCGATGAGACAGTTTATCGGTTTACGTAAGTTTTTTATGAAGCGAAATTGGATGCCGGCTCGCTCTCGACTAAGGCCCCAAGAACCCGACATGCGCTTCTTTGATAATCCCACTCCTTGGACTTAGCGGCTGTTGTGGGTCACGCTGGCGCGAGCAGAGGGAATGGTGTATCGGTTTGCGTGGAAGAATAACGGACAGGTTTTGGTTCGAAAGGATGAAGATGATAAGGTGCTTCGAATCCAAGTTGAGTGTGATCTCGAAAAATGGTCTGATTAGGCTGCACTAGCTACAATCAATTAGTAACGTAAATAGCCTTGGCATCTTCTGGCTGCGCTTACCATGATGTTGATTCTTTCACTAATAATGTATGTGGAAACAAAATCTGCTTAAACCTATTTCCGTCTTTTCATCTTAACCTACTAAGTTTTAGAAATAAAGAAGACGAAATGAGGATTTTTGTCCTCTATGACCACAATTTTGATGAGTTGGCGTTCAGTCAAACCTGGTACTCTTGGCCGTATACATGATGACATTGTGCATGAAGCCTTTTGTATGAACTTGTTCATGAGCATACTGTGATGAATTCTGGTATTGAATCGCTCTTCATTCCCCCAAATACCCATGTTCTTGGCGTTATTTATCGACCCCCTTCCGGACACGTCGAATTTTGCGACGCTTTCAATACAATCCTAGAAGGTCTCTCAACTACAAAAAACATGTGGTAGTGATGGGCGACTTCAATATAAATTTACTTAAACTATCTCCTTTGAACACTGGATATCTAAACACAATATATGAGACTAGATTTACAAACATTATTGATATCCGTCAAGGGTTATATGTCAAAGTGAAATGTTTCCAGGCGTACGCATAAAATATTGTGAGAAAGACGATACCGTTGGCTGAGATGCTTTCTAGTGACATGATTGACCGTGTAGCTTTCATTTGCTTTGTTCCAAGACTTATCGAACACAAAACTAATTCTTTACGTGCACCTTCAATCTTAAGGAAGATGAATAGTGGTAACGTGGAAGTCTTCCTCCAGCTGGTTTTGTCGATTGATTGTAATGGCGTTTTCTCAACCTGAAATCACAATTCCTAATCTAAAGTAAAACTTTCTATCTCTACCAGAAAGCGGTTCCTTCGTGGCGTGCGCGACAAGAAACTCCCAACGAGGCTCGGGAGGGGAGGGTGGTTTTCACTCACGGAGCACAGTGTAGATGGCGCGGCGAATGTTTACCGAGCGTTCTTGGCGTCCAGTGCTTGCTGACACAAGCGGGCCCGTCGGCGGGACGGCTTGGTCGTCTGTTTTAGCGACGGTTGTTTTGGGCCTGTTTTGGCTCAGCCTCGCGTCCACTCCGCGCTTCCTTCGCACGACTTGATTAACTTGTTCGACAGTACCTCCTGGGTTACCGCCACCGACGGAATTAGATCGTGGTACGGCAAAGATACGTTAATGATCCTTTTGCAGGGCTTGAAAACAATGTAGAGGCCACACAAAGACTTCGACGTGATAAAAAGCGCACTACACGAGGACAGAAGAAATGACCCGGGGTGAGCCTAAGCATCAACTGAGGTTTTATTGACAAGAAAGGCAACATACACAACAATGCACAGAAAAAGGCACGTAATGCGCAGAATTCACAAAGAATGTGATTGATGGGGTAGATAGGCTGTTTCTTTTGGGTGCAAAGCCAGAGACGCAGTGCTCACGCATTCGCCATTTTCCTTGATAATACAGAATGCCTCGAAGACCTGTCTTTGCAGTTGTGTCCTATAGCTGCACAGGATGAGTGTTCCCTAAAAGTCGCCTTTTTTAGCTTCTCTTCGCATATGTGTGTATGTTGCCTTTCTTGCCAAAAAAGCCTCAGTTGAAGTTTATCGCTCGTACCGTGTCACTGCCTTTTTTCTCTCCACGTCTAGTGCGCTTTTGGCCATGTCCGAGTCATATCACCAACTAGCCCAAATTCCGGTGTTCCACATACAGACATCCGGCCGGTAGAGAAACGCTGCCTTTTGCGCACTGTTTGGCACGACTGGAACTCCGCTTTCTAAAAATCGGTGAATATAGCAATTCGGTTGTGTTTTAAGAGCTATTAAAAATGCCAAAGGAGCAATTGGATCTGATAAAAAATGATTATAAAGGTTCTCTGAGCTTTCTCGAATTTCTCGAACTTACTAAAATAACTACAGTAAATCGGCATAAATGGGAATCACAGGGCTCACATTCCGAATTGTTTCCGTGTTTGCGCTTGTGTCGCGCGGTGGTGTAGCGCCGAATTAGCACATCAGGATGGCTAGGTTCCGCTGTCTCATCCTTCGAAAGACGTTTCTCTCTGTTTTCTATTTGCCGACGCAAAGCTGGGCTACAGCGGCCGCGTAGGCTGTTCTAACCCCGCTGTGACGTATGCTGTTGTGTTCGGTACAGTGACCCCTCAAATTACAGGTAACCACTGGCCGAATCTCTTGTTTCACTCGTTGTAGAGCCACGTGTGTGAATTTAACGTACGTCGCAAGGGCAATTGCTGTTTGTGTCATTTAATGCTTTGCTTTTCAATCACCTGACAGCGTGGATTGGAGCCAGTTTTTATGACTCTTTTATTAATAAGACCATTGAGGCCGATAATAGTACATTTGCTTTTATTACTTTGACTAAGGCCACAAACGTCAGGAAGAAGTGTAAGGGCCTTGAATACTTAAAAAGAATAGATGAATGCAATAAGTATGATCAATATATAAAATCCCGCCACCTAATGGTCCTCAAGGAATACAAGAACGTTAGAGATAAATTACTGAGCACATAAGTGAGCGCACCTTCAGTGCTACTCAAACACATTTGACAGCATTCAGTTTGAACCCTACCCGCCGCGGTGGCTCAGTGGCTAAGGCGTTGCGCTGCTGAGCACGAGGTCGCGGGTTCGATTCCCGGCCGCGGCGGCCGCTTTTCTGATGGAGGCGAAAAGCAAAAAACGCCCGTGTGTACGAGATTTCGGCGCACGTTAAAGATCCCCAGGTGGTCAAAATTAATCCGGAGCCCTCCACTACGGCGCGCCTCATCGCCTGCGTTGCGTCGGCGCGTTAAACCTTACAATCACTCAATCGATCAATCAATCAATCAGTTTGAACCCTCAAAAACGTAGGCGGTTACATGAATTTTTCATCGATAATCAAAGGTTTCGGTGCCATCTGAATTAAAAAACCTAAAAAGCCCTCGCTGTTCTGTTCAACCAAAGCTTCATTACTTTCGAGGTGTCCACGTCATGTAGCACGAATTCAAACGCTTATATAACTATAAACATGTTACGCTCAATGTTCCTCTATTCTGCTACAACAACTGAAATTCACAACGTGGTAAATAGTCCAAAAAATAATTGTTCTTCCGCCTGCGATAGAATAAAGGCCGCACCCATCAAAGTTGTGAGAGACCTGATTGGTGACGTCTTGTGCCACTTAACAAATTTAATTCTGTCAACAGGAATCTTCCCCAATAACATGAAAATAGCAAAAGTCACTCTTTTACCTAAAGATGGTGCCATTGATGAAATTAATAATTATCGGCCGGTTTCGGTACCACCAATTTTTTCTAAAGTCATAGAGAAAGTTATCGATTGTAGACAATGCAGTTACCTTCAAAAGCTGAAATAAATTTCGGAAATCAGAATAAATTTCATAAAAGGAAATCTAGTGAACTTGCTCTCAAGGATAGGCCGATAAACATCATAGATAACCGAATTTATAACTTTATTAACCACATGGAAAACCGACTTTACACTATATAAGGCTTTTGATTAGATAAAACATTATTTTTCCTAAACTGTCATATTATCATTAAAGCGGAACTTCACTTTAGGTTTTCCGCAGCTAGTTATCAGACCGTGAGAAATATGTTTCCGTTCATGATTTTCGATCCGACTGGCAAAAAATATCGTACGGTGTATCAAAGCGGAAATATTATTTCTTTTATACCTTAATGATATTGATTAAATTCCACTCGCCCAGGATGTTGTTCTTTACGCTGACGATACCAATGTTTTTTTTTTCTTTCACTGATTTCGCATGTCATCACTACAGGAAACTGTTGACTACAACAGATTTCCCTCTGGCTTGATGTGAATGAATTACAGCTTAATATTAACAAAAAAATGTATCACTTCACGTTTAAGAAAAGGCCTACTAGATTTCCTGGTGCTCTAACCTGTCAATCCCTTCAAATCGAAAGGGTTCAAGTACACAAACTTTTAATCGTTTCTTTCACGAAAATCTGTGTAATAACCACGCAGACTTTGTTAAACACAAGCCCGCACAATCAATTGGAGCACTAAATAGTGCGTCTTATGTTACTTTTGTAGTTTTTCGTTTAGGGTTTTACTTCTAAGCCCAACCCTAACTTTCTCGTTTCGATTCAGAAAACGGGTATATTTGTTATGAATAAATTACCTATGGCCGTTGATACCTTGCAATAATTTCCCCAAACATATTTGAGTATCCAATATATGTATCTGAGGTCATATACCTAACCTATGTAATCGACTGGGAATCTTTTCTCTTAAAGGACACAGACACTCAAATACACTACAACTTTCGGTGTACTGTTTGCAAGAATACCAATATCAGAACAAATTACAGCACCCATTTGTTAGAATGGCTGACACCAAATCTCTGAAACGATCATCCCGACTTTGTAGGCATTATTGTTGTAGGTGGTTATATTCATATAAAAAGCAAATGAGCTTTACTTTATGAATTTCCCTTGACACGCACTGACCTGATTTGCTACCGTCGTGCTGTCTTCGTATGTATTTATTTACTGTTTATTCGACTTGTAAATTATGTAAAACCTTTTGTTTGCTGGTGAGAATATATGTATGAACATGTATTTCTGCAATTTCCCATTTTAAATGTTTGATATTGTATAATTATGTGTTGCTGTCTGATTATCCCGTTGTTCTTTTTTGTTCTTCTTTCTTTCTTTTTCATGAAACTTTTAAAGTCTGAAAACGCCATTTGTGCCGCCAGTGTTACCCGAAGCAAGAAGTTATGTCAGGCGACATTTTCCTTGCCTTTAACCTCGGCACCGTGTACACCATTCCGACAAAATATACTTCAAACTTCACAAAAAAGAATCCCAAATAACGGCGCACCACATCGTCCTGTAAGATCCACTGGAAAACGGGCAGTCATTTTATTTATCTTGTTGACGCTTGCAGCCATACCTCCAGGAAGCTTGTTCGCTGTTGCCTAGAGATTGCGTGGACGACGTTTTCTTTGTTCTTCCGCAGGTCTGGAGGCACCGAATGTGTACCGGTCGATTTCAAGGTATTGAATTCCCCATCGAAGAAGCAAAACTGCTCGACGATGATCTTACAAATACTCCCACGTGGCTGTCCTTCGCTGTCTTTGATTTAAAACGAGCGCGAGCATTAGTGTGTTACAAATTTTCATACTCTTTCGCCTGAAACTTTGAGCTGTTCGTGCCTGCCTGCATTTGGGTTGTGAAAGGAAGAAGGGAATGAAAATGCTTGGAATACGTTTCTATAGCGTGGTCGATGAATACGTTTTCCGGATGTTGGAAAATATCGGCACGAGAGGGGGAATATTTACAGCACTTGCGATAGTGGTTAAAAGAGAGGACATTTACAGGCACGTGAACGGTGACAAAGCTCTTACCGCAATACTCGCTAACCCAGTGTATGTAAGCTCCGCAGACCGCGCTGGCTCTGGTAACCTGTTTGCTAAGGTACCTGGCATTCTCTGGTATCGCTTTCGGGCGGCGATGTAGAACGCGCGACCTGAGCGGAAGTGACTCTCGACGACGCATCTCGGCATAGTCTAATCCGTACTCATAACAGAATAAGTTGCTTCGCACAATCATGCTCCCCAAGGGTTTGGTGCCCTGTTCTTTCTCGACCTGGTTAATGACGTCAGTCAAGTCGGCTCCTCTTCCGGGCACCATGAGCTCGTCAAAGTCGACGTGCAAGTAGAACTCTGTCTTGACCCGAGACCTTAATACACAGTCGTTTAGAGCGACCAAGTGGTGAATATTGGCGACACGTTCATGGTCAACGACCGTGGATAGGAAGGCTGCTCTTTTCATAGGTATCAACGTTATGTCCATGCCCATTGATTGAAGTCGGGAAATGAGTAGCTTGAGCGGCTGATTGGTACTTAGATAATAAAAGTAAAAGTGACTGGCGCCAAGAATTCGGTAGTGTGTGACGAATTCAATAAATTCCCAAAGTTTCGGGTAGTCACTGTATATTGGCCTCACGCAAATGGAGCAGCACTTGGCCTTGACGTCAGGGGGAGGTGGGACGTGCACTCGAAGCCACTGCGTCTTGGAACTGTCATTGGCGGACACCTTGATTGCGACATTAAGGTGTTCGGGTAGTTTGGTAGCCGAAGCCGAAATAGGACATATCAGGTGAAGTGTCTGAATCACGTTGCGGAGGCCATACTGTTTAACTTTGTGCACTTTAACAGGCGTCTGCCACGTTCGCCGGCCTGCTTTAATGAAGCACTCCAGTGGCGGGATCACGTACCGACCCCGCACGCCGACGCGAACAAGGCCCACAACGTGAACACCTGTCACTGCCATCTTCGTAAGGAAGGCCGTGTAAACCTGCAGGTCTGCTGTTACGGCTGCCCCCGCAACAGGCTCTTCAACAGGCAGATCGTTTCCAAGCTGGCTTTCGAGCAGTGCCTGGTCCCAGCGTGAAGTGTAGATACGAAAACGATGAACGTCACCGGCTGGACACGAGCGACCTAAAGAAAGGTGAAAGGTTAATGTTTGAGTTCTGGGCACTTCTTACCATTCTTGTTTGGCACGCCGTTTTTATGCAGACCTTTCTCTGACGACAAACGCCATTAGGGTCTTCCAAGTAATTGTAAAATAAAAAATGAAAAACGGAGTGACCACTGAATAGATGTCTGTGTAGCAGTAAACGCAATCAAGAAATAATTGCCTATATTATAACCCTGCTTTCTTACCTTATACAACCTGCATGTTCAAAGCACGGTGGGAGAAAAAAGGTGCTTGAACATGGACGCAGCATCTGTTTACACTTTCGTGTAGCCGAAAGAGAGAAAATTTACGATGCCCGGGTGTCAAAATTCCTCTGCACTTTAATGATCACCAGGCGGCTTCGCCCCCAAAAAATCCATTGCCCTTCCAATCAGAGAACAAGGATAACCCACGAAGCTTTGGTGCGACTTCTTGAGGTCACGTTACAGGTGATTGTCACATAATTTATTTTTGTATACGTGCAATAACACAACAGTTAGAGCCTTTTCTGTGCTCATACGCCCTCCGAAGAGGACAATGCTTTACTGGGCAGCACGCAACTTGGAAAATCCAGCTTAAGGACAGTAAGCTTACACCAATGCTCTTAAAGACACCTTAAACTCTTAACGCAAATGCATTGCTGGCAAGACTCCTTAAGAGGAAATATTGCCCTCCTTATATCAATATGAAGGCGCTAGTACTTTTAGTTGTGAAGTTAGGGCTACACTGGCCGAGGTTGAGCAGTTTCGCTTGTATCCTTGGAGAACCGGACTGCACGACGGCTCACGGCGCACTGCTGGCACACCGGAGCTTCTGTCCCCGCGACTGGATTGGGTCGGATTGCATTGGATTGGGTTGTATTAGATTGTATTCAATTGGTTTGGTGTAGATTGAAAATTGTTTTAGCAGCAGTAAGCATAATAATCACTTAATCACAGACACCCCGGAAACCCAATAATGACCAGATTACCTTAGCTCACGCTACGTGTGGCTGAGTTAAGCAACTGCGAATTTCTTTATGAACTTTTTGTCCACCTAAAACCAACAGAAACCTTCTTGAAAGAACGCGCGACATGATACGAGCAGAGACTGCTATCAGCATCAGGCTCAGAATAATTGCGCTGTTTGATGTTATCACGAACCTCATTATAAATTACAATTGTATAAATCTTAAGTTTGCAGTTATTTTGTTTCTTTCTGAAGCGAAAGACGGAGCCGAGACAAAATGCCCCAAGGCCTCACAAATTCTCGGCGCCATTCACAGTTTACAAGCGGTTTAGAAGCCGTTAATGAAAAAGTAAAGAAAATAGACTACGCGCGAAAACACATAATTAAAAACAGGTAGTAAAAATTTACACGTACCCTATACATAAATAAAAACCAAATAACGAACACTGCATTGCCCAGAGGAAAGGTTGAGTGCATATTTGTTGTCTTATACACGCGTAACAGTTAAAACAATGAGGATAACAAAAGACCAAATAACAAACGCTGAAATGCACAGAACAGTTGAGAGTATCTCGGTGTTTGGCCCTGTACACACGTAAGGCTTAAAATAATGAGCGTCCAAGTCTCCTGGATACCAGAAAAAAGTAGACGCGTTTAACAATCTTTTCCTGCGAAGTTTTAGTTTATTTACTGCTGCGGTCGCACTCCAATACCCTCTGCAGAAAAGGTAACTTTTTCTGACGTTGACGATGAATCATCGTGGGTGGACTGGGAGAATAAAAAAAAATGCTTCCAGTGGCCGGAATCGAATCTGCATTCATCTTGCTATAAAAGAGGCGTCTATTCGATTGCTGTATTTTGACATGGTCGCAGCGATTTCGAAAACTCTGACGACAACCACAAATTTCATCGCGAGAAGAATGACGTTGATCTGCGTGCCGTAATGCTGTTAACCAACCACAAGACGTTAGGCCTAACTTCCGATTATGAGGTTTAGACGGTTAGTCCCAACGTCACATCGTGGGTCTTAACACCTCCAACCTGCACCCACTCAAAACATTGTTCACTGAACACCAATCTGCAGGTACCAATTCGCGCCGTGCAGCCCAAATACAGACGTTAGTCCAACGGAGTGCACAGCTGCGATTTGCCCTGGGTATTCCAGAAAAGTGGTGCAGAGTATCCGCTACCTCCAGAGTAGCACGTCACAGAGTAGCACACAGTAGAAGTAGTACTACCTCCAGATTAGCAAAGTAGTAGCAATTCACTACGAGGAAGTCTCACGTTCAACCATCGTCGTCGTTAGAAGGGTGGGTACTTGGTTAAATTGAAGATCAGATTTTGTCATAAAAAGCGATGACTCTTCTTTCGATCATTCTTGTCAAGTCTTTGGCTGGGCAGAAGGTTTCAAGTTATACTTGTGCTTGGCAACCGAAGGACAAGCCGCCGTTTCACATTCTTTCATCATGTTCTTGTCCTTATTACTTTCTTTACTTAGCCATAATGTAACGTAGTAGTGTAACGTAGTTGTAGGTAGGCAGTATAATTAGAGTGCGTTAAAACTTCTCGGGTAGCAACAATCTTATCAGAGAGAGGGAGTGTCCGAGCTGCGTTGTTCGCTGGCTCGTGAAGGGATCGTTGTCCTCTGCTATTGTCGTCCTCTTACTCCTCGAACCAGTTTCACTAGGTGTTTTCTCGTTTGGTGTCTTGTATACAGGAACCCGTAACGTCGAAATTTTAGAACCCGTAAAGTCGAAATTTTAGATGCGAAAGCATCGTATGGTTTCGGCATGTCCCGCGTCGGCGTCCACACTCACACTGCGCATGCGCAACTCTCCTCCTTACACCCACAGCTGCGCGATAGTACACTATAAAAAAAGTAATAGTTAGCGCCGCCCGGTTTTGAACCCACGACTCTCAGGCCGTAACGGGAGGTACGCGGTGACTTCCCACTACGCTACAAATCCGGGACAGGAGCAAGTGCTACGAACGCGCCTTATGTCCTTGACTCATTCAAAGTACGTCAAGAAGCTACTGATACAACGAAGGCACGCGAAGCTGAACGTCAATGGAAACGACAAACTGAAAACTTTAGAGGAGGATGTTGAATTTCCCGTGGGAAAGCTGTGGCGGGAAGCGCCAGGCGCCTTGCAGCTCAACCAGCCCCGTCCCCAGCGCCTCTGATGCTGATTGTGGCAGGATGCCCCTAGGGATTGGCCAACCAAAGAATCCATCACGAAATAGGATCGCGTTCAACCACCGTCGTCATCTTCCCGTAGGGGAACCGCCGAAGAAGAAGAAGGAGAAGACAAAGCTGCGAAGACGAGGGCGTGTACATTGCTATCAGCCGGTGCACCAATGTCAAGAATTTTTACCTCACCAACGCTCACGGAGAATACCGATTCTACCACAGAGACAACATCGACAAGAACATGATGGACGAGTTTCGGCCCCTCGAGAACCACCCCCTACTCACCCTAACACAACAGTACTTGCGTGCCTTTGCCACGGGTGTGGACCCGGACGCGGAATTCCCTCTGGCGCTAGTAAAAAACCAGATCACTTCAACATAACGGCAACACAATAGAACCACACGGGAACCACCACGATGCTTCGGATCCACATCAGGGTTCCCCACGGGAAGATGGTGTAATTTTTTCTTTGATGTCAGGAGACGTGGGTGTACTGTCTCAACGGCACCATTGTCCCCCAACCACGATATTGACGACGATGAAGAAGCTGTTTTCGGTGCGCAGCAAGCTTCGGCTTCGTTATGACCGCTTTTAAATAGATCGCCTGATCTTGTAAATACATCGGTTGATCAGCAAACATGGGTCGTGTCATTTTCTCGGTCCCTATATAACATATCATGGAGTTTGTAGGTTCGTGCCTGACCTGGCCAAAATATTCACATAGCATCTACGTTGGCGCATCCGTCAGGGTAAGGAAGCCGGGCAGGGCAGCCTCAGCCAACCCAAGAGCGGAATTGGTGATGTCCTCCCCCCACCCCTGCCCCCCCCCCCCCCCCCCGCACGCCGTGTAACAATCCAAAGAGATTTGTTGAAGACCACCCAAGACGAGCCGTTCCGCGATAAACCGAAGATTCGCCACCTCCCCCCGCGTTTTCCTACGAAGTGACTCCAGGACCTTTGACATGTAGTTGCAAGTGAAGACATCGTAGTTGCAGGACCAGGAATCTTCAACGTCACCATCGTCGTCCATGTGGGGAAGCGATTGGTCACTGCATAGTTACACACTGCTATCCTCCCCGCATCCAATACTGAACCGTCTCGGCGTCGACCCGAACGGTCGCCCTCGAGCGGAAGGTCGTGGCACGGGACGTGGGATAACATCCCCATGGCCCCATGCCATGGGGAAGCTGTGTGCGGAGTGAGCTAGTATGCGCTTTGTTATTACTTTTTGTAAATACATGACCTCCTCTTTTAACTACAACGCTCCATGATCAACCATGGTTTCGGTCATCTTCTCGGCCGCCATGTAACAATATCGAAAAATTGCACAGCTTCGCTGACTTAACGTCACTAACGCTGGTGTTAACAGCAAAGCTGCCTGGCATTTCCTTATCGAAAGAGTTATATCGCAAGAGTTTATCGCAAGAGCGCTATAGAAATTCTTAATGTCAAGAGATAACTACCATTCGCCTCAATTCTTTTGTCGTGTTTCTCTGAATGCGTTATCTACTGAAAGCTTTGTTCGTTCTGAACTTATGAAACAGCCACGAGTGGACGTTGCGAAGGCACTTCAAATTTTGCGGAAAATTTTTTTCGTTATCACAAGAATCAAGCATCCAGTGCATTTAAACAAAAATCAAGGCAACTACCAAGGCAAAAACCATCAAGTATACTTGATGGTTTTTTTTTGTTCAACATTGTTGACAAGTATAAACATGGCCAATACACGGTTCATTGACAAAGATTGCTTATATGAGCGTCTCATTCAAGCCATATTTTAACTTGGAGCATGTGTACTTGACGCTTGTTCTCCTGCTCGCCAAGCCATGCCATATCAACATCGCTGCGTACGCGCTGTTGCAATTCCTACACGGAAAGCGTCACCAAGAATAACTTTGGTAGCACAAACGATCAAGGCCAGTTCCACGTTGCAATATATCTGCTGAAATAGCGTAACTATAGGTGGGATGTGCGAAGATTCAGTTTATCACTCTCACTTTTCTAGGGAATGAGGATAGAGCTGTATTAGCTGCTAATTATGAAAAAAATTATATCGAGGTACATGATAACAAAATGCTTAAGCCCTTTCTGTAACCATACTATTTTCGTGTTTGGCCATGCTTCGCTGTGAAACACGCTTTGTGGAAAAGCCATCGTAAAAATACCAAGCTCTTGCCTGTCACGTGAAAGTCGCCTTCACGTCGGAACGCAAGTGCATTGATGGGAAGAAATTTTTCAGATGCAATATAAGTTACCCTATAATAAGAATGAATGCGCCAGTACCTTATACCTATTTTTTTAGGCTCTTTATAAAATCCGGTCTCATAAAATCCTGTTACATAGCCGGCGCACACACGGTGCGTGGACGAGAGACGAGACAGCGCTGGGGACTGAACTATTTATTCGTCCGTGAACACAGTATTTAAAGCATAGCAAGGGAGAGGGAGTTGGGAAGGAAGAAAGGGCGAGGGAAGACATGACGCTGAGTTGTTGATACGTCACACGCCTGGCTCAGGCGGCGGGAGATAACAAAGCAAGCCGATTTACAACAAATCCGTTCTATGCGCTGCGAGAAACCTGCTTCACAGAGAGCACGACGTGACACCAGCAGTGTGGTTATTTGCAGCCCAACACCAGCTCCGCTGCAAAAAGTACCAGGAACAACGTAATGGTAATTTCGGTTGGCACTCTTCGAAAGCACATTTCGTTGAGCGTCGCTTTTAGCTGGAGTGAGCCATACGTTTTTTTTTCGAGAGAGAGAGAGACGGAGAGAGAAAGAACTTTATTTTCCCAGAAGTTGAGAGCTTGGACCCTCTTTGTCGCGTTAGTCAGCCAGGAGATCTTGGTCCGTGGAGGCTTCTTCGGCCGTCTCGACAAGGCGTAGCTGCGTTAGGGGATCGGGGCTACGCAGTAGCATTTCCCAGTGCCCTAAGTGTTCGATATCTATGGGGAGTATGGGGTCTTGTTCCGTGGTTTTCTTGCGTATTTCCGCATAATGTGGTTGAGGTCTGCGCGGTTGCCGCAATGTTTGCACTTAACCGAGAAGATTTCTGGATGGAAGTGACCATAGGCCAACGGGGTCGGGTGGGTATTTGTTTGAAGTTGTCGTCATCCCTTCGCTTTGTAGTAATTTGTTATCTTTTTCTACGAGTTGAGGCTGTCGAACTTCTCTTCATGAGAGCTTCGTTGCCATTGCGGGAGGGTTAATGCTGCTCAGGTGACGATCTCACAAGCAGCTGTGTGGGCCTATTCGTTGCCCTGTAACCCTTCGTGTGCGGGAGTCCAGGTAAGTTTCTTGTCCAGCAATTTGGTTATCGTAGCTGTTGAAGCATTCTTACGGCGACTTGGGATATCCGTCCTTTGCTGTATGGCTGCCTTGGAGTCGCCGGTTATGTATTTGCTCGAGTTGCGGTGATCGCAAGAGCGATTGCTGTTTGTTCTGGAGATGTAGTATGTTTTGTGAGAACGGCCGCCGAGAAGATCGTTTGTGCTTCATGGTCCACTACCACCACGGCCATGGCATTGTTGAGGGACACTTTGCAGCATCTACGAACACTGTGTCGGGGTTGCCATTTTTTTTACTTCTGCTTAACACTTAGTGCTGGACCAGAAATGTTAAAATTGCTCTTATACGTGGCAATCGAATATAAAGTCACCCTTTGAATTGTTTATTTGCGGTCACTCCGGGTGATGTTAATTTATCTCTTGCAACATATAAAAGTTCCGGGAAGTTTGCACTCACGCGCAAGAGTTGTATGGCGAAGCTGTTATAGTTGAGCATTTTAAGACACATAGTTAAGTGTCACTAGCATTGTATATTTGCATAGTTGCAGTGTTAGTAATCGTTGTCATGTGCATCGAAGAAGTCGTCGTCTTCTTCGGAGCGAGTCGTTACTGCAAAGTAATCTTCTGCATTGTACACTTCCACCAGCTTTTCGACATCGACTCGAAGCAGCGGAGGCGGGATCTGCGAGTGGTCTCGGAAAGCATTGACACACTCGTAGCCGCGTCTCGAATTATCCTTGGCCTCTTATTATTTCTAATTTATATTAACGACCTCACTTGTAACATGCGCATGTTTTCTGATGACTGCGTTTTGTACCGCACGAGTAACTAATGTATCCGATCAAATTAGCCTCCAATGTGACTTTAACCAAGTATAGCGTTGGGTGTGAACACTGGCAAATGGAACTTAGTCCTAACAAATGTAAACTTGTGTCGTCTCAGCGTCGCCATAACCCGCTGACCACTTCCTACATAATTTCTAACACTAATGTTCAACTTGTGCAATCATACAAATACCTTTGGCCTAACTTTGTGCAGTGACCTAACTTGGACTGAGGCATATCCGGACTATCATCGCAGCTGCTAATCGTACTCTCGGCTTCCTAAAAACGTTATCTGCTTAACGAACCTCGCCATGTAAAATTACTAGCTTATCAATCCCTCGTAAAAAAGCAAGCCTCGAATATGCGTCGTCAATTTGGAACCCACACCACGCATATCTCATTACTGCACTCGAATCCCTTCAAAGCCGGGCTACTAGATTTATTCATTCCTCATATGCCTATCACATTAGCGTGTCATCTTTAAAAGTAGAAATTGGCCTGTCCCCTCTGACTTCCCGCCGCCTGCATTGCTACCCTTTGCTTGTTTCATAAACTTTTTCACAGTCCACTTGCAATCGAACCTTACATCTCCCCCCATTTCGCAGATCACATCGCATTGGCTATATCTTTCAAGTTACCGGTCAACGTTCCCGCACCGTTACTTTTGCAGCGTCATTTTTCTTCGTGCAGCAAAAGACTGGAGTGACCTCCCCCACTATATTGCAGCAATCACCTGTCCATCAACATTTATGCACAGCGTCACAAGCCATTTTTCAAACTAATTCATGGTTTTTTTGTAAGTTTTTTTTTGTAACTCCATCCCCTTATGTAATGTCCCTCCGGGGAGCTTTAAGGTAATAAAATGAAATGGAATGAAATGAAACAACGGCATCTTGAGAATGGGGCGGGCGTGGTGACCTCTACCAAGCTGGATGTTTTTTATCTTCAATATGAACCCTGGAGCTTTTTAGGAACGAAGCACCTTAGGGGATCGGGCTGCCGGCATTTCTGTCGTAGTCTCATTTCGTCGCGGTTACTAAACCACCCGGACACTCGACTTCCAACGTCCCCGCTAGAACGCCTGATCTCCGCGGGGAGAAAACGCGTACTAAAATAAAAGAACACACCGGAACACCCGTTTTACAACGCCTCGCGCTAGAACTCTTCATGCTGGAAATACGCGAGGCTTTTACAGCAAAGCTGTGTACCTCTTTCCCTCGCAGTTTCATCTCTTGGGCAGAAACGCCAAGGCGCCAAGTTCTAAGATGCCGACAGCTTATCATCTGAACCAGCCGTATTGATGATAAGGCAACCGTTAACAATGGGACCCTTCCCCACGTCTCTGTGGTAAAGATTATATTTGTAGATTATCTCTGAAGGCATGGCACGGTCTAGTGACACTAGCCGAACGCAAACGACCAGCCAGCCGAGATGACGAAAAAAGTTTCATTACCTCTCTCGTGCAATTGCGTTTCGAATTACGTCTCGAAGTTCGTGCCAAACGCCAGGTTTCCTCCTCTATACCGTCTTAGCTCTGCGGCGTGTGAAACGCAGACAAGCTACGGCCAGTTTGTTTCTCATTTTTTTGCTTAAGTCCAGTTCAACGCAAGAACGGGTGCCACCGCCTCAGCGAGCGGGCGATTGCTCCTCCCACCGG
The DNA here is from genome assembly GCA_013339765.2 of Haemaphysalis longicornis. Classification (NCBI taxonomy): domain Eukaryota; kingdom Metazoa; phylum Arthropoda; class Arachnida; order Ixodida; family Ixodidae; genus Haemaphysalis; species Haemaphysalis longicornis. The sequence continues at coordinate 79,508,815 of CM023449.1, read as the reverse complement.
CGCTTCTCCGGCGCCCAATCAGCGCACGCCGTGTGTCATGAGAGAGGCTTACAATCTACGAATACACTTATACACGGCATGCTTCAGCCCTCCCCAAGTTTTACTTTAGTGGAGATGGCAGAGGGATTTTTTTATATGCCTGGTAGCACCTGACAATAAGCGCTGGAGTATTTTTGTTAGAGCCACTACGCGAGCCTGTGACTCAGTGGTCGCCGCGAAAACACACGCTCACGAGCGCAGGGAATTCTCCTGCTTTGTCTACCTTTTAGATGCGACGCTGAGAGCATCTCTTGTCGGCGGCCCGTTCTTCCTCCGTGCGTCCGTCGTCGTCGTCGTCGGCGTCCGCACTCTCCTCCGCTCACCCTTTCTCATCTTCGATAGCGAACACTCTCTGGCCAGGGGCATTGGATTGGATTCGATTGGCTTGGCTTGGCTTGGATTGGATTAAAGTGGATTGTGTTGGATTGTGTTGCGTCATTGCCGCGGCAGACGCACTGGCACCGGCGCGTTCCCAGGTGAGAGCGAACACTCTCACTCAACATCTGCGGGTGTGCGGCCCAGCGCGCTCTAACTCCGCCGTTGGGCGGCGCTGCGCGCGGTGCTGCGCATGTGCAGTACTCTCTCTCTATCTCTGCGGTCTCTTCTCCTTCGGGCGCGCTGCGTATATAACCGGTGTGCCGCTCTCCGGCAGCCTTTCGGTCGACGGTTGCTCTTCGCTTTCGCTTGAACCCCCCTCAGCGTCGCATCACACCAGGGTTCCCGCGAGGGGAGGTGGGCGTAATTTTTTTCTGCGACACCAAGCTTACGGTTTTTCAATCAGCGCCACTCTGAAAAACTAAAATACGTTCAAATTCACCTGTATCTTCCGCTCAGACACTGGAGTTTTGATTTGGTCTGAACGAAGATTCCGTTTAGCTGCGACTTCCTTTTGTGTGTTATGTTAGACACGTGTCAAGGTCTATTGCCCTACAATTTGTTTTGTTATATTTATATTAAACAAAGCTTACAGCAGTTTTTGTAATATTACTGCTCGCCTAGACGTTCATTCTTCACCGTAGAACACAGAATGTAAAAAGAAAGCTTAGAAACACCAAACTTCCTCTGTTGTTAAAACCGGCTTTATATCTAAACAAAATGCATTGTGGGAACACATTTTTCAAGGGTAAATGAAGCCATCTTATATCAAATTATGAAGACCCTGAATCTTTCTTATGTTTTTTAACTTTTTACAGTGGCAGCGGTTTTTAAATGCAGAGGCATTTCTTTAACCCACGATGTAACCCGTTATAGTTGTCTCATCGTCGTCCGCACCCCTCCCCCTACATTATATAAAAAAATAATGCTTACCGGCGCCTGGTATCGATCCCACAAACCTGCGGACGGAACGCAAGGTACCATGGTGCTCTTCAGGACACCCTGCGCCACAAAAATCATCATCACCATCCTCATCACCAAGCCTATCTACGCCCACTGCAGGGCAAAGCACCTCCCATCCCATTATCTCCAATTACATCGGTCCTGTGCCAACTGTGACCAATTTATCCCCGCAAACTTCTTGATCTCATCTGCCCATCTAACTTTCTGCCGCCCCCTGCAACGCTTGCCTTCTCTAGGGATCCACTCTGTTACCCTTAATGACCAGCGGTTATCTTGCCTTCGCATTACATGCCCTGCCCACGTCCATTTCTTCTTCTTAATTTCTACTAATATGTCTTAACACCAGTTTGCTCTCTGACCCACTCCGCTCTCTTCTTGTCCCTTAATGTTACACCTATCATTTTCCGCTCCATTGCCCGCTGAGTCGTTCTCAATTTAAGTAGAACCCTCTTAGTGAGCCTCCAAGTTTCTGCCCCGTAGGTGAGTACCGGTAAGATAAAGCTGTCATACACTTCTTCTTCAGCGACAATGGTAGGCTGCTATTCATCATCTGAGAATGTCTGCCATATGCACCCCACCCCCATTCTGATCCTTCTAATTATCTCTGCCTCATGGTTGGGATCCGGGGTCACAACTTGGCCTAAGTAGATATATATGCTTACCACTTCCACTGCCTCGCCACCTATCTCAAACTGCTGTGCTGTCCCGAGGTTATTGATCATTACTTTAGTTTTCTGCTATTAATTTTCAGGCCCACAGTTCTACTCTGTTCGCCCAGTGCGGAAAGCATGCTTTGCAATTCGTCCCCCGAGTTACTTAGCAAGGCAACGTCATCAGCAAATCTGAGGTTACTGAGGTATTCTCCATTAACCCTTACTCCCACCTGTTCCCAATCCAACGTTCTGAATACTTCTTGTAAGCATGCTGTGAATAACATTGGACAGATTGTGTCTCCTTGTCTGACACCCTTCCTTATAGGTATTTTACTGCTCTCCCTATGGAGGATGATGGTAGCTGTAGACCACTGTAGATATCCTCTAGTATTCTTACATAATGCTCATCTACCCCCTGGTTCCGTAATGCCTGAATGACTGCTAGGGTTTCGACCGAGTCAAATGCTTTCTCATAATTTATGAAGGCTATATATAGGGGTTCAGTATACTCAGCGCACTTCTCTATCACCTGATTGATCGTGTGAATATGGTCCATTGTTGTCCAATAACCTTTACGGAACCCTGCTTGTTCTTTAGGTTGACTGAAATCTAAGGTTGCAGAGATTCGGTTAGCGATTACCTTGGTAAATACCTTGTAGACGACTGACAGTAAGCTGATCGGCCTGTAATTTTTAAAGTCTTCATGTCGCCTTTCTTATGGATTAGGATGATGTTCGCGTTCTTCCAAGATTCCGGTACCATTGCGGTCATAGGCATTGCGTATACAGGTTTGCCAGTTTTTCAAGTACAATTTCTCCGCCATCCTTCAAGAGGTCTGCTGTTATCTGATCTCACCAGGTGCTTTGCCCCCTTTCATTTCTTTCAAAGCCTTCCTTACTTCTTCGGTCGTTACTGGTGGGATGTCTATCTCCTCTGAACTGCTGTCTCGTTCGGCATTATCCTGTATCTCCCCGGCTACTGTACAGATCCCTATAGAACTCCTCGGCCACTGTGACTATTTTATCCCTATTTGTGATGACATTGCCTTGCTTATCCTTAAGTGCATACATCTGATTTTTCCCCACGCCAAGACGTCTCTTCACTGCTTTCAGGCTACCTCCGTTCTTTACAGCGTATGCGATCCTCTCCATATTATACTTCCGTATGTCAGCTGTCTTACGCTTATTGATAACTTCGAGAGCTCGGCTAGTTCTATTCTGTCAGCTGCGGTAGAGATTCTCATGGTTTGCCGTTTCCTGATTAGATCTTTCGTCTCCTGTGAAAGTTTACCAGTATCCTGTCTAGCCATAGTGCCCCCGACTTCTATTGCACACTCCGTGATGATGCGTGAAAGGTTGTCGCTGGCTTTCTGGGTCGTAGGCTCGGCTTCCTCGTTAAGGGCGGAATATCGGTTCTGCAGCGCGACCCTGAATTCTTCTACTTACGTCTTACTGTTAGTTCGTTTATCGGCTTCTTTCGTACTAGCTTGTTGCGGTCCCTCCTCAAATCTAGCCTAATTCGAGACCTTACCATACGCGCGAACCTTATCTAGCGAAGCAATTCTCGAGGTGTTGTTCGAGGAACTATAGGGCATTAAATGGGATTGTAATAGGGCTTAGCGAGGTTAGGAGGGCAGGCGAAGCCTTTACGGTGCTGAAAAATGGACACGTCCTATGTTACCGTGGTCTAGAGGACAGAAGAGAACTGGGAGTGGGATTTCTAGTCAATGAAAGCATAGCTGGCAACATAGACGAATACTATAGCATTAACGAACGGGCAGCAGGTCTTGTAATTAGGCTCAATAAGAGGTACAAGCTCAAGGTGGTACAGGGCTACGCGCCCACATCCAGCTACGACGACGAAGTAGTGGAACGCTTCTTATGAAGATTTGGAATCGGCAATGGCTAAAGTAAAAACACAGTATACCGTAGTTATGGGGACTTCAATGCTAAAGTAGGCAAGAATCAGACTGGAGACAAGGCAGTTGGGAACTCTGGTCTAGGCTGTAGAAATAGCAGGGGGGACCTACTAGTTGAGTTTGCAGAACGGATAACCTCCGCATAATGAATACCTTCTTCTGTAACGGGAAGAGTCGGAAGTGGACCTGGAGGAGCCCGAATGGGGAGCACAAAAAATGAAATAGACTTCATATTATGCGATAACCCTGGCGTCGTGCAGGATGTGGAAGTGCTCGAAAGGGTAAGGTGTAGTGACAATAATCATACCCACCTGCTAATAAATGATGTCATACCCACCTGCTAATAAATGATGTCACGTGACACGTAATTACTCCTCATTTAATTACAATACAACAACCAACAGCAACAAGTGCAACCACATTAACGTAACGCAAACTACTTAACGTCGAGCGCCCCCGGGAAATGCTTGCATTTGATCGTGCCCCACCCCTACCCCTAATCCCCTCTGTTGATCAATGGGAGGCGCGGTTGGGCGGCTCTGACCCGGGGTCCAGAAAGCCTTGGTGGAACGTGCTGGCCGAAGTCACCGCTGGCTGCGCCCAGTGGTCACCACCCGCCCCTAAATTGCATACTGCAATAAAGTTTATTCCTCCTCCTCCTCCTCGCGAGGGGAATGTTTATTTTCCTGCCGCAGCAAGAACCACGCGGCCTCCTGCGCAGTTTGTGGCGCATTACCCACTGGGGGGATTGGCGAGGATCGTTTCACTTACTGCATGCCGGTTACGGCAGGGTTTTACTCTCTCTCTCTCTCCTTGTGGGTTTCCTTGAAAACGAAAACGTCCCTGGGTTTCATTACTTTTTTGCACTGCGCAGAAACCATTTCTGGAGATTACGTGAGATGATGCCAGCAGAAACTCGCCACGGCCAGCCCAAGCACAGCTCCGCTGTTAATAGTTACCAGGCACAATTGAATAGCGTACAATGGTCAAAACCTGCCGTGGAGTTAGGGTACCAATGGCCTCACCCCGGTCAGACGGAAGACTTCCAATACGCATTAGAGTGAAGCGTGGGTGACATTTCGAGCACGGTTGACACACTTCCCCTTCTATACGACCCATTTCATTGGGGATTAAAAATGGAGATTCTCGCTGCTGCATGGCGCCAAAAGGTTTTTTATGTCATCGTCGGGCATCCTCGGGCAAACCCTAGCAGCTACAAGCCGAATTGAAAACTGTGTGGAGAGCGTCCTTTTGATTTTTTATGGCCTTGAGTGCGAGGTGTTGTCATGTGGTGTGGGAGACGTTCTGTTTTAACGACTTCTGGTTCAAGCCGTGCTGCTTCTGCATCGTACCCCAACACCGATAGTAATTCAGGATGCTGTACAATTGTCCCTGTACACGATACGGACGGTGGCAGGTGGGGTGATATCATGTTTATTGTAGCGTGAGCTACACTGGCCGAGGTTGAGCAGTTTCGCATGACTTCTGGAGAGCCGTGCTGCACATGCCCGAGGAGCAGTGACGTCATACGGCGCAAAGAACATTGCGTGCTACCCGGCGTCAGTCACACTACCCACGCGCCCAGCGTCTTCACGCCACCACTGTGACACCGTGACACACCTCCTAAATGTCCCATACGGACCCTGGCATCAATGAATATCTTGATGTGTGGGTGGGTTTTGTATTTTTAAGCTATTTTGGCAGTGATAACGCTCGTTTCTCACGAAATGGTCTTCCAGATCAGCCTAGTCATGCTAATACTACAAGCAATTAGGTTAAAGCTCCCATATTCAACTCATAGAAAGCTCGCATTTGGACGAGCCTGGCGGCCTCCAAAAGTGAGAAAAGAGCTCCTCGCAGTTGAGCGCAACCGAGGTCGCGGGTACGTCACCCAATGCGTACTGGCTGGTAACGGTACGATTGTAGGAAGTGGTGGGACGTGTATCACGTGCCACAAGGGCGGTATGTCGACTCAACATTGAATGCATGCATGCTGTGCCGGGAATCCAAACCAAGAAAGGTATTGAACCTCAAAAAACTAACCATTACGTCATTTCGATAAACTGCTTGTTTAGAAGAGTACGAGAATATTTTTGCAAAGAAAAATACCCGTGTACGCAGGGAAGTGAGCATACGCGAATTTCAAAACATTGGAGAATATCCCATTACATCGGCAGAAGCACTCGCGACATTTTGCGTCACTGGTACGGAAGTTGCTTCCTCCAAACACATGACATTGTATTCCAACCGCAAATCTGCAACGACTGACACAAATTTGTCCTGAGTAGACAAAAGACCCCGATAAAGAAGGCCCCAGGAATGAAACTCGAGGCCTTTATGCTATCAAACCGGAAACCTAACCCCTGGGACGCCCCAAAGGCTTAGGGATATGGGTTAGCAGCGCTGGGGAACAATAATATGTGCAGCCAGTAGAAACAAAAACGCTTGCGTGAAGGGAATCCTACCAGGGACCCTCGCGTTATGTAACAGTGTGTCTATTCTATTTAGCTATCGTCACATTCCGGGCGCACAGCGCTTCTTTGGGTTCCTATCAGATGCGTTGGCTTTGGACTTAGCAGCGGGTGCTGACGCGTGCCAATGTGATCGACTTCGGGAGAGAAGAGAAAGTCTGCGGAAGAAACGATCGGCACTGGCAGTCATGGAGTTCAGAGATAAATAAGAGATGATGACACATGGACGGCACCTTACTGAACAACTTGTAAGCAAACAGGTCGGCTCAACGGGCAGGTCAACAAATAATGATTGGAATGACACTTAAAGATTGAAAGTGAGCGTCCGGAATCAGAAAACAAACTACAGCAGAAGATATCATAGTTGAAATACCGAAAAAGAAATGGACTTGGGATGGCAACCCAATTAGGCGAAACGACGATCGGCGGCCTGCCGGGGTGAAAGAGAGCACACTGACAGGCGGGTGCATAGAAAGAGAGGGGCATTTTACTCGATGGAGCGACAAAATAATAAACTTCCGAGGAAAGGAAACGGCTCGAGCGATGCAGGGCAGGAGCGGTTGGAGGTAAATGCGAGATGTCTTCGACATGCTGTAGAGCTAGTGGGCAGCTCCTGATGATGATAACGCAACAGCAGGGTCTCCCGCAAATGGAGACTGACCGCCAGCTCTTCTGTTTCTCCAGCCGTGCACCATTAGTGCAAACTTCCCAACCTTTTATTCATTCAGGCTTCATAGATTGCGCCCAACATATATGCCCTTCTGTTCAATGCAATCACAACCAGAAGTTTTACAACTTACCTGCAGTATCCGTTTAAGAGCTATTTTCAAACTGCGTTATTACCTTGCTTTGTAAGTATGAATACGCGAATATGGGAAGCGTGCGTGCAAGCCTAAGAGCAAACGGGTTGGGAACATCTTGTTTTTCTTAAACGGAATTATTAACGCAATCAATGTTCTGATCGGGACATGCCACAATCGAATTTCTCTGAAATATACGCATTATACAATTTTTTCTTGGATATGATGAAAAAGAAAAATGACGAGACATATTTGTGTTCTAGCTTAGTGATTGTCTGTTTAAATGTCATGTGGATGAAAAGAAAATTGCTCAAATTCTCTTGGCTCTGGTTTTGCAGCACGCCTGTTCCAAGCCTATTTATTGTTGGAATTTACGAGTGCACGCAACGTTCCACCACAGACTGCAGAGAACTTCCGCAGTCGACGAGATTGAATTCGTGTTGGCACTGCCACTTCACTAATCCCATTAAAACTTCCGTTGGCGTCTGCTCTGTAAACTTGGGCTAGCGAAGAATAGGCAGTGTTCAAGTCATATCTTTTTCAATATCCGCAATGGCATAAAATTTGGTAGTGCACAGGAACATGATCGCTGCTTGTATCACAGGCTGTATTCCACTAGGTCACCCAGGACACGTGGGGCGAATTACTGCTCCGCTAAGACGCTGAGTTCTTCAGCAGAAGCGAGAGCAACATATAACGGTGGTGTATTTTCTATAGCATACAAAGTATTAATTGATCACGGAGCCGAAAACAACATTTGCCAGAATGAGGGACACTAGGAGAATTTTTCACTCAAATGACGAGATCCGTAACAAATAATCTCCCCGCAGCAAAACGCTCCCGAGAATATTCTATGCAAACCTCCCACCTAACTTGACCATCCGAATGAGTGGAAATACCTCTCAGTGAATGATCTCGTGGAAGATATAACTATGTTTTTCAGGAAGTACTTATAGCCAAAGCGAGCTTACAAATGTGGTAGTAGAAACCAGGAGTTACAGGGATCACGTTCAGTACTCGGTCAATGCAGGACGACTCGTGCTCCACCAAAGTGTTTGCTTTTTTTTATAATATCTCCACACTTTGAAGTACAAGTCAGGGAGTCTTAGTTTTGGGCTTGGACCCTTCGCCCTCACGCGATGGAGCGTACGCATTTTGGAATGAGAACTGGGGAAGCACCAAACTGCATGTCAGGAGTGCATTCATCAGATAATGAAGACCCATAGCGGCAGAACACTGGAAAGCTGGATGGGCAGTCTCGGACTCTGTTGGCAGTCTCGTGGCAAACGAGCAGCGGCTACATCCAGAAGATTCATATCCTGACCTTGATTAACATGTAGCAAGGAGTTGCCGGGAGAGAAGTGCCTGAATTCACTTCCACAACACTAGAGCAAGTGAAATGGGGAGCAGAAGGAAAGCCTAAAACAACTTCGAAATGGAAGCCTGCCAACACTGAATCCGGGCCAGACACTGAGACAGTGTAGGAATCAGTCGCTGAAATATATGCTACTACGTTCTCTGGGCGGCGATAGGGCGCTATTGCCCAGCGTTCCCCGCGCGAAGGTGATTGCGGGACGGCTTTGTCGTCTGCTTTAGCGAAAGTTGTTTTGGGCCTGTTTTGGGCGCTGCTTCGTGTCCACGGTGCACATTCTTCACTCAGCTTGACAAATTTTTCGCGACCAACTGCTGGAAAACGCGGACCCGACGATTTCAAGTGGGCGTTATAAGGATTATAGGGATTTGTTTGCAGGGCGGGAAAACAAAATATAGAGACCACATAGACGCATCTGGCCACAACAGAAACGCTACCTTTTTTTGCGCAGTGCTTTCCGCGAACGGGACTCCGTTTTATTTATTGGTGAATAGCAATTCGGTTTTCGGTTTAAGTGATGTTAAAAAATGCGAAAGGAGCAACTGAATCTGATAAAAACTTGTAAAGGTTCCCTCAGCTTTCTCGCAATTGTGAAACTAGTTAAAATAACTAGTGTGAATCGGTATAAATGGGAGTCAGTAGGCTCACTTGCCAAATTGTTTCGGCGCATGCGCTTGTGTCGCATGGTGGTGTAGCCTTGAGGCTAGCATATCAGGCTGGCTAGGTTCCGCTGTCTCACCCCCTAAGAACGACGCTCCTCTCCATTTTCGTCCCGCCGATCGAAGGCCGGTTTACAACGGCGGCGTCCCCCGCTCTAGCCTGTCCGTGCCCGAACGCTTCTGCGTTCGGCACGTCGCCCCCGTGAACTCCAAGTAACGGCTGGCAGAATCTGTGCTTTCACTTTTTGTAGAACCAGCTGTGTGAATTCAAATGACGTCGTTTGGGCAATTGCTGTGGGTGTCGCTTAAAGCTTTCCTTTCCAACCACCTTCACAGCGAGGATTAGAGCCAATTTTTCAACACAGCAGTATCTGCACATGGTAGTCATTGCACATAACACTTGCCTAGCCAACGGCGCGTTAGTGGACGCTAACTTTTGCTTCTCCGTGCGAGCACCGCGCTTTTAGGGGCGAAGCTCCTAAAGCCATGGGTCTGTCCATCCCTTGTGTCTCGTGGTACGTGACCGCCGCATGCTTTCGGAGATGTCGCAAAGTGGGCCGCGTTGCACGCGCAAGAACCGGCTGCAACCGGCAGCGCAAACTCGGCACCGGGAGCGCGAGCTTGTCTGTGTTCGCCAACGGAGGCGCGAGCGCACGTGCACTGCGAGGGGGAGATCACGCAAGAGATCACGCCACGAACGCAGGCAGTCGTTCTCGGAGATCGAACGAGACGCAAGGACCTTTGCTCGTTTCCTCTCGTCTTGTTCGGGCACAAGTTCGCCCTAAATAAAAGTTCTTTCTTTACCGTTGTGTCCCATCCCCCGTGACAAATTGTGGTAGAGGTGCGGGTAGTCCTCGATGGAGCGGGGTCTTTCACCAGGTCTGGGCCTGGGAGCATTGACTCCGAAAATAAAAGTTGATTTGTACAATGTACGCACACAGTCTTACGTCTTTCTTAATGATGTAATGGGCGAGCTTTCACGGGAGAGTTACGGTTACCGATGATCTCCCCCTCTCGAGCTTCGCCCCACTTATCATCATTCATTCCGTGGATATGGCGTGAGTTTTTTTTTTAGCTATTTCTGCGAGGCTGTCCTTTTGCGCACGAGCTTAGTGAGGCTGCCGCGTGAGCCTCGTTACAAAGGCAGCCCTTCACATCACCTCTTCTCCGTGAATCGGCGTTCTCTTACAAACGCGCAATGCGATGAATCTGGTGGTTAAAGCCAACTCTGCCTTCGCCGGTTTCGCCAGGATAGGCGACACTTTTGGGTGACGACGCCTTAAGTGATCTACCGCGAACAGAAGCGTCGTGGCCAGCTTGTGAAAGTGGCCATAAGGGATTCAGCGGGAACCCTGGTCACGTTTACGGCACGACTCCGCAGGTATACATAAACACTGAAACGGAGGCAGTTATCGAAAATGGCTCGACCTCTGAAAAGGGCTGGGCAATATTAACACCCCGAATCATGGCTTTAGATAATGCGCTTAGGAGAACCGACGTAAATTGGAGCCGGCGACGAGTCGTTATTTTTACGAAGAGTGACACAAGACACCTCCATTGCCGATCGGCCTCACCTCCGTGACCTTCTTGAAACGTGCGGTGGCCGCCTCAGGTTTTCTTGAATGAAGAGTGGATTGTACCTCGTATGAAACCGCAGCTGGAAATGACCAAGCCCTCAGGAGTATCGTCCTCCAGCAGGAGCTTCTGCGTATAACAAAGGATGCCGACCAGAACGATGAGCCCCGGCCGTAAATGTTGAAGTCTATATAATTAGCGAATCCCACGCTCACCTGCGTTAGGAGAAAAATAGGAGAAAAAGGCAGCGAATGGATGAAATAACATCACAATTCCAAACAAGCAGCGCGATCGGGTGAGCAGCCCAGTACCTGGAAAAATATGATGTTGCTGATGACGTTCTTTGGTGAACGGCACATACCCAAAAGGGGGATTGACCAAACATCTGTGGCAGGATCGAAAACCCTATATAACCACAGGATATTGTCCTTGGAGTTCACATTCTCTTTCCCTGTGCGGCGAAGTGCATCCAGAGACGGCAAAATATTCCGTTGACCACTCGCCCAATTCTCTTTAAGAACCGCTATAAGAACGGTGCTGTTCAGCATCAGTAGATTAGGGGCAAAATGTCGTTTTTTGCAACCGCCTGGGCTCCAGCTTCAGCTCTGCTAAGTGTTTTTTCTTTCGCGAAGGACCTGTGATTTTTTATTTTATTTTCTCCGGTCTTTAGCTCTTTCTCTTTCCTTTTCTTTTCTGTTCTTTTTCTTGTTCTTCTTCTTTTAGCTCCGTTGAACGCACTGCTTTTGTAAATAAGGGGAACTTGATATCCTTTAAGTCAATTTTGGACCAGGGTGTCGCCAATAAACACGTCTAATTTACCGTTGTCCATGAGAAGACTGCATTCGTTTGATCATCACAATCATGTCGTCACTGTGTTTGGCCCATAGCACCAAGAAGAAATTTTGCAGGGCTTTATCATCGATTCTGTTCCTGGTAAAAGTTGTAGGAATAGTTTTTCCTACAACTTCTGTTTGGCTTGTTCTTTTTTTTATGAGACCCTTACAGTTCCATTGAACTATGTTCTCAACCGCAATTATTCGTTACAGATAATAAAAAATGTAGTTTATTAGTTGCTTGTTTTGGTTCACGTCAGTGAGTCTTGTTTAGGGCCTGTGATGCGAGGAGCTGGTTTTTTCCCACGGCCAACAGTGCTCCGGCGCTCATTTCGTTCCTGCGGTGCAGGTTGGAACGCCAGAGTGTCCATTTCCTCATCTGACAATTCAGGTGCCATCGAATTGGTACCCTTCCGATGTAAACCTCGTGGAATGGTCCCTGAGGTGGCCTCAGGCTTCTCAGTCGGAGCCTGAATTGCAGGAAGCGAAGGGGTCTGGGTGGAGCCCCCTGTAGTTCATGCTCGCAATGCCGTTGTGGGGCGAACGGAGATGTTGTGGGGGGCGAACGGAGCTCTACTATGGTGGCTAGAGGGGGGAAGTGTGACGGGCGGCAGTCGGCGGGGCGCACAGGGGAGCGATGAAATTCGGAGTGGAGTTGTAGATGGCGCTACTTGACGCTGGTGTGCCGCCGTCGCGGCTGCTGAAGAGAGCGGCGCAGAGCCGCTAGCACGCGCGTCGCGCACACTTTGCGTTGAAACGGAGGAAAACGTTTGAGCGATAAAAAAAAGAGTGGTTGAGAGTCAATTTTTTTTAAATTTGTGCTGAAGGACATGTGATGCGCGGTGCAAACATCACGAGCTGTTTGCAGCTCAGAGCTGCATAAAGACGATTAACTAAACTTATTTTAGTGAGGAGAGAAAAAAACATATATGCGTGATTCGCTAGCCAGCGAACGGCAAGAGAAGCTTGATGTGACAATCTAGAAAAAAAGGAGAAAGAGTCTTAATGCGGGCTTGTTGGTGCATACTTAAATATCGAAAACCGCGTGCGTTCTCGTCTCGCCTTTCTTTGTCCCGTCGTAGCGCTGTTTTCGATCTTTGATGAAGAGTGTATTTTACACCTTGACGCGTAGCGGAATTTTCAGACGCTGGGTGCGTTGGCATTCACGAAAAGGCATGATGCTAAGTTTTTACTGCAAGCAAATGGGGGAAGCGAACACGAACGACTCGGAACGCAGATTTTCAGCTTAGTCATTCACCTGTCCGGCTTATGGTCGGTGGCCACACACATAAAAAATTAAAAACATACGAACAAGCAAAAAACTACGGTGGAGGACACACGCAATAAATCGCGGCCAACTCTTTGTCGTTCTGGAGAGGGCGCCACTGGTCTAGCCCAGACGCCCGTGTGCGCTCCGAGCTCCGCATGTATTGCGTTTTAGTGCGGTTTTCCTGCTGTGTTGGTGCATATCATACCAGGACGTGTTTCGGAACATATCGGGACCTCCTCAGCAAGTTTAGGACTCTCCTTGCGAACATTGGTGAAGTTACGGCGCTCTTTGTGTGGACCACGTTGGGAGTAGGCCTAGACCGTAAGGCCTAGCGACCACACTCGTCTGCACCCCGGACGGCTTCGCCGATCAACACCGCAACGAGAGCCTCACAGCCTGGCACGATGAAGGGATTCACTCCTGAACAAGGACGGCTGGTTCCGCAAAACTTCCAAAACGAGGGGTGAGCGATCCTACATTTCGTAAACTGATACTTTGGTCCCAGGACGGTTTCCCGATTCAGTCCTTCTACCCGAGGACCTTCGTCACGAACTATGCCTTCAAGCCCAACTCACCGCGAACGAAGCTGCCGAGCTCAAAGTAAGCCTCTTACCCGGCAAAAACATTACCGTCTTGCTTGCTCAAGAGCCATCCGCAATCTCCAAACTTCAAAACTGCTCCTACGTCACGCTCAACGAAAAACAACAACGCATCAGTGTCTATGGTGTCTATGAAGCCGCCAACCGGGAATCATGCGAAGGAATCACGTGTTGGCGGCAGTGCAAGGATATAGCTATGGCATTGCATTCACGAGCAGTTCAGGCCAGGAAGGCACAAACCGTCTGTTCCAGTCTATGGCTATTCCGTCGAAGAAGCCGAGGCCACTGCAATAGCTTGGGCAGCCGCCTGCACTGCGACACAGCACACTCTTACCAACATATACACTGTCTGCAAGAACGTCTGCACCCCTTCCTTTAACACAAGGCTTCATTCCCAAACCGGCTTTGGAAGAGCTTAGGCACCTTAAGGGCACGATTAGGGTACACTGGGTACCGGGACACACAGGTTTGGCAGGAAACGAAAGAGCAAACCTTCGCGCCCGCGAAGCGCTTCTCCGGGCACCTGCCAACCTGTGGTCAAACCCAAAAGCCCGTGACACCGCCAAAACTGCAGCTTAAAGAATACGCAGACAGCAAACGCAAATTCACTCCTCCGCACAAGAAATTGTCCAGGCAACAGCAAACCACTATAAGGCTGACGCAAACGCAAACGCTACTCACACCCGACAAGGTATACATGTACAAAGGCTGTATGGACACTTCCCCGCCAGAGTGTGATGAATGCCACGTACCGATCAATCAAGAGCACATGTTATGGCTATGCCCCAAGGTAGATAGAAGCAGTATCCGCAGGGAGTGGCTGACTCAACCGGCCACGCTAGAGCAGCAGCTATCGTTGGCAAGCTTTGTCCAAAAGACCATAGGCACCCCGCCTTCCCAGCTAGACCCCTGGAAGACCAACTAACGAGGAATTCCAGTGGCCCCCTGGAATGAGAAGGCCTTAGCCTAAAGGGCAAATAAATTTTTTTTCTCTTCTCTCTCTCTCTCTCTCTCTCTCTCTCTTTGTCGTTATGTTCGCTTCAGCGTTCGCCAGCATGGTATACCTTTAAAAGAATTGCTTAGTATTGTAAAAGAATGTGTTCATGTTAGTGCTTTGGCAAACCTAACATGCCGCAAATATTTTCCAATACAGTAGGTTTTACAGCGCGGAATCACAAAGTCAGAGGAAATACATAGCACAGCAGTCCACATACGCAAAATGTTCACTGGAACGCCCATGAGCTTTTTATTTCATAGAACACCTATCATATGTACAGATCAGACAAGGAGAAGCAGCGGTATAGCAGCGGACTCTACTTGACCCTCCTTAACGTTAAATGCTTCTGGCGCTCCCTTTGAAGAGCCTTGTTCTTGTTCAAAGACTTTGTAGATGCAGCCTACCACAATTTTCGCAGTAAGTTCTTTGCGATGCAGCTCGCCCCCTACTTGCTGGAGTGTTACACTGCTTAAAAACTGCATAAAGGCGTGCACACTGAATGCGTGAAGTTTCTCTGTTGAGAAGAACAACGTAAATGCATCCCCAAACATTTTTACAATTGTGGCCAATGCATCGCCAGGGTACAAAAGGCCTCCCCTCTCACACTGTAGCGTGCACACACTATCCGCAAGGCATTCAGTTGCTGCTCTGATGACTGTCAGGCCAGAAGCACACTACTGGCAAGAAATTTTACCACATAACTTTATGGTTACATATCCTGCACGTTCAGTAACCGCGCTTCACCCAGGCAAAAAACATAATTCGCGCTTTCGACGCCATCAGTGCACGCAACGTTATAACTATTACATCGCACATGAATTGCACAATATCACGCACTGCACACCTCTAGCACAGTGGCACATGAGCTACGCTTCCGAGCTTCGACGTGACGGCGATCGACGTACACAGCGGGGTTTACTACGCGGGCGAGTGGGCGACCGCGCCGGCGGGCTCGCCGGCGAGCACACCAGCGGTGTTTCAGCGCCCCTAGCGGCTCCGGAAAATTTCATTGCACATCGCCCCTCTCCTTTCCACGGCGTGGATACGTCGCCCGTCACACTTCCCCCCTCTAGCCACCATAGCTCGACTGGAAGCAGAACCAGTCCCAACAGCGCCCGTTGCCATGTCCGTGCACGGGCTCCGTAGGATTAGTGTTGGGGCGCTGGGCTTTGGGTGGCAGACGGCAGAATGCGGAACCACCAGGGACTCTGATGCAGAGGTAGGAGGAGCTGGTGGCCGCTCGCAGGGTGTTAACTACAGCGACACATCAGCCAGGTTGCACTGTGTCGCAGTACTTACCGGACGTCGCCCCAACCTACGCCGGGCGGCGTCTGCATGGGATGTGGCCGAAAACAACTTTTGCTTCTGCCGTGCCTCGGAGCAAATTACGTTTTCAGTTACTTTGATATGAATGATCTCCTCTTATTCTTTAAAGATGGGCAAGGTCGTGAGTATGCAGCGTGTGCGCCAATGCAGTTCGGACATTTCAGAATTGTGTTGCGGCATTTTTCAGGGGTGTGATCGTATTCGCCACATTTAGGACAGGTTAGCTTGCCACGGTAGGCTAGTGTTCCATGGCCATAATGCTGACACCTGAAGTATTGCCTCGGGTTAGGTATTCAGGCGAGAACACGTCAGCTAATAAAAGCTGCCTTCACTGTCTCCGTGCGAATAGAGCTGGCGAAAGTAAAAATAATGGGTCGCGTCTTGATGTCTGCCCCATCTCTTCCTCATTACGATTCTATGAACGCCAACAACACCTTGGTCTCGCACTCCCTCAAGAAGATCAGCGTCTGTCTCATGCAGTACCTCTTTGTCAGAAATGACACCTTGGACAGTGTTTAGAGTGCGATGCAGCGTGAGAGTGACAGCCAAGTTGGAAATTTTTTTCTTGTTTCAGAGGGTTGTCGCTTTGGTTTTTTCGTACACCTCAACAAGTAGATCGCCAGAGGGCATCTTTTTGCATTGTGCTCTTTCCCAACAATGTAATAAATACACTTGGCAATCAAGAACACTTACAGGTCAGTTATTGGTGATTTGTCGTCGGTTGAGTGTACCACTAGGTATTTAAAGCATGTTGCCCTGGGTTGTTCCGTTTGCAGTGCTTCGGTGCGACCCCGTTTAGGAGACCGACCAAGTTTTCTGAGCGGCAGTAGTAAATGCAGTATAATACTTCGAGTCGATTGGGTGGCTAGGCCGGTTACCCACCACCCAGCCCAACAAGGTAACGTGACTTTGCAGCACACGTTAACCGTACCTTGCCACTATAACCTTATGCTTGGACTCAAGGCTGACATCTTTGCTCAAGGTTAACCCTCGCCGCCTGAAAAAAATGTGGATAAAGGACGGAATGAGATGACAGGACAGAGTTAAGAAAGAGAATAGAAAAGAGAAAGAACAAAGAGGAGGACAGGAAAAGGCAACTGGCTTATTCCCCCCAGGGCGGGTCAGACAGGGGGCACCGTCTCTGAGAAGCGAGGGCCAAAGTTGTGTGTTGCCGCTGTCAGGGCGCCATGAAGGTCCAAAACAACCCTGGCATTGGCTCAACCACAAGGATACCCTTTTCCCCGAACACGGCAAAGCCACGCACAGCCTATGGCGTGGCTGGGTCCAACCCACTTGGGCTCGAGGCCCGCGGTGTCGCCACTACCGTCACCTTGATACACAAGGTGACCCTGCGGGCTTTTTTTACTATTCCACATCAACACTTCTCAGGCTAGCATTTTTGTCCTCTCAGTTTGCTGCGCCAAGCTTTTAATGACGGATGGCTGTGTCCCCAACCGAACACCGGGTAGCGACGAGCACTCTCAACTGTTGACCAAGGGATGGGGATAACCACATACATGCGTTCGAAACAATAATGAGTTCCGCAGTCCAGAAACCACCGCGAACACGGCGGAGGAAACAGGAGTCTAAGCACAAGGGATGCACATCGGACCACTGTTGACTGATCACGTTGGCCGTGATCCGTAAGCAACCTTGCAGAATCCGGAGCCTGGTCACTCACTCTGTGCGCCCTAAAGCGAGCCATTAATAACGGCTAGCGGCCCCAGGCAGCATCCTCGCACGGCTGCGAAACCTAGCCCTTTCTAGAAATGGTACGATTGTTCGTACCTTTGAAACGGTGATCGGACTGCTTCCGGTTGATCAGATCATGGAACCTCCACCATACTTGACGAGTGAGATCACCATATCTGCCACTCTTCAGCACGTGTCTTCGAAAGGATCTCTCCACTTGTGAAACCAGGCCGGAAGAACTGGTTTGTTCGGATAACTTGAGGGATACCTGCTGACATTCGCTGATGGGTACCAGCTGCCAGATCAGAGAACAGCAGCTGCAGCATCGTTTACCCGTGCCTTCGCTTCGCCCAGAAAATACGGCCTACCCGTGGCCAGCAACTCTACAAAACCGAAATCAAAGGCCTTCACTAAGGTGTTGCGATGATTAAAGATTGCGAGCGTAATCTTGTCAACCGGAAATTAGCCATGTTCCTAAATACGAAGGTTGCCTTTCCCAGGTTCTAGCGGGCCCACCGCAGTGGTCTCGACATGTATTATCACTTGCAAGCTGCACAGCCTGAGTACAAAAAGCCTCAGCATTCATCTACAGGAGCTGCCTGCTGGAAATTGGGTGGTTGATCGGCTGGCATGAGGAGAGCACAAACCCGCCACCTCGCCGAGGGAGACGATCAGGCCCTTGACGTCGTCGCGCGGTACCTCATCTCAATTGAGCTCCAATCAATTCACCCTCACACCGGATTTGTATCAGGGGAACCACATCACCGCTCCCTCCCCCACTGAACACATATTGTGTGGTAGACGTCTACTATTGTCTTGTACGGTTTTAAACATCTTGCACTCTAAACGTTTCCTATAAGACATGTATTCCCGTACATCTTGGAAAAGAGATGGCTAGAGGACACCTGCACAATACCTCGGACCTCCTGAGCTTCGTGAGGTGTTGACAAGTCATCTTTGTTAAGAAGGCTAGAAGCCATACGCGGCTCAACTTGTACAAGATATTTATTGTAGCTTACTGACGTTGTTAGCTGCTTAAGACACCTACAAAACGTCCATCTCCAGATGGTGATGAAACGTGCTGCAAAGGCGGTGAAAGATATTAATAATAGAAGTGTCAGATGTTGAGCTAGAGAAGGTGTCTACACGACGTTCCTTACGAAATAGTTAAAAGATGTGGCTTTCAAAAAATGCTGAAAATGTATTTACACCAATATCGTCTAGGGGTCTTGCAATCATTGTCGTTGAGATGTCCTTGGCAGCTCACCATCAAATACATATAAAATAATGTTTCCTAATTATCTGTAAACATGTGCCACAGCCACCGTGTAATACAGTAATACTTCTTTAAGCCGAAGTAGTAAACACCTAGAAATATTTCGAGATAAGCGGTTCTCGAAGTAAACAACGTTGCGCGAATTGCCATCAAATCTCGAATTCTTTGAAAAAAAGGCGCTACTACTAACCAGCGCTTCAACAGCAGCTTCCAATGTTGTTTTTCGTAGAGGTTTAAAAGAGAAAGAAAGACGTACAGAAAATGCTCACCAGTCGGCTTTTTGGCGCTGCACTTTTACTTAGAAAAAAATAACTGGGTAATGCTGGTTCGCGTTACGGTCGGACTCGGGCCTAGTACGGAGTCCTAAAGCTGCTTGATGCATTGCATGAGGCGATCTTCCCCGCCGCTGCCCCCAACCTTCTTTTGGCTGCGCTCCACACAGTTTATTTCATTGCAATTTCTAAGGGACCCGCGCTTTCTTTTGGATTTTTCTCCGCACGGCACACCTCTATCTTCTCATATACTGTACCTATACGCATGTCTCTACCATCACATGACGTGCCACGGGATTGCTTGACGAAGTTGATATGCCTCTAGGCTCAGACTTCACGTTCGGTTAAAACATCGTATTTGTGGTAGGCGTGGGTAAACGAGAAAACATGGAGCGGCTTAGGCGTGGCAGCATCGCGCGAATCTTGTGACACCGTCTGCTGCAGCGAAATTTTTTCCTTCCACTGACAGTCAGGATTTCGAGATATCCGCAGTTTGACTCAAAAATACTTCGAAATAAAGGGCAATAAATACATGAGACGTATAGGAAAATGCACGGTGCTGCGGAAAATTCCGAATTAGCCGATTTTTCGTGATATGCGAGTTCGAGTTAGTGAGGTATTACTGCATACCTATTGTAGGTGTCTTAAGGTGCGCCCAACATTAGTCAGCTAGGACAAATGTTTCTACGCAGCGTTTGTTTTGTGGTCTCTACCTCACAATATGCACCACCCTAGCATTGCATAAGGCATGCACTCATGCACATTGCGAGGAGCCACCGCGGGTTCGAGCTATTTGAGAACGCTCACGGAACTGAGACGCCGTCGCGCCAGCTCAACACCGCCTCTGTTGGGCAGGTGGAGTAGGGGGCGAAGAATAAGCCCAGTGTAGTACATCAGAAGGCGTTTATTCGCGCCAACCCCTTCAGTTACATTTCAACATCCCCGTGGGTGAAAAGGGGCGATGGGCGATCTGATCCGCGCAATGAGAGAAACCCAGCGATCGCGCAATGGCTCGGGCGCCAGGATACCCACAGTTTAAAGAAAGATGGAACACTTTTGCCTATAAAGCGCGAACTACCGACGCGGCCACCCCAAAGGAGACGTCGACACCGCACTTGGTGCCTTCGTCTCCTTTCTTGTCTTCGCAGCCGTAGTTCGCGCTTTAAAAAAGCAAAATGTTATACGAACTCGCCCAAGCAACCGACCTTGCAAGCTAGACGACTCGGCTTTCAGAACGCGTTCCACATCTTCTGTTCTGTATCAGGCACTTAATGCAAAGCATTGTGAGGAATATTTTCTTCTTTTGCGTGCTGGACGCGTCTCAAGGAAATGAAATAAACATAATCAGGTCGAGCTGTGAGCAGCATTTTAGCCTAAAACGTGGTTATGCTAGCTGTCCAAGAGTTTGTGGTCACCAAATGTTAAGCTTAAAAAAGTCACTCCCAGAGATAGGGCTCAATATTGACTGTAAGACAGGTGGGAGATGAGCTTAACATGGTGGTTAGAGGGGATTAAAAAAATATCGCCTCGTTAATTGAACTCTTAAAACCTTCGCTTGCTTGTGCTCACTGCTTCGACAGCACCTCATTTTCTTTCCGTGCACTGACTGCCTACTTTTCTTGCAATTTTGTAATTGTTTAAAGTTTTGTTTGAACTCCCCCTCCTGTTTCCATTAGCACCTGCTTTTATTGCATGCCTATGTAGAAATATTATAGCGTTGTTTAACACACTGCTGGTCATGGTGGCCAAAAGCACCCTGTGGGGGACCTCCGGTGGACAATTCTCGGCCTCGTCTTCATCTATACATCGTCATCAGCACTAGATCATGTGGGAGTGCTTTTTCATAATTCATGAATGGGTGCTATCAGAAGTAATAGAAACAAGCATTCGTGAATATCAGCACACATTTGTCTTACTCGCCATATGACAACCATTACCGGTTTACAGGAAGCTTTTTTGTTATTACGGGGTGCACCTTTAAACGCACACGAATGCATCAAGGCAGCTTCAGCGGGAAGAAATTTCTGCAAATTCACGGTGGCATTTTTGAATTACGTTTGACGGCACCTGTACATAATCGTCAGTATTGTGTGTTGAACTTTTTCTCAGCTAGATTATTACCATAAACAGCCGTTCCGGAGCCTGGTCTCATATACATTTTTACTTATTCCTGAAACACAGTGTAGTTCCTCCTGACAAGCACCTTTTCACTCGCCGTAGGTATCGGCAGAGTCCTTCAAAGGAATTGAAGGACTCTGGTATCGGTAAGAGTCTTTGTCTGGCACCACCACAATAATGCCGCTCAGGATGTGTTGTGTGCGTGACAAATATCTAGGCAGTCGGGCAGGAAAGAAAAAGAAAAAAAAAAGTGTCGTGGGCTTGGTGCGATAACGGACTTTCACAAATTCGGCTTTTGGTTTGATCGTGGTACGCGTAATTTACACTTCTAAATTTAGGCCAATCTCATCCAAATAAGAGAACAGACTCCGTAGAGCTTGGCGCTGCATTTCGGGCCTTTTCCTACGACATCCCCAAACCAGAGCAGAGAAGCTCGGAGGCGACTGTAAACGCCGGCAAACCTCTCTGCGTTTTCAATAAATAGCCTCTCTCTCTCTCTCTCTCTCTCTCTCTCTCTCTCTCTCTCTCTCTCTCTCTCTCTCTCTCTCTCTCTCTCTCTCTCTCTCTCTCTCTCTCTCTCTCTCTCTCTCTCTCTCTCTCTCTCTTTCTCTCTCTCTCGCTCTCGAGGTAGTTGTGTGATTTCCTCGCTATTTGGGACATTTTTTCGCTTTTTTTCTCTTGACAAAGACGCACACATCTGCTTGTATATGTGAATAAATAAACCTGAAATAGCTGTGCGGCCATGCTTAAAAAGAAACAATCCAAATTCTTTGGGGCGTTTTTTTTTATACACACATCGCACGTCTGTTATGTTTCTTATTGCTCTCTATTATTTAGATGTCTCTTATTTTTGTGTAGCCGACACAGAATACGGACATTTGTATTTACTATACTAGATACACAGCTCTGTGCTATTGTGGCATGTATTGAACTTGGCTTGTGATACGTTGCTAATAAAATCAGTGAATACCCACATTTCCCGCCTACTCTTTTTCGTACCCAACAAAATTGTCACGCTGTGGGGAGCGCTGCTCGCGCGTATTGATCTAAGATTTCTAAACAAATGTTTTGTACACATGCCTAGAGTGCAAGCAAATTAGCAACTGAAAGCTGTGGAAGCAAGATCTGCTCCAGCAACACAATCTGAAAAGAAAAATGAAAGCGGTCTATGCTCACGCTTGAGGCACACACAGACAGTCGTGCTCGTTCAGCCCATAGCAGGCGATCGGCGGCACGGCGTTTCCTCACGCATCAACAAAAGATTTGCGGTAGCAGCATCAGCGATTTTTTGTTTCTTTTTTTGTTTTGACAGTTTGACCTAACATGCAGCTTTTGCTTTTTTGTTGTTTGTTATAACCGCCCGGCGGCGCCGGGCTGCGTTATCTGTGCCGCAAGTAAAGCACGTTTTCCATTCTTCGTTTGCTATGCTGGACGGGTTATCTCCTTTGACTGGGAGAATGTTTCCCCATACCGCCACTAGCCTAGAACAGTCTTCTTCGATCTGTAGTATTCTATGTGTTTTGTTTGTAATTCGACAGTTCGAGGAACACCCACGGCGAAAGAAAAATGCCCGCACAGCTAACGACGCGGCATACGATTCGCCGGCACTTGCCTACGCACGTTCCTTTGTTTACTGCTGCTTCGCCGCCTGCGTATTCTTTGGGTTGTTAGGTGGTGGTGGTAAAAACATTTATTCAAAAGATTTGCGCTTCAAAGCGGGAGTAGCCTTCAGTCCAGGGTCCCTGCGGCGGCTGCGGTCCTGCGTGCCCGGTCCACCAACTGTCGCAGTCCTCATGGTCAGAACTGCACAGCGCGGCCTCCCGCTGCTCGAGGGTGGGGGTGCGAATAATGGGGGCTGCTGGTGTGTTCTGGCAAGCCCACGTGGTGTGGTACAGTGTTGCATGTTCGCTGCAGAGTGGGCAAGTTCGCTGGAATAAACTTGTTTTTCCTTCAAGACAGCTGCGTCGCCTTTAATTTCGCGACAGTATTCGAAGCTATGTCTGACAGACGTCGGTAAGCTTGAGCAATTCCGTCTAGCGGAAAGACAGTTTAGAATTATGTGATACAGAGTAAACCGTTACAAATCCCCAGTTTGGCTTAAGGATATGGTAGCTTCTGAGGACGAAATGCGGTCACTGGCGAAGCCAAGGTGAAAACACAGAGACGTTTCGGAACCCGTACGGGTTCCTAGCACAATTTTTCACCTCACTAACCTCCACTTTCACCAATTTGGAACTACTTTTTCACGACCTTGGTGATTTTAAAAAGCGGCGACAAGTTTTGCTGTCGCGAGCTGCGTCGGTTCGAGCCGCTCCGTCGGCCGTGCGGGCAGTTACAGCGCATGCGTGTGCGGAGCGTTTCTGCGAGCAATACACGCTTCATGATGTCCTGCTTTATACAGTGACCAAGTCAAGGTGAAAACACAGAGATGATTCGGAACCCGTGCGGGTTCCGAAACGTCTCTGTGTTTTCACCTTGACTTGGTCAGTGACCGCATTTCGTCCTCATCACCATACCTGACCAGACGAACTTTCGTCGAACTCTTGACTACATGGTAACTTCTGCCTGCGCCATTCGCACTCGCATCAACATGGCCGACTACCCACCGCAGTGGCTTAGTGGCTAAGGCGTTGCGCTGCTGTGCACGAGGTCACGGGTTCGATTTCCGGCGGCGGCGGCCTCTTTTCTCATGGAGGCGAAAAGCAAAAATGCCCGTGTGTGCGATATTTCAGCTGACATTTAAAAAGATCCCGAGGTGGTAAAAATTAATCCCGAGCCCTCCACTACAGCGCGCCTCATCACCTGCGTTGCGTTGGCGCGTTAAAACCCTACAATCAAAACATGGCCGACTGTCAGTTCGCCCATGTTGATAAGTCGTATCAGACATCAGACATCCGCCGTTCAGTTGCGGGCGAATTTCATGTTGCAGCTGTAGCTTCGAATACTGTCGCGAAGTTAAAGGCGACGCAGCTGTCTTGAAGGAAAAACAAGTTTATTCCAGCGAACTTGCCCACACTGCAGCGAACATGCAACACTGTACCACACCACGTGGGCTAGCCAGAACACACCAGAAGCCCCCATTATTCGCACCCCCACCCTCGAGCAGTGGGAGGCCGCGCTGTGCAGTTGTGACCCTGAGGACCAGCGACAGTTGGTAGACCGGGCACGCAGAACCGCAGCCGCCGCAGGGGCCCTAGACTGAGGGCTTCTCCCGTTTTGAAGCGCAAATCTTTTGAATAAATGTTTTTACCACCACCACCTAACAACTTCACGACGTGCCTATGCTCACGCTCAAGCATGCTTATGCTCAAGCATGTTCAATTTGGCTGTCAAGGGGCCTCCGTCCGAGTGAAAGCCGCAGGGGGGAGGGCAGTGACTCCTGCTGTCGCATTGCACACTGGTTCGAAGAACACGAATGGCGCGCTTTTTTCCGTGGGTCGTATCCGCATGCACACCGCCAGGGGAACACGCTTCAACTTAACTCCTATGTTCAATGAGTTTATTGTTTATTGTTTATTGTTTATTGCTGCCACCCCTTATGTAAAGCTCTGGGGCCTTTAAGAGGCAATAAATAAAATGAAATGAAATGAAAGTCTCGGTGAAACCAGGACTGCACTGCATTTTTTACCCATTTGCCGATATCATGCAATGCAACGGCTATGCATAGATTGTTTATCAAGGTTCCACAGTTTCAAATACTCACACAACACAATTTTTTTCAAAAGTTCTTCACGGCGCCTTTGAAAGGCTCTGTTGTCAAAGAAGGTGTTAACATCGCCAATGGCTCGGAGCTGGGCAGCTATGGCAGGACGCAGTCATATGTTTTCTGTTCTTCTATGAACTTGGAAACACATTCCCCCCCGGGATATTTTGTAAATGAGCAACATCCATGTACGTCACGAGTTTGTGTTGGCCGCGTCCGCAATGCCGGTGGTTTTCGCCTGCTCGCCGATCCAATCGGTGGTCGGAGCTTCTGCTCTGGAGCAACGAACGATACGGTCCTTGGCGGAGAAGGCGCCGGGATTTCGTTGGTTCATCGGGCATCTGGCCGCGGCCTATGTTTTACCGCGATTGCAGGGACTGTATTTTTATTGCTTTTTATTGCACAGGAAGTGAAAATGCGCCGGGGACACGAAAAGCGCACTGATCAAGCCTCACGGTCGCTGAGCAGGGGGGGCCACGGCCGCGAAGTGGTGCACGCCGGTGGAGCTAGCTCGAGCGATAGCTTTTTACCGCTGCACGAAACGGGACTCAAGTCCCTAATAAGGCAGCGCATACGAGAAAGGAGTTACGGATGCGATGGGGGGTGCATTAAAAAGCGTCTTCTGCACCGCTCACTAGAGCGAAAATCGTATATCCGAACACATCTATAGACGGACCTGTAGGCAGACCGGCGGCTGCTCCCAGCGCGCGTATCCCCACCCACTGTCTCGAGCGTCGCGCGATCTTCCTGCCGTACGTGTCTCGCCAGAAGGACTGCTGGCAACCGTGTGAGTGAGCCATGCGGTAGCACAGTTTCAACTGCAAGTGAGATAAGAGTTATTCAAACACTTGAGGCGTCTTTTCTTTTCGAAATGACCCAGATCCACCTAACGCGAATCTGAAAAAAAGATCGGAAGTTTTGCTACCGTACCCGAATGCGGCACCGTCAAAACTATTATATGATATAAATTATGCCGTGAATTTGAAATAGTGGGATGATAGCTTTGAATTTGGCTCGTATTGAATTGAAACCCTCAAGTTGATGCTGAATCTTGTTAAACTTTATTTAAAATGACTTTCAAGCATTGTGTGATTGAGTTTTGGTGGAAACGGCATTACAGATATGCTACAGGGAATAAAGAACAGTGGAACTATACATGGTGAGCAGGTGAGTCCTCTTGGCACCATTAGCTGGTCTTTTCGAATTCTTCAACAGGATAGTTACATTGGGAACGCCTCAAGGCACTACCGAACTAAGCAAGCTCTTCATTGCTTTGCCATGAATTTCCAGAACGCTTGACAAGAAGGCTGCTCATATCTTATTCTTCACCTTGATGAATGGGTTCGTACTCTAAGAGCGGGAGGTGGGCTTGTAAACGGTGGCTATTTAGTAAACTAATGAAATGGTATATATGTGACTAAAGAACTAAATTTAACCAGGGTGTTTTATTAGGCACGGGGTACGGGGGAGAAGAAAAGAAATCATTGCTCACATGTGTGTTTGATGTTCACATGTTCTGTTCTGTTCTGTCGTTGACATCTGAGGACAGATCTTTCGACGATCTCCTCGTTTCCGGCTTAATTCATAATAAACCAGCTCCAAAACTCAAAAAACAAACTTCCGAAAACACCCACGAAACAGTCTGAACATTCAAGCCAAAACCAAACTCCCATCGGGAAAATGCATGTGGCTCATTTTTATCGGTGAAACAGCAGGATCTGGTCATTTTCGATGTGAACTACGATCGGCGTGCACGTTTTCAGGGCGCTATCTCAAATGTTTTTAGCCACCCTTTTTTTTAGGGGAAGGTCGCCGAATTTTTCTTGTCGCTGCAGCTTTATCCGACTCAGTTCCGGTTTCTATATGTGGCTCACTTCGAAAAAAAAAACGCCTCACTTGTCTCCTGCTAAAACACAATAATGCGTTGCCTTTGTTGCTCATTCAGGCAGTTTTTGAGTCACGCGCTGGAAGCGCCACAGTTGTTTGTACGCACGTCACTTTGTACACGCGTGGCATCCGCGATAGGGTCGACGTCGCGCCGCTGTCAACCTTTCACGGAGGCAATGGGACACAACGTAGTGTGATGTTTAGACACTAGGTGTCGCCACCTTTCAGGCTTGAGAAACTCATTGCACAATCAATATTATTTCCGACTGTTTATTTAGAAATTCCTTGAACTTACCCAGTATATGAAATGCTGGCTTTCACATGAGCTAGGCGACCTGCATTTCACAAAAACTGCTTGTCTGTCCCTTTAATGTTACTTGTAAACATACTACAGCAGGCCTTTCATATTCCAAGCACGTCAGTCGTATTTGTGCATAACATTGCCACGTCAATTCATCAAGCGTGCAGGACACACAGAAAAACTTTTAATTGACGGGTACGGTAGATAACAGCATGCGACAATTAACTGTACATAGTCAAAGGAGTCTTCTTGCGGTTCGAGTTCGCGTAAATGCCTTTAAACATGGTGTAGCTTCTCGTTACGGTCGATGTCTTGCGATGCTTGTGGAGTTAAACGCGACCGTCGCGTCTCGTGGGGCTTGCAGGTAATGAACCCCGCCGTCACCGCCAAGAACCACGGGGGCGAAGCCTGAGGTGCCGTCGGGTGCGTAGCCCCAGCCAGCGTTCAAGCCTGGCAGCCCAGCTGGTTCTAGTTTCCGTAGTTGCCGATGGTGCGCTTTTGCGGTGTCTCCTTGCAGGGAACAGCGTGGAACTTGTGTCGGTGGGCCTGAGACGTTGTCAGGCCCCGATGATGCTGGGGTCCGTTCTAGGAGCGTAGCCTGGCCTCCCACGCCTTCCTTTTTCTCCCAGCCCTCACATACCCCTTCCGTGGGATTGGTCGGTCGGTCGGTCGGTTGGTTGGCTGTACCCTTAAATCATGGAGCATAAACACGCGGGGGATTGGCCAAGAAGCTGCCTGTAATGATTAGAATGAGACCAGGTTTACTTTAGAGAGATAAAAAAGAGTGAAGTAAGAGAAAAAGATTCAGAGAAGAAAAAGAAACTTCTGGATATAACACGATTGTGAGGAAAAAAATCACGAATGAAGACATTGCTGTCTAGCAGGGCATTCGGCCTGTCGCCGCAACAAAGAAGTGAAAGGCGATCACAAACCCGCCGCGGTGGCTCAGTGGCTGAGGCGTTGCGCTGCTGAGCACGAGGTCGCGGGTGCGATTCCCGGCCGCGGCGGCCGCTTTTCTGATGGAGGCGAAAAGCAAAAACGCCCGTGTGTGCGAGATTTCAGCGCGCGTTAAAGATCCCCAGGTGGTCAAAATTAATCCGGAGCCCTCCACTACGGCGCGCCTCATCGCCTCCGTTGCGTCGGCGCGTTAAACCCTACAATCAAACGCGATCACAATATCTGTGTGGCAAAACTCCTAGGACGGAAGCACCCAGGGAAAGAACAACGGTGGAAGATAACGGGAGATTAAGCCGATCAAACGTGTATTCAAGGTGCGTGCGTCGCATCGAGGAAAAGCTGCGGCTATTTGAAAGGAAGTGCTCTATAGTTTCGGCGGCATTGCCGAAGAGACATTGAGGAGATAAAGCCTGACCAACTTTGTGTAGATAAAAATTTAAAGCGGGGATTCTGCATTGAAATTTTTGTGATTGCCATCTCGCATGTACGAGATTCGCAAAATTTAGGCTTACATAAGTGAGAGATGTGAATATCGTCGGAGCATGAACGAAGAGAATCCTGCCGATTAATTTGTAAAACTTGAAGGCGCCTGAACCTCGCCCCCCCCAACATAAAACTGTCACTTGGGCAATTTACGACGGCCGGACCCCAAGAACCAAATTGGCTAAATGGTCTGTCAGTTCATTGACGATTATTGACTAACCGGATCTCAGGAAGCTTGTAAGGAACGAATGAACGAAATGACCGGAGAAGAGGAGAATGTTAATCATTTGTTAAAGCGTTGCACATGGAGAGAGAATCCGAAAGGATATCCACGCCCGCAAGTCTATGCTGTAGTTTATTAAGGGCTAAAATTGTCGCCAATAATTCCGCCTGTAAAATCCGGGTATAGTCTGGTAGCCTGATTGAGAAGGACCAATCTAGAGATCGAGAATATATTCCTACCCCAGCCTTCTCATCACTTTGCCGGTGATCTGTGGTAATGACGACGTGAGTATGGAGAGTAGCCAAATGGTCTTCAAGTAAACTGTTGAGTAATCAAACCGGCAAAAATTTCGCATGCGGAGGAAAAATGTTGTCCAGGCTTATTTCAGCAGGCGACGCGTTATCAGGATCAGAGCTCTTCGATGTAGGCAGTTTCGAAACTCCAGCAGAGACGCGCGAAAAATGGGAACCCAAAGATCACCGTCGCGCGAGAGAGTGCCGACACTGCGCGAGGTGTCCTGAAAACCAGTCCGAGCGACAACACCAAGAAAGATGACAAAGCTTCAATCAAAGAACGAGATATCAACGAGGCCCTAAGACAGGAGAACGCGGCCCTGAGAGCCACAATCAACAACCTCACCAAGGAAATCGCGGAGATCCGCAACGCTCTCCGCAACGTCGAACAGCTAAGATTGAACCCGAGCGGCAGCAACAAGGGCGAAGAAACTACGGCCGCTGAAGACAAGGAACCGGCACCGAAAAGAGGGCCGTTGAATTGCGCAAAGACCAAGAGGCAACGTGAGCGACCTGCAGCCCCGGCAGCAGCAACAACAACGTCGAGGCCTAACTCAACAGCCTGGAGAGTATGATCCAAGTCGATGAAGGACCGCCATAGACGGCTTTCAAACGGAGAACGTCACCAGATTCAACAATCTGGAAAGAAGCGTGCAACTAATACTAAGCCACCCAACGTTCGCGCCCCTACAGCAGCCAGTCAACCAAGTGCCGCAACCCGGAGAATTCCGACTAGGGACAATCATGGCCACCAACTCCACAGGCATAACAGTGTGCAGTGGAACTGCCGCGGCTTCGTCAAGAAGAGGGCAGTGGTCCAGCAACACATTGTTGCAACACCCGCGCGCAAGCCCGACGTGCTTCTACTTAAGAAACGCTAACGGACAAGCCGTCCTTCCAGGCTACAGGGTGCACGCGGGCCCGCCCGATGGCAGAGGCCTGTGCACCCTAGTCAGGAAGGGACTCACCTTCGTTTGAACACCGGCTAAGCAACGTGAAGATCGAACCACGCGCTCACCGTAACTCATACCGACCAAGCAAAGAAGAAACAGCATCTCATTTTGAACAGTCTACAGTAATCCATCGCAGAGACTGCAGAAGTTCAAAATCCATTCTTCACAAGGCAAGCACGACGGCCGGCCAGAACACGCTGATTGCGTGCGGTGACTTTAACGCGATGGATACGGCGTGGGGCTACGTCAAAAGCAATGCGAAAGGCAGAAACCTATCCCAAGACGCGGCGGAACTTGGCTATGCCCTCATAACCGACCCGGCACACCCAACGAGACTTGGTAACTCCGTTTCCCGAGATACCACCCCCGACCTAACGTTCGTCAAGAACAATGAACCGATCGCGATCACGTGGAGGAACACGGGGGGTGGACCTCGGCAGCGACCATATGATCGTGGAAATCGTCGTACCGGAGCAGAACCGTAATAACGTCAGGAAACATACGTGGATCGATTGGACCGCTTTCAGAGGCACCAGAAATCAGGAGGAAGAAGAAAACACAGAAATCGACGACATCGAATGTGGACCAACAGGGGTCTACAAGACGTTCGGAACTCAACCAAGAGCATAGAAACAGACCTTGAAACGAACAGAATGGACAGCCGGCTGGCCCCACCTCATCGAAGCCAAGCAGTCCATTCTCAACAGATGGAAAAAGCAACGCCTCATTCGTAGGCTACGGAAAAAAGTCGCAGAACTCAACAAAGCAATCGAGGAACACTGTCGCACGCTATGCGCGCAGCAGTGGAACGAGATATGCAACGCCGCTGATGGCCAGATGCACAATGGGAAAACATGGAACTTTGCTTAAGCATCTGCTCGAAGCTAAACTAAGACTAAGTCGCACCAGAGGGACCGACTGGCGAAACTCATCCATCGGGAAGTCATGAAACACGGAGCCGACACGGTGATGAACCGCATCAGCGACAGATACCTGCCGACTACGTCCACGGAGCACCACGGGCCGTACGGGGGCTACCCAACGAGCGCCTCGACAGAGACATCGACTTAGAAGAGGTTCGCACAGCGCTGCAGGACCTCAACAGCAGGTCGGCGGCCGGACCGGACGCATCACCAACAAGGCACTCAAGAACCTCGACGACAAATCCGTCGAAGCCTGACGGGCTACTACAACAAATGCTGGAAAACGGGGACGCTGCCGCAGCATTGGAAGAAGGCCAAGACCATCCTGATCCCCAGCCGGGCAAGCCACCCGGTACAGACAACCTCCGGCCCATTTCGCTAACGTCTTGCGTGGGCAAGGTGCTGGAGCACGTTTTGATGAACCGGTGGCAGGACTACCTGGAGAGGGAAGGACTGTACCCCGCCACGATGATTGGCTTCAGACAGCGCCTGAGCACACAAGACGCGATGCTGCAGCTCAAGAACGCAATCGTGGACGACACCGGCATCTCGCGAGACAACAAGACCATCCTGGGGCTCGACCTGCAGAGCGCTTTTGATAAAGTGAAACACTCGGCGATTCTGTCCCAAGTCTCCAAGCTCAACATGGGCGAAAGGAGTTACAGTTACATCAAGGACTTCCTGACGGAACAGGACCGCCGAGCTGCGGGCTGGCGACATACACTGCAAGACACGAAGCTCGGGAGTACCGGCACACCGCAAGGGTCCGTGATCTCGCCGCTACTGTTCAACTTGGTAATGATAGGAGTGGGCCGACAGGCTCGCGAAAGTGGGGGTCCGACACACCATCTACGCCGACGACATCACGATATGGACGACCGGCGGCAGCGACTCCCAGATCCAGGCCAAGCTGCAGGAGGCCGTCAACGCCATCGAAGACCATCTCGATGGCTCCGGCCTCGTCCTGCTCGCCAAGCAAGTCGGAGCTCCTGATAATACCACCACGAAGAGGCAACACAAAACAGACAGCGGCAGAGCGAAACGAGAAGATCAAGATCGTAACGCGGTCCGGGCAGACGATCCCCGAGGTCAGCAAGATCAGAGTCCTGGGCATGGTCATCGAGAAGCACAGAAGAAACTGCAAGACCGTCGCCCGTCTCGCCGCCAAGGCGGCCAACGCGATGCGTCTCGTCAGGAGAATCACGTCCCGCAAAGCCGGCATGAAGGAGGACAGCCTGATCAGGCTCGTCCAGTCCTTCGTCGTCAGCCACATTGCGTACGTAGCGGCCTACCACAACTGGCTGCAACACGAACGGAACAAGATCAACGCCATCATCCGAAAAGCATACAAGTCGGCGCTCGGCTTGTTCGAGTCCACGAGCACGCCCCGATTCTTGAAGCTAGGGGTACACAATACGCTTGAAGAGATTGCGGAGGCGCAACGAACGGCTCAGCTCGAGCGCCTGTCAACAACCAAGGCCGGGAGGAAGATACTCGAAGACCTGGGTCTCGGACGTCAGGACGAGGAGAATGCCAAACTCTCCATCCCCGACGAGATCCGGAGCAAGATCAGGGTAGACCCCTTACCGAGAAACATGAACCCGGAATACAACAAGGGAAGAAGGAATGCGAGAGCCAAGGCCCTCATCGACCTACACGCCAATGACGGACACGGCGGTACGTGGACGCGGGCCGATATCAACGAGAAGGCTTTCGCCGCAGCTGTCATCGAAGAGTCCACGGGTGCCGTGAGGACGGCGGCGAGCGTCAGATGCACTAAGGCGGAATGCGCGGAGGAGGTCGCCCATCGCCTGGCCATCGCCGACACAGACTGCCGCACGGTGGCTGAGTGATTCGAGAACGGCGGTGCGCAACTACGCCAAGGGGACGCATCTGTGAAGAGGCCACGCGCGTGCTGCGCGGAGTCAAACTGGAAAGAAAAAGAGTGAGGATCAAATGGTTCCCGGCGCATGCGGGCGAGGTGCGCGTCGGCGAGAAACGCAAACCACAACGAGGACGGCACACGTGGCGGCACGAGCTCTAACCAACCGCGCCCCCGCGACCGACCGTCCCGCGTGGTTCGGAGCCAAAGACCGCATGACGGACTACGGGCGAGATCACGAAGGCCTACCGCCTGGCTCGCACGAGTTCTCCCACCCCCCGCACCCGGGGCTGAGCCGGGCGGAGGCCGTACTTCTAAGACAGCTACAGACCGGGTCGCTACCCACCCCGGCCTTGTTGCAATCGTATGTACCTTGAAGCGTACCCGACCGACAGGTGCAAGGTGTGCCGTAGGGAGACGGCCGACCAGTACCATATCCTGTGGGACTGCTCAAACAACCGGAGGAAGCGGCCATCGAGAAAAATCCCGCCGCGGCTGGAAGAAGCCGCGAAGAGCTACGACGCGAACATCAACTTTGGGCCGTCCAGCAGGTCCTGAGGGCGCTCGAAAGGCACCAGACTCGCGAGCCGTCAACGGCGAGCGGATGGCTCGGGCCGAGTAACAGCTAACCCCTAGGACGACGCCGGGCCCGCGTCACGGCGCACAAAAACGCCGATCTGCCGGCACAAATAAAGTTTACTCCAATCCAATCCAATCTCAAAAAACGGCCGGCATCCGGACCTCCCCCTGCTTTGGATCGTGCCATACTGTGGCGCCACTGCGGCCGACGCATGCACTATCAAAAAAAAAAACTAATTATTGAAACTGACAATTTAACGTTAAATTTTGTTTTAAAGTGCATAATTCTTTATTTCTGTGGTTTTATAAGTTATGCATTGCTATCTTAACTCCAGTTTTTAGGTGGCGATTGTTACTGCGTCCGCGCATCTGCCTCGACCAATTGGCTCTTGTGCGGGCACTCCGGCACAACATAGGACCGAACTGAAGTACCAAATTTGAGTTATCGTTTGGCCTACAGCTTATTGTATGCAAAAATAATCTAGTAGCCGATCAAGAGGCTCTAAATAATCAGTTTCAGCTGGCATAAAGCCATCGAAGCGACTTACTTATTTTTTTGACGCCAAAAGACCGAAGAGGACGCGCAGAAGACGACAGTGCGTAAGTGACGGTTAACCCCACGCTCGCATTTCTTTTTACTACTTTTGCTCTGTATGTATATAAAACACTTGCATAGTTCAACACATTGGGTTCCTTTGGCATAACAAATTTACTTAAGCACTCAAATACCATTTTTCGCCCAGGTTGTCGAGTGGCGAAGCAAGTTATATAGTTTATTTTTGTCACCAAAAAAAATGGCGCCACTGTAACACAAGATCCAAAGCAGTGGACCAATCGTAGGGTACATGGGGCCTATGGGGAGTTTCGCAACTCCTATATCAAGTAACTCTGATCACGATAGGGGTGGAGTAGAAAAAGATGTCCATAAAAAGGCTGCAGCCACGCCTGCACGCATCCAATTGAGGACGCTCAAATCGGGGACATGTAAATCCTCGAAAAAGGTCAGGCAGCACAAGGAAAATTGGCCTTGTTGCTTCTCGACATTTTCTTCATCTTAATTTTTGTAGCATGAGTCCTCCTCCGGGGGTTCGCTCATGACAGACATACAACCAAACGTGGTGCAATAAGCGCTAAAATAAACAACAAACAAATAAACAACAAACGGGTAGGGATAAAAAACAAAGAGCACACATTTGTTTGCACAGAACTATTTTTCATGGTATATTTTCCCACCGTCGACGTTCGGTACCTTTGATTTCAAGAGCGCCACTAACCCCCAGCAGGTATTATTCTGTTCTTTTGTAATTTTATTCTGAACAAACAGGTCTCAACGAATGTAGCAAACATAGAGCACAAATCCATAATTTTTATTTCGACATTCAATCTCGTGGTACTTCACCCAGTCTCACTAGACATTCCTTTAGCTGGCCTTGCGACACAGCTGCCAATGCAGATCCTTTAGGAGCTGTCATGTTCATCTTCGCATCCAAATCGAAAATGTTATTTGCTTCGTTTTCACAAGTAAATGCTGTTCTTTGAAGTTCATGAAGGCGGACGGAGCATTACTAGATATCACTAGCGTGTGGAGTCGGACGCTTTCGGTACAAATCGCTGTCGGAGTTCTTTGCTAAACCAGAAGGGAGATTTGGGAGGGCGCTTAGACTTTTCGCTGTGTGCTCATAGCATTGCTGTGTGGAAAATATCTGTGAGATACTGCACCGTTGCGTCTACTTTAGGTGGAGGGTAGGCTGGCTCGCAGTTCGTCTCGCCCGCACACAATAATAGCGGTTTAGCAAGGATAGGAGGCTTTGAATATCCCTTCTTGTAGATGCAAATGAAAACACTGGCGTAAGTGGAATAAACCTAATTATTAGTTATTTATATTTCTTCCACGATTTAATGAACAGGATACAGAGTGAAACGCATAATGGCGGTGCATGATGCCAGTGAACTATTACAGTGAATCTCTCCTCTGTTAAAAATACGGGAAAATTCCCCTGTCCACAATTACCAGTTCTATAAAATTCTATTGTCACAAAGGGGTGTGTAGGGGATCCAGGGTTCAGGAGGCAGCGAAATGTTTCACTGGGAAGTAGGGGGGGGGGGTTCGGTATAGGAAAGTTGCTAGCGGTAGCTGAAAGGCGATCGCTGTGCTGCTATAAATCTGTGTCAGGCGCTTGAAAAATATAGGAAATATTCAAAGCCGCAAATGTTCACACGGCATATTCAAATTATGCTGGGTATTACCGATCCATTTTTGTACCGTCAGCAGAGTGCTTTTATGGCTGGAGTGGGCTGGAGAAAAACTACACTGCAACAAAGTTTCAAATAATCAATATTTTATCTTTGTTTATCATAAATTATATAAATAAAAGCCGCAGATGTCCTATCAGTGCTGCATCGGACTGCTGAGATTGTTTTCTCTCAGTACTAGCATATATCGCGTCTATCGGGAGAAGCTTGTTACCCTAATATATTCGTGTCAGGAACGCAAGTGTCTCGAATATTTCGAATGTTTTTTAGATTGTTGTCGAAGACTTTTGAATTTTTCTCCTCTGCGTGCATAAAAGTTTGGTTGCATGCGCATTTTAATAAAGTAAGGGGCGATTCAAGGATCGGCACTGACGGAGATCCCCCGCTGCATGTACTTGAAAGGGGTGAGAAATTTCTGGAAGGTAACTAACGGAATATATAAACATCCCACCAGACTAAACAATATTTTGAAGTTACCGAAACACTGGTTTTCCTCCCCTACTTTATTATACTTTCAATTTCAATCGTCGAGTGTACTGCGCATATAACATCGACCTTTTGTTACTTGATAGCAGACGCAAGCGTTACGCGAACGTAATCCTGCTGAGAAGTGCTGTAAATATTTCCAGAGAATTTCATCAAATATCGAATCTGTAGGGAAAGGGACATAACAAGTTTCGTATTCGCACGGAACAGAAATGGTAGGAATGGTTTAGTTTTCTAATATAGGTGCTGTATAGGAGCCACAGGCCGTTTTTTGCATTTTTGTTCATACAAAACCTGGTCGTGTACCAAGGGAAGACCTTTTGTGTCGTCCTTAAGAACTGTATCACAGCAGGATTACAATTTGCTCAGAAGCCGCACAACCTTTCAACCGCTTGTGTTACCTTGTGCCCAAGGCCTCTTAACCCGTCCGGCTCATGCGAAGTCCTACAATGTACTCGCGAGCGGTGGGAACCGTTTTACGTTTGACCATCTTCATCACAATGTCTA
Source organism: Haemaphysalis longicornis (assembly GCA_013339765.2). Taxonomy (NCBI): domain Eukaryota; kingdom Metazoa; phylum Arthropoda; class Arachnida; order Ixodida; family Ixodidae; genus Haemaphysalis; species Haemaphysalis longicornis. The sequence goes on along the minus strand of CM023449.1, from coordinate 79,472,177 downwards.
CATCAAACATTAAAGTTCGTCAGCTGTTGCTTGCATATTGCAGGAATTGGTCCCAGAAGGCGCGGATATCATGTTCATTACCTTTGGTCAAGAACCTCTGATTATTCCCTGCGTTATGAATATGATTTCTAAATGTACTGTGTGGAGACAGAATAATCCCGGAGCAGCACAATTTCTTCGTACAAACGGTATACTCAATAAGCAAACGGTGGTCTTTGAGGTAGTGCCAAGAGGATACGCTAAAGGTATCGTAGACTATTTTGCATCTCACAATATCTTCAGCCCCCTAACACACTGGGTTCTTCTACTGAGCAAAAATGACTTCGATTCTCACGCGAAGAGTTTGAACAAGTCTGCGATTCATGTAGATGTCAGCGCCGTCAGCGTTGACCTAGTGAACTCTCCTGCAGGTTTTTAGGTGTAGAAAGGGGGCGACGGAGAACAGGTGCTCCTTGGACGCACCATTTATTTCAAGTCCTCACAGAACAAGTGATGCCAATTCGCATTTGTTTTCAGGTGAAACTGTGAGGCTTGGATGCGTGAGGCATGGTGAATATGATACGTGCAACTTTCAGCGATACCTAGAGTTCATAGAACTTCTCTCCCTAAAGAATGTATCACTTAAACTGGCTACTTATCCAAACGTTTCATCACTTTTTCTTGATACATATGCGAGTAAGGTAGACCTCGGACTTGTTAAATCAGGCGTGCGGGAGTCTAGACTCCAGTTATTATCATTTGCTGATGTAGAGTTTACATATACAACTTTTTATGCCCTCGATAACAACACTAGTGTTGTGTCACTGTTCAACGCGCTTAGCAGCTCTAACTGTGCGATCATTGTGCTCTTCACCCTAAGTTGCTGCTGCACTGCAGCCGCTGCTGAGCCCAGAAGACGGTGTGCTTTTTCCGCATATCTGCAAGGTGCTCTAAATGAGGGGTTTTACCTATTGGCGCCACTTTTAAGCACTTCGTCACAGCAGCCATTGACCCAAAACGCCTCCCATAGTCATGCTTTGGTGCATTTTGTTTGGATGCTTGCAATACTTCCATTTTCGGCCTATCTACGCAGCACACTTGTGTCCTTGTTAACAATTCGTCAACCGGCAGATGTTCTGGACACCGTAAGTGAGCTTGAGACCGCCCTTGATGCCGGCAGGGTGCTTCCTTGTGTATACAAGGGATCGACTTCTCACGCAGATTTAGAAGAAATGTCGAATAAAGGGGGTGTCACGCTTAAAAAACTCCGAGAGGCTTATCGCCATCACAAGAAAGAAGGTTTAATTAAAACGGGCATAGTTGATTGCTTTCGCTGCGCGACGGAAGAAAATCACGTCTGCTATATCAATCAATATCCAATTTGCGAGGTAAAAAACACATTTAGTGAGGTCGGGGAATTCAAAGAACCTTTTATGTCCCATTTATGGGTGTTCCCCATGCCCAAAGGGTCTAACATGATCCGCCGTTTTAAACGTTTTATGGATTCAGTTAGGGCGGGCTCGCTGCGTGCACGCTCCGCTCCAGACTGCGACAAAAATATCCCTGTCCGAGACACGATATTAGACTTGTTTCCCTTTCTTAAAAATTGGTTTGTTCTGCTTTGTATGTGCTGTATAGTTCTGATTGGAGAGCTTTTCTTTGCACGTTTTTTCTAACAAAACTTGAATCATCGCTCTGGTCCTTTCTCTCTCCATTATATCAACTATATTATTTACCGTAACGCTCTGGTTTTCTTTTGCTCGATTACAACAAATACATTACTTTTCTTAAACTAGTATTCATGCGAGGCTGATAAGTAATTGACTCTTTACGGATTCCACTTAAACCTATTGAGTAGGGCAGATAACTTACACCTTCGCCCCGCATTGCATTGTTTCCAGCCGGATAACGATCATCTTTTCATTTTAAAAATAACAATGACGTTCGATTGTTGTCCTTACTTTTGTGAACAGTGAAATTACAAACGCTGATTTTTATTCTCGTTTATCAATTTGGACAGATACGTAGCTCTACTCACGTTGTTTGTAATTTTCGTGGTTTCTTGTTGTGCCGACGAACAGAAGTAATAATTCCCTTTAACTGCGACACACGAATGCATTTTTTCTGAGCGTCTATTGCAAATACATTTTCAGGTCAATAAAATGAAATGCTTAGTGTCAATATTCCCTTGATTGCTGTTTGTTACAGCCTTGTCCACAGACACAAATTTTATCTTAAACTTATGTATACAAAATACTTTTAGCACGCTAAACTATTCGAGACAGAATAAGGATTTCGCCCTCCATGTCGATTCAGCCGTCCCTGCTTCCCGTTTTTTTCGTGCATTTACAACTACAGTTTCGGCTCCCGTTAAAAACTGTTTGACACTGAGTTGATTTTTATTCATTTACTTTTATGCATACCTTTTTTCAGGTACAGTCATTCCCGATTAGGACGCACTCGGTTAAAATAAATCATCGTTTATGCTGAACAACGTGGGAACGTTGGTTTGGTTTTCCATACACCCAATGCAAAAACAACTCCTCTTAAGACGACCAGCCGTGCACGTACTCTTCGGTTAAGACTAACAACTTTCGGGGTGACCCCCACTGCCGCCGATTCTGGTTAGCGTACATTGCAGTCTTGGCGGGGTGCGGCAGGGCATTCCCAGCAGTCTCAGGGAAAGAAAAGTAAAAGAAAACCACAACGCGAAGCCAATTCACGACACGGAGGGAGGAAGGGAGCGAGCAATAACGACACGCAGTTGTTGCTACCACTTCTCCTCACCGTCCCAAACCAAACAAAAAAATAGCAAGGGACAGTTTTTTGGCCGCTCTGCTCTGTAGGAGAGAGGCGCAAACGTAGGAGGGGTAAAACAAAACCAACAAAACGATGGTGGAGAGTTCCTGTTAGCGAACATGCCAGCTATCCTGAACAATGCTGTTTCTCAGTCGAAGCGTATGAGTTCGCGTTGCGAGTCCCACCGCGTCACCGCCAAAAAAGCAAGGAGTTCCCTCTCTGTCTCTGCTGCGTTTTCGTCTGAGGTAGCGGGTGTACGCTCTCCGTCGCCGCTTAGACTGGATAAAACCAGGCAAGAGCACTTGAAGACAGTCTTCTATCATGTTGCGCACCCAAATAAATTATTCTTTTCGTCTTTTTTCTCCATTGTAGGTCTACTGCATTCACCGTCTTGAAGCGAGGTATTTGCATGCATCTGGGCTTCTGGCAGATTCTTTTTTGGGACGGCTTCTGAAAAGACTAATTTCTGACAAGACGAACAAACCATTATATTTCCTTGGAGTTCGTCTTAACGGGAGTTCACTGTATTTCTTTTTCTTGGTGTACACACAGTAAGCAAAGAGAGCCGCAGAGTCCTTCATTTGGGGATAGCGTTAGGACAATGGTGGCTTCTTTTAAAGAGAGCACGAATTCCATGGACACTGCAAACGAGCAGTTTTTTATCACCGGTTGCTTAATTGAATCTCGCTTGGTTTTACGATAGATAATGCACGTACTCAAGTGTATTATTGTGACACCCAAATGGATAGTACCGCTGCATTCAAGATTCTGCGGCGAATAAGAGATGAGAGGGAAATATTTGGGAAACTACCACCTTACGATTTGGTTCCTCAGTAGGAATGTCTTGGTCGGTATTGTGAGAGAGGGTTGTCATATACAAGCGTCCATTGCGAACATGTACCTGATAGCATGGTTATCTTTGTTCATAAGTCTTTAAGGCCCCTGAATTCCTGCAAGATGACGCGACATTGTTCCCATCCGTGTTTTATGTCATGCATTTCGAGGTGGGGCTTAGGTGTGATACGTCTCGCACAGCTAACAGCTATCCGACGTGCGGATGGATGTCTACGGACTATCTGCTTCAGCCGCTACGTCTGGGCTTCAAGACTACTCAACTCCTACGCTTTCGGGCTACAGGTTTTGGGTCCCTACTATACCGTCGGTAGACTATTTGAAGTTATTTTTTATTCTCTATTGTGCCTCGGAGTATGGCTACACAGAAGCAGACACTTTTCATGTCCTTTCACGAGATTGGCGTGCTTATATGACATCACCGAAATGTGGCCCTTCTAAAGAAACCGTATACCCCGAATACCCCGAAACACGACAGTGGTTTGCAAACGTGTGCAAGCTAAACCTACAGGGGATTTTTTGCGCCTCTGTAAACGCGATTTAGAGTAAGTTACTGTTCTGCTGCATTGCGTGCTTTTTTACAGTCCTGGATGTGCCAGTACGCAGAATGGTTTGCGAATGTTGTTTGTGAAATAATTTCGTCGCGCTCTTGGGGACAGCGGCTTTGAGACGGTACATTCGTCGACGGGTCCTTGTCCTTAAAATTCTTCCGGAGGTTCTTACCAAAGCTGACTTGCTGTACATTGAATTTCTCCGGCGGCGCCGTTCTGCTCACCGAGCTCGTGCTGAGACCATCAGTGCCTGAGGTCCAAGCGCAGGCGACACATTGGGAAATGACAAACCTTGAGCATATCAGTTTTATCATTTTGGTGCTCTGTAAAAGGTACAGTGTCAATATAAGGCTGAGTATGAGTGGCAACTCATATGATCCTTGGTGTATTACGCTACATGCTCGGTGCCTTGCTTGAAGGAAGTGTAAATTTAACGTTGTTTGTTAACGGAGGAAGATCAAATTGATATACTCACTACGAAAATAAAACTGATTCCCAGGAGTAACAAGAACAGTAAGTTGCATCGTTTTATTGATGCGCGTTACTTCTTTGACTAGAACACAAGGCTGTTGCTGTTTCTTGAAGAAAATTGAAAAAAAAATGTCTATGGGGAAATTCTTACGGTTCTATGACAATCGATTTGTATTCTGTGATTTTGTGTATAGTCAACAGCATTTACAAATGGTTGCGTAATTATGCCATTGTAGTCGAGGAAACATGGCATTTTTTTTTAAACCGTTCCATCTGTACAGTGTGACAATGATTATTCTTTTGGGTCACAATAAAGTGTGTTTCTCAGCTTTGGGATCGTTAGAATGAAAGGGACATAGTAAAGCACCTTCTACTTTCATACGCAGACTGTGTTTACTTTGCAAATTTCTCATGCGATTCAAATTTTATGCCTGTTCAAGAGGCACTTTATGCAAGATTAGGTAGCTCTTATTTGTCCTCAGAGCTTTGTTCCTCTTCAATGATAGTAGATTATATCGTGTTTGGTTTTCCCATCATTATTTGGTTACTATGTGCATTCAGGTAAGGAACGAAACATATCAAAGTTTAAATGTATCCTTTCGAATTGCAATACAAAGCTGCTTCATGATGTTCTGTGTGTTTACATAATTGAGGAAGAAAGATATTATTTTAAATTTCAACGCTTAATTGTTTTTCTTCCCTCCTCGGCGTATTGTCTCTTCGTATGTACGCGTCCGCTTTCCTTGAAAGCTTTTAGTAATTGTAGTCTGTAAAGGTTTTACATCTCTGTAACATTTATTTGCTGAGTCTTTTAACTAATCTTGACTGTGCCCTGGCTTTTTCTGCCATTTTGATCCGCGTTGCTTACAACACTTCACGTTTGTTCGAAGTAGGCGTGCCGCTTCAAATTTTTCTATAAGTGCTGGTGTCTTTCTATTAATACCTGCTTTTCGTTTCTTTTCGTCACAGAGTGTTCACTTCACCGGTATGGGTTTTCTTTCTCTTGAAAGACTTTGATAACTGTCATCTTGTGAAGGCTTTATATCTGGGGTACTTTTATTGTGGGATACTTTTTTTAATCTTCACTCCCCTGATTTTTTATGAGGGTTTTATTGCAGTGTTTACGTTTCGGACACTACAAAGTGGATGTTTTAAATCTAGGCGTGGCGCTTGATTAGCCTTTGTATATATGTGTGATCGTGTTTTGTGATAATAAATTTAGACGTGAGTGCAGTGTGTGCTTTCTTTGTGTTTCAGCCACTTGTTTTTGTGGAGTGGTTGTATAAATCTGCAATCCTATTTGCAGCTAGCGCAAATCGCTACTGTGCTCCTATAATAGGAAGCGCGCGAGCGCGCAAGTTATTTACAATCGCTAAAAGCTGTCATGATACCACCATATTCACGAAGTAAACCGCAGTGTTTTTGCAGAAATCGCAAAAAAAAGGACATTGGCTGCGTCGACACAGGCTTAGCAAAGGTCCTCCTGTTGCGTTTCGTCGACCTATAGGCCTTTCAAGAGCCTTCCACAAGAATTAACTGGAGGGACCACTACAAAAGACGACCATCAGCCATAGAAAAAAGAAACTGAATGCAAATATGTACTTCTCAAACCATTGTATGGAAAATACGTAGAAAAGACAGGGGGATTGTGATTTGAAGGAAAGGAAAAGAAAAGGAAGAGCAGTTCGGATATTTTTGAGCTCTAGGGACGTCCCTGAAAATACATAGAAACCCAGAAAAGAACACGGTTTAAATATTTCTAAGAAATTTTGCGTGACACGAAAACATTTTTTTGGGACTCCAATCATTAGAAGATTAGTTTAGAGTTATTACCTTCTATTTTCTAATACGGCCAATCTAAAAAATTACGCCCACCTCCCCTCGCGGGAACCCTGGTGTGATGCGACGCTGAGGTGGTTCAAGCGCAAGCAGAGAGAAACCGTCGAGCGAAAGGCCGCCGGAGAGCGGCACACCGGTTATATGCGCAGCGTGCCCGAAGGAGAGGAGACCGCGGAAGAGAGAGTACTGCACATGCGCCGGCGCCAGTGCGTCTGCCGCGGCTATGACGCAACGCAATCCAACACAATTCACTTTAATCGAATCCAATCCAAATCCAAATCCAAATCCAAATCCAATCCAATTCAATGCAATCCAATCCAATCCACTCCAAGCCAAGCCAAGCCAAGCCAAGCCATTTCGAATCCAATCCAATGCCCCTCGCGAGAGAGGGGCATCATAGAGGAGAGGGGGTGAGTGGCGGAGAGCGCAGCTCGCGCGGCGAGGAGAATGGGGGCGGGGCCGATGACAACAACGCCGACGACGCTGCATGGACAAGGCGAGTGAATGAGGTGCAGTCGCATCTAAAAATTGGAGTATTGTGTTCGCGTTTTCTTCGGCGGATATTTCTTGGCAGGTATGCTGTCTCACCATATGAATATTTGCATATAGGCGTAGAAATTATAATAAATGTTGTACTTAATTATTTGGGTTTCGAATTTCCGACTGTTACAAAAAAACAAAGAATTTAAATCTGGCACAATAGAAAAAGAAATCCCATGATCACGCCCAAATACATCCGAAATAACGAACGGGAAAGAAACCGTAGACCGAACACACACTACACCGGCAACTGTGCGAGGGTTAGAAGACTAAATTCCCCTCCTTTTTGCTGCAGTTAAAGAGCAAAAGGAAGACGCTCACGTAGGTGGAATAAACGTAAACTTATGGCAGCGGATACCTTTTTAAATAAAGCTTTTCGCGTCGATCACCAGTTTCTTCAACTATCAATCTTTTACCCACCCAGACTAGATGTCATCAAACCTAGATTTCAACTTAAATATTACTTACATATTGTTTGCACGAGGGAACAAGGAAACCGCGAGCCAAGAGCATAATAGCAGAGTAGGATGCCAGCTAACAGTTACACTGCTAACGATGAATATCCCTGTGCATCAAATGCGGGAGAATTCCCCTAGTTGCGATTTCCAGTACCATGAAAATTTATTGACCGCAAGGAGGGGTTTAGGACACTGTGTTGTCCCCTGAGTGATGTGCGTGAGTCATCCTAGAGTCAGTCTGTGCGACCCAGAATTGGCGTTTCTGGAACGACACGTGCGGTTATGACATTATAGGTTGCATTTTTATGTCTGGTTTAATTTTTATTGATAACCTCTGTATAAGTCTCAATCAGTTGGGGTTTGTCGGTTGGTAGCCCTATATATTTCTGTTTCTTAATAAATGTTGCCAGTTTCTGGTAGCGCGTCGTCTAGTGTATTTTTTTCCTTGGTCACCGTGTTTCCGCGCCTGTTTTCAAAATGAATCAACATCAACTCGCCCAACTTGCCATTGTGTTAAGCTTAATTTCTTGTACAAATGGCTCTTTTGAATGTTCTAATGAAGTTTTATTTAACCCTTCGCTATTAACGACTCTAATCGGCGTGTAAGCGTGCAAGATCATTCCAGACGCATGTGCCCGATCCTCAGCACAGAGTGGCACCACCAAGTACGTTTTTAAAGACGATAGTCTTTCTTGGGCTACTTAAACCCAGAAATATTGGTCTGTCTGTATGTCTGTATGCCTCTCTTTCTGTCCGTCTGTCTGTCTGTGACTCGATTCAGCCACCCGGCCAAAGCAAAACAATGCCTGCGCAATAGTCTTATATAGTGTCAGCTAAATCTACCCGTCTATGTCCGGTGTAATGTTCCTACTTGTCAACATTGTTGAAGAAGAACAAGACATTGCGCAAAAATGAGACAACAAATCAATACAGAAGTGATATTTGCAGTGTTCCTTTATAAAAAAATCAAACATGCTTGACTTTGCGAAGTTAAATACTTCATCAACTGCAGAAAAAGAATTCACTCCACCGTCGCCTGCTGTCGCCAGCGCCACTATAGCTTCCGAAGCCATTTTAAGAAATCAACCAGCAACAGTTACGCAAGGTTCCACTAGATAGGTTCCAAGTTCTGCTTCCAACGCACGTGGAATAGGGAGAGAGAGAGAGACAACCTTTAATAGAAAAGGATGACCACTGGTCACGATTGGGGAAAGGATTGGGGAGGGAGGGTAAGAGAAAATAAACAAATTAATGCTGGTCGTTCTCAGTAGAGTCAATAACTGAGTAGGAAAACGCGGTTCTATAAACGTTGAAGTAGGGCGTCTCGATTAACGCGCGTCTTCGCCGTACGGCAGCGTTCGCATCGAGACACCGGGTTTGGAGCAGTGGAACGCGGTAAATTTAAAATGATTTAAGCAAACCTTTGGCGTCTTTACCTTGGGAGGAGCGCGACGTAACAGGAACAACAAGAGAGGTGAACGGGAAAGCGAAGGGAGGCATTTACTTCGCAAAAACCGATAAAGACTATCGTCTTTTGACGGCATTTGCAACGAAAGGAGCAGATACGCGGCCAATTTTTTCAAGGACTGCCTTCATGTATCGTGTGAACGGCAAGACAAGGGAAGGGGTTCGTTCCGAGAATGGACGAAGATAGCCCACCAAATCACGGAGTTTCTGTGGCCCCAGATTTGACCCACGCTTCCGACGAGGGTGAAGAAGCGCGCACCAGACCACCCTGTTGTCGTCTTGGGTGACGATGAAGTACCGCACCAGCACAGGCGGATCTTGCACCGTGGCCCAAAGTTCTGCCTTGAGCCAAACCTACGGGCAGTGTTCAAGATCGCTTTTCCAAGGTCACTGTCCCGCCAAGTGAAGGAGGAGGAGAAACAAAGGTGCATCACTAAATGTGTGGGAATCTTGTCTCGGTCCGAAGGAAGGCAGAATCGGTGTGGATCTTGGTTTGACAATTCAGTTTTTTGCTAGTAGAAGCCTCCGGGTGCTGTTGTACGACAAATAATGGTTTTTCGTAATAATTCCGGATGCTATGTTCAAGGAGAAAGCCTGCGCTGCTGTGCACAAACATTTTAGGGAGGTGTATGAAAAACCGGCAGTTTCGAAGAAAACAGTGGTGGAACTCCTCAATCGGGCAAACTTGATGAAGGTGTGCAGCGAAGTGAAGCAGCTACAAGGTACAACCTTGGAAGGAGTTTTCTCGGTAAAAACTCACAATCCAGACACTACTTTTCGAACCATTGTCTCAGAAAAAGCTTCGTGGTACCGTGCTGTGTCTACGTACTTGCAGGTGCACCTGAGTGCTCCTGAAATTGGATGACCCTTTTGTTATTCCTAATTCTTCTGTTGTGGTCAGTTTTTCGAGGGAAGGAGGACTACAGGCGCCTTATTGGGTTTAACATTGACATTGAGGATATGTAATACTCACTGCCGCATAGTGAGTTGATGAGCAGTGTAAAGGAGTGATATACAATATTGATGAAATGAAGTTTGTTGCAAAATGTGAAATTTCTGTGGAGAGTTTTTAATGGTTTTGTGGCTTTACATGACGCATACATACGCGGCCTGGGAGGGTAAGACGTACATCCGCAGGTCGGGAGTACGCATTGGCTCGAAGGTGGCACCCATATTGCAGTATGTTTTGTGGAAGGTGGAAAAAGCCCTTGAGGTGGATTTGAACGGGCTTGTGCATAAAGTGTGCATGTATCTAGACGTCTCCTTGGTGTTAGTTAAATCCGCTAACTTTGATGAGACGTGTGACGAAGTTCTCGGGCTGTTTTTAAAAAACGAGCTGGGACTGACCTTCACGTTTGTAGTGCCAAAGAAAAGGAAGCTGAAATTTCTGGACGTGTGCCTATCCTTCGAAAAAGATGACATATGTTGGATGCACTCCACGAGAACCGCAAAGCCGCTTCTTGAATATGGCTCAGTATACTCCCGGCTGTTTAAGAATGGCATTGCATGGGCATGCTTACGGTCAGCACTCGACAAATCGTGCGCGCACTTGATGGGCATTAGTTTTGAGTGCTAAGTTAAAAGACTGAAGGAGGCGGGGTTTTCGGATGGCGCTATGGCAGCCACGTGCGAAAAAATCAGACGTGCCATCAAGCAAGCCAATGACACGGTTGTGTCGAAACCTCCCCCACAAGAAAGAAAAATAGTGGAAAACATCCCGTATGATCATTGGCTCTCTCATGGCATCAAGAGAGTGGGTTCCCGATACGGCGGGAACGTTGTGTTTTCTGCCGAGGAAAAAGTAGGCCAGATATGCTCTGCCGATGGCAGACGCATCGATACGCCGGGGCGGTGCGAAAAAGGCTACCACATGAAACACGGGAAGCAGTTCGTTGCTTGCTCCCAATCACTGGTGTATCGTCTGTCACTAGCTTGTGGCAAGGCCTACATCGGGAACAGGGATATGCCTGAACATACTGGTACGGGTAACATCACAGTTCATTATTGGGCAGGCCTTACACGCACCTGGCTTCGCACTGGGAAGAGTGCCAGGTACAGGGGTGAAAACCCATTTTTGAAAACAAACAACCATATCGTTTAGGCACAGGGGCCGGACACAAAGACAAATTATGGAAGCTTGGAATATCAGCCGGGAGGGGTCGATGTGCGTGAGTTATTCTTCAGTGAGTCTGCAAGACGCAGAGGTGGCGTTTCGGGGACAACACATGCGGGGATAGCACATGATACGTAGCATTATTTTAGGTCTGGGGTAATTTTTATTCATAATCTCTGTAAAAGCCTTAATCAGTTGGGTTATGTTGGCTGGTTGCCCTATATATTTCTGTTTCTTAATAAATGTTGCAAGTTGCTAGTATCGCACCGTCCTGTGTATTTCTTTCCTTGGTCAACCTCTTTCCGCTACAGCTCTCAAGATGACTAAACACCACCTCGCCCAACTTTCCATTCTGTTAGAGCTATTTACGCTTAAGTTTAGGGCACAATATTTTTATACCAGTAAGAAAGGTGGGACAAACAGTGGGAGTTACGAAAGCCCACCTAAACATAGAAGTACCGATGCGTACTGCGGTCACTACTGCGCGCACTATGCTTCGTTTAGATGCACAGCCCTGCGGGGCTTTGGGGTTGTCTCAGACGGCACTGGTGATAGACGCAAGCGATGGTGCCTTACTTGGCCATATTTGTCGAGCCAGCACCACATGTTTCACGGAACGATTATTTTCTAAATGAACAAAAAGAATCCAGGTTTTAATACGGCCACAAGCAAACCAAAGTCAGAAAATGGCTTGCCGCGGTGTGGTGGCGCCATCTAGGTTGACTAACAGTAAGCACATCTCCGCTCCACACCCAATTTAGCTGAAAGACCTGTGCTGATGATGTCATTGCAAACGTCGTTCAAATACACGTTTTGGCGAGAGAATGAAAATTTTTGCCTAAATTGAATAATTTCGCAGTGAATAAAGCATCGTTTGCTTCCGGAAGCGCTGGGGAACACGAAATCTTTCGAATACAACAAACTTTTATTTTCTCTTCATGGCCCTCTTCTCTTCAAGTGTCATCTACAGGTCTAAAACTGCGTCTCGTTCACTATAAACCGGCTTTTGCACAGGTGGAAAAAGTTTGACTGTGGTCAATTTTTTTATTCGAAGGCTGGCCGTGACGATGCGCCCGAGTTTGTCTTGCGCAAGAAGAGAAAGCAGGAAAAATATTACGAGGGAGAACAGTTCACCCTGTCTCTAAAAAAAACACAGAAGATTTATGTTCCGATCTCTTGTAGTGAATCCGCTGTTTTTTGCGGAAGAATATTGTAACAGCAGTAGAGTTTTAGTCGATCTGTTTTCTACCTTTCAAACAGCGACATAATTTATCTGTTTTTTTACTTTCAAATCGGAACGAACTAGTGGCACAAAAGCATCGCATTTCCTGGGCAAACGAAGCCCGGTGAGAGTGCGGGTAATGTATGCTGATGATACCCGCATTTATTCCTTCGAAAAAAGGAAGTGCGTATCTCAGTTATATTCGTGTCAGGAACTGGAAGCCACTAGCAACCTTGTAATTGCTTTCGGGTTGTTCTGAAGCTTTGTTTTTTTATCTACGTAATGTCTTCACATGAAACAACAGTTCACTCTATCAGCCTTTAGCTGCCTACATAACTTCGTCGTTGTGTCGAAACTTTTCTGCGTCGTTCAGCAAGGCTGTCCCATAACAAACAATTCAAAAGAATAACTGCGTGGTGTTGCAAAACACACTAGGTTAATTCTGTTTTCGAAAATGTATTGGCATGCCGTAGCGACATCTTTTGTTTTGACCATCTCTTTGACAACGGATGCACAATGTGCTGAAAATACCGCGTGTGTGGCAGGCACTTTTCAGCACTAGATTGCAGATGCTGCAGATATCATATTTGTAATATTCCCCCGACAAAATAGAACTACTCCTTGCCTTCAGTTTAATTTTTGAAATTTATGATACGTACCTGGAACGACCATGGACTCCAAGGTCGTTCGTAGCAACGGAATTGTAAACAAACTAATGGTGTTGTTTGAGTTAGGGCCAAGCATATATGTAAAATCTACGACTGAATATGGCAAGTTCATAAGCTCCACTGGCGCACTGACATTGTGTGCTGCGGCTCAACAAAAAATATTTTGATTCTGGGGCGAGATTTCTGCTCACATCTGCGTTTCACATTGATCAGAGCACCGTGCGATGGGACGAAACAATTTTTTTTTGCGTTTTTGAGACCACGTAGGACAGGTGCTTACGTAATCTACCACTTCTTTGATGTCATTACGAAAAAACGCGACCTACATCTGTGGCACTATTTTGTTTGAAAAGATAAGGCTACCTGCGTAATATTTAGTAAACACGTTACGTGCCACCACAAGATTTACATACAGTTTACAAATCTTTTGTCACTAAAAAACGTATCGCTGAAAGTGTCCAGCTACAGAAACCATCAAGCTTTGTATTCTGCTATGTTTATGGACAGAATAGACCGTCGTCTCGATGAAAACAATATTGCGGCAGTGCATTCTCGTGTTGCTATCCTACCTATATTGACTTTTTATTAGATTTTTTATGCCCTCGATAACAAACCCATAGTTGTAGGTTCGACGCCCTCGCAACTCTAAGTGTGGATTTTGGCGTTCCTGACCCACCTTTACTGCCCAGTAACTGCTGCCGTTTACAGGAGACAAATCAGAGTTATGGAAAATGTGGTAAACACTCTAGATGGGGCCTGTTTGTTGTTGGCATCACTTTAGGGAACGTCGTCACAGCTGCCTCCGATACCAAAAACGTCCAGCAGCTAAAGCTTGGGGTAGAGTATTTGGCTTCTGGCGGTACTTCCTTTTTCAGTATATGTTCACACTGAACTTTTCTTGAGCAACACGCTCTCGCCCAGTGACTCTTTTAGATACGTTGGGTGAGCTTGAACGTTCACTCGATGCTGCTGCAATGCCTGAATGTGTGACGAAAAGTGAGCGCGCAGACTCCGATTTATAAAAAAGCCCGTTAAAGGGGCCCTGAAAGGCGTTCTGAGCCCAAGAAATCAACTAGCGCAGTCGTCAGGTTCGGTGGTCGACGTCGTCTGTGCCAAGTATACCATGTTTACGTCCAGCGGAAAGCTCACACATTCGTTGCAAAGTTTGTTGTCGCGTTCCCACCCTTTTCTGCATGTTTGTGGGCTCTGCCATCTTCTTCTGTGTACCTCATCAAGTCTCCCGTACCCCTCACGAAGCAGAAGTCTTGTAATTAGGCGGCTTTTGCTATCACCTCCAGCGAAGAGAAGCGTCGTCCGCTCAGCTCAGCTCAGCTCTGTCGTGTTCGTCCATATCTAGCTTTTAAGTGGAGAGCAGTTTAGGGGCTCGCCTTGTCGTCGTAGCTCGCTTGCTGGACCAAAGTACAGCCGCACGGCGAAGCACACAGAGGCTTCGAAACCCAAGCGGTTTATATAGTCATAAGCGTTCGAAACTCGTGAACTGCTGGCGCTTTTCGTGCATCTCCCCGTTGTTTAGCGCAAACAATTAAAATCAAGGACGCGGACGTGACTCATGCCAGCTGCATAGCGACAGCATTTAACGACTACTTCTCTTCTGTCTTCGTGCGGACGGGTGACACCCCTTCTGAATTCCATGCGAACAGTCTCGAACTGCCAGACTTGATTATACCAGAGGAAGGCATCTTCTCAGCTCTCCTTCATGTTGACACAAAAAAATCGGCGGGGCCGGATGAAATACCTAATGCTTTTCTTTATCGGTATGCCGAGTGGTGTTCCAAGTACTTAGGCCTAATATTTAGGGAAAGCCTGTTGCAAGGAGAAGTTCCAGTAGATTGGAAGAAGGGTAAATTAGTACCCATTCATAAATCGGGTGATAAATATGACGTCAAAAACTACCGCCCCATTTCATTGTTATGTACAGCCGGCAAGGTTATATGGAACACTTCTTTTTCAAACACTTAAGTTCTTTTTTGGAGAGTAACCACTTTTTTTCACCAAATCAACATGGTTTCCGGCAAGGCTTTTCAACCACCACACAGTTAATTCACACTACTGATGCCTTTCTAAAAACACTTGACAAAGTGGACAAATTGATGCCATTTTTTTAGATTTCGAAAAAGCTTTCGACTGAGTTTCCCACTCTCACTTGATGTTTAAAATTCGCCGAATCCTAACCAATGAAAGAATTCTTCGATGGCTTGATTCTTACCTATCCCACTGATACGAACACGTTCAGATAGCAGATAAAAATTCTATTTCTGCTCCCGTGCATTCCGGGGTACCGCAGGGCTCCGTCTTAGGACCACTTTTATTCTTGATTTATCTAAACGACATGTCCTCCGAATCTACTGTGCAGTGTCGTTTTTTCGCGGATGACTGCGTTGCGTACTTGCCCATTCAATCAAGAAGAGATCACGCCACCCTAAAAGAATACTTATCGGTCATTACAGCATGGTGTAACTCCTGGAAAATGAGCCTCAACCTAGCAAAGTGCGTCAAGATGACCATAACACGTAAAAAAAACCCTCGGAATTTACTTACATGTTAAACAACACTGCTATAACAACCGTTAACCAGCACAAATACCTTGGACTGACAATCACTTCTAATTTAAGCTGGAAAACGCATATCGGAGGTATAACGTCAGCAGCACTGCGGCGATTGTGGTTCTTAAGGCATCGCATGAGACACTGTACCAGCAAAACAAAACTAGTCGCTTACACTTCATTGGTACGCCCATTGTTGGAATATGCTGACGTTGTATGGGATCCTCACACACAAACAGAAAAACACTTGCTTGAACGAATCCAAAATAAATCCCTCGGTTTATTTACCACACGTACAGAAGACACGTTTCAGTCACTGAACTCCGTAATAGATCCGGTCTTCCCACATTAGAGTCCCGTAGAAAGCTACATCGCATAAAATTACTGTACAACATAGTCAATGGACACTCAGGACTCGCCTTTAACACATACATGCAGTACAATACATCACGAAAAACTCGGAACAAACATGCTAAAACCATAGTGATGCCGCTTACAAAAACAAATTCTCGGCGATATTCCTTCTTTCCACGAACGATTTCCGATTGGAATGAAATAACCCGTGACGTCACTAGCATTGCAGAGCCCGACGCATTCTTATCAGCTGCCACTGCCTGTTTGTACTAAAAGCTGTCCGGTCACATGTGCAGGTTTCAATTCCTCTTATCATGCTTTTCCACTTGGTGTTGTGAACAAAAGTTGGATTGTATTTCGACACCGCTCTTGTGTCGCTCCTGTAACGCGACTATACATGTCCCACGTAAGCGTGCTATGTGGTGATTTTATTTTTGTACCGTGAACTGTACTGTGTTGCGCGGCTGCAAGTATGCAAGTTTGTATCACTCCTGCCTTGGCCACCAAGAGGTGGCTGCCAGTATGTATTAAATCAAATAAAAAAATTGCAGGTGCATTTCAGGCAAAATTTGCGTAATTAACCGCAAGCGCCCGCGTTCATTTAGTTAGGAACGCTGGTTGGGTGGTGTTTAGGATAGTAAGCGAAAGAAAGTGGCAGTGCAACGCATGTACGTGCCGTAGGAAAAGCAAGCACAAAAAGAACACAACTCCCGCTGCCGCAGTTTCACGCAGGGGGCACGCGAGCACTGCGAAGGCGGGTAAATTGAAATGCGTTGGACAAACCTCCGTTGAATTCATTAGGAGAGGAATGAGACAGGGCGCCGAAATGCGAGATGGGTGGTAAGATTGAGCGGATAACGGCGCCACAGCCCATTATGGCGAAATACTGCTCTGCCACCGACAGCTTTCGCATAGAGTGGAACGGCTTTAATTTTTTTTACTGTATTATCACGCTTCTCGTTAAGGCACGTTGGCTAGGCCAACACGACGATGACACGACGACGGTGGCGCCGACTTCCGAGCAGGCAACCACCTTTTCACACGACGCCGACGTCGACACGAACACGTCAGCCGATCGAAAGTCCGCGTTGTGACTGGCTCGCCAACTGAAAACGCCGACGACGACCGATCGGCCCCGTTGGGAATTGATCGAGAAGCGAAAACTGCACCCCGACAACAATATTGCCGTAATGAATGCGGCTTTGTTCAGTTAGTTCCTAAACATAGTAATGTCCATGAAGTTCATACAGCTCAACACATGCGATCCGTATTTTTGGTGTGTGACCAGGAACACTTGTAGAAAACGTAAGCTCAGTTAATAACGGAAGAGGAGTTACGGAAGGTTTATCAGGTAATAGAGAATTAATATCGAGCAAAGTTTTTAGTGTAAAGTGTAATACAAAAGCACGGTGAGCAATATTCCCGCAGGGCGAGATCGCAGTCGCAGCAGGAACAGTGCTTTGTAGGAGCCTAGGAGGTAAGCTATGGTGGAGGCTCTATGGAACCTTACTCCAACTGTTATTTAAGAAATGTTCAGTTAACCAGTAAGGAATCCTTGAAATCATGTACAAAACATTTATGTGGCTGAAAGGTGGGTCTCACTGTACTATACACGTTATTTCATCGCTATCTCCGGTTATTTTGTGGCGCAGTGGACGAACGCCTCACGCCCGCTTTATCGAAGCCGCTGGTTAAAATCCCGATAGGGTGTTCTTGTTGTTTTTCTGCCTTCTAATTGGCATGGTTTGGTAATCGTATTCGCGAATCCAAAACAAAACCTTTTAATTGAACTATGGAACTACCATGTCAAACGTTAACTCATCACTTAAATCGTAGGTACAATTCGTTCTGTTTTAAACTTGTGCTTTGTATATATAAAAAAGGGCAATCGACCCTATGCAAAATGCTCCACGCCATCTGACGTCGACTACGGTAAGTAGGTCCGCCATTCTGGCATGGTCGTTTGAAACCGAAACCAAGCAGCAAAGCGGTGTCATGCGAGGGCATTTTCCGCTCTTGGTGGTGGACTACGAGGCCGGAGCATTGCTGCGTGCCGCAGTGCACGCAATGCGGAAATACCGGTACAAATGGAGAAAGGTACGTGAAAGTTCACACCCTTGAACGAACGTTCTGACGCGAGCTACGTGGCAGTCGGGAGGCAAACCTTATGTGACCCGCTGGGCGCTGTGCACTGTGTGCGAATGTGTGTGCAAGCAAACATTAACAGCGACGAAACTGTCTCTCACTTGTTAACCGCGCGCTTCGTATTGCTGGTAAATAACCGCGGATCAGATTTCGCCGCACGTAGTCAGTTTGGCTTGATGGCCTATTTCCCCCGTTTTTATAGATGCCCGGAAAAAACTGCCGTTGCCTGTACTCTGCGGGGTGAGCTACTTGTCCGCAATGTATGAAAGGGATGAACGCGACAAGGCTATATTTAGTTTTCATTAGGTGCTCGGCGTGGTAATTTATAATTCCGTGGTAAGCCGGCCTGCGTTCGAAACTGTCACAGAAGGCGAGGCTGCGTACGAGGCGAGAATAGGGGAACCGAGCTAAATGAACCCAAACACAACACGCGCGTTGCGGGAGGGTGAGCGCGCGCCACCTATTTCGCAGCAGTCGCCGTGCCCAACCACTGCAGCGATTTTCGGCGTCGCGCCAGCAGCGCTCGAGCGGGGAAACAGTACCGGCGAAATCACGCGCCGGCGTGCGCGCTCACGCTTCTTTCGGCGTCAAAATTGAACAGGCGGTATTTTCGCGCAGGGACTTCCATTTTTTTCGGTTTTGCGGCACAAACACACGAAAACTGACGACGTTACAATAACTATATCCCTGCAGCGCAGGTGGCAAGTGCCTTACCTCTCCGCAACACCAGGCGCCACGGCTGTGCCACTTCATCCCACAACACTGTTTGCGGGGTTTGTTCTTGTTATCTTTGTGTTTAGCCTCATAGAGCGGGGCGGGCTGCGACTGTTAATGCCTCATGATGTTCGGCATGTCGGCCACATTAAAACACTCGGACTGGCACCAGCGCCGCTTCCGCCGCTCGCGCCGATTTGGCGAGGGTATCGGCGTCGCCCATCAGCCCGCGTGAATTTTGGCGCGCGCCATGTACCATGTCGCGCGAACCCGAAAATACGTATGTGGTTGGGCCTTTAGATGGTCACAGTCCTTAACAGAACGTTTCACCGCGCTGGGAACGTAAGCGCGGTGATTTCCGTTGAAGCTCGACGATCAAGATACCTGCACGGCCTCGGCCATTCTTGCGCGCAAGCATAGCCACCCTTCGGCCGCCCGCCGCACCGTGCGTGAACGGGCCGGCGCTGCCGGGGTACGGCCGGTCCATAAATCGCGGTAGATATTTAGCATCGTTGAAAACCACAGGTGGACACTACCTATCAGTACCACTTTCACCAATTAACTTCTTTTCCCACTTGTGTGATTTTAAAAAGCGGCCAGTTGTTGCTGCCGCGACCTGCGTCGGTACCACCGTGGGTGCGGGCAGGCACGGCGGGTGCGTGTGCCTGCGACAGTTAACGCTTCAGATTTCCCTTTATTTCTGCAAACAAGGGAAATCCAGAAACTTCCTCGGCGATTGGTCCACATTGTTGCGGGGAAACAAACTTTACACCACCACGCTCATGGTGTTTGCGGATAATCTACCACAGTTGATACGTTATACAGCCACCATTGCGCCGCTTGACCCGGACTTAACTTCAAACGCGAAATTAACACGAAAATACTTTGAGAACGCGCTTCCTAAGCGAATTCCCTGCAAGCCAACTACGCAGCAAGTAGGAACGGGATCCTACGGGTCAAAACGCGCAGCGCCGGCCTCTCCAGTGGTGGGCCTAGCCAATAAGTACGTTGTTGGTTTCTTTTACGTTGCATTTAGCCGCGGGTCGTTCCGGAAGTGGCGTACACTGTGTTATGATGATCTAACGTTGCAAAATTCAAGATTTCACACTTGCTTCCCGATTTGCCGGGCTGACAGGTTTGTTATTACGTCATGTTAACTTGTCGCCCATTGTCACTTCAGCCACGATGTATTTACTGTCGTGTATTTTGCGACTAAAATACACACTCACTTCTCGGGTTTCTCACATGCTGCATGCATGCCTACGACGTAATAATAGTGGCTGTTACGGAAGAACGACGCAAGGAAGACCTGGGTCATGGCTGTCCTAAGCGGGGATGACAGATTTAATGACATGGTCTACGCGATAATGTTCTACACGATAATGGTCTACACGATAATGCTGAATCTCGTCCCATCGGGAGATTCAGCATCCTCCCGTGCGGGCAACGTTCGTATCTGGCCTTAAACATAAATGCTGTACCAGACACTGAACCTTATAGATGTTCAACAGCTTCACCGGCTGGCACTGTGTCTCGAACACGTTCCGGCGATGCAGTTTCTCGTACCGCTGCTTGAGTGCATTCGTCTCGGGACGCTTCTCGCGCAGTGAGTCCTGCAGTCCATCCAAACAAAACTTGAGCGGCCGGTGGGCTTCTTGTAGCAGTATGACGGAGGCGCCGTTTTTCCATGTCTGGAACACCTAGATGCGGAACAAGTTAAACATGCGTATCCGATACACGCCATCTTCGAGCAGGGAGAGTTTTGACCTTTGGCGCTTCACGACAATGCAAAGTTTTGCGCGGCGGCGTGACGCCTCTGCTGCCTCGTACGGCGAACGGACCTAAAGGGTGGCGAAGCATGTGACAGACTGCTCGATCTCCAGCGTATCTCGCAGCTTGCCCTGTAACTCGCTGTGTATGACGGTGCTTTTTTTCTGTAATAGCTCAGCATCTGGGAACAACGAATGCTTCTCGCGTCGGTGCGCACGAGCGCGTGGCTATAACACTGTACCTTCACAGGTCGCTGAATTTTATCAGGTCGATCCAGGTCAGTACAGGGAAGGCTGCTGGCGAACTCTGCCCCTCTTCTGTTTCCGTCGGTGCTTGCGCTGTCTTGCCGCTTTTCAGGACAGCCAAACGCTGACAAGGCGACGTGAACGACAACCGAACTCTCCGCCCTGGTTTTCGAAAGATTTCATGTCCTTCAGTCTAGTTGCGATCGCCCTGAAGATGAAGGCGGGCAACTTCGAACGTCTTGGCGCTGAACGGTGTTCTTAGTTCAGTTTTGTGCGTCCTGTGGGTTTTCTTCTCTAACTCCGTTCCCAACGAGCGTATTTTCTTTGTAGGTGTCAGCTCATAATGCGGTTCTCCTGCTGTTTGACGAGGCCTGGCTTTCTCCGCGGAATGACATAAATTGTCTGCAAAGGCTGTTCAGCCCTTCTGGCTACAGGTACCCAGAATGAGACATACTTGCATTTGCGAGGAACTTCCCGGACTGCGTCCGCGATTGGTTCTCTCCGGCTCTCACGAAGCGCTTCACCCTTCATGAAGTCCAGAACAAAGACGTACTCGAACCCGAACTCACACGATGGCGGCTCTGTCCTTTCGTTCACGTCCTTAAATTC